>CM050163.1:369369400-369891900 GCA_027410445.1 Discoglossus pictus
TATTGTCCTTACTAGTGAGTCTGTTTTTTATAGTTAATTTTGAATGTGAAGCTACTTGAAAGAGAAATTCATGCAACGGGCATTTTAATATGTTGCAGTCACCCTCTAAATTAGTTTTAGAAGAGGATGCCTTTGGAAAGACTCATTGAAAAAGTCTCTAAAGAATATTTACAAAGATTTCAAAGTACTAAAAGCTGGAGAAGACACTTGAAGACGAAACACCGGGATTTACTGAAACTCAGTTCTCATTCATGAAGATGTTTTCTAAAAGAAATCACCTGCTACAACTAACTTTTTTGTTTATAAAAACAGTTTTTACCAAAATATTTTAAAATTATAAAAACATTTTTTTCTTCAGAAAGATGACATCTTTAATATTTAAAAAAATGTATACAATCAACAGTTGCTAGTGTTGTTTTCTTGTCTCCAATGGCAAACCTAGGTTTTATGTACAGCATACTTTCACATGAGTGGTAAAAATAAGCAGAATGTCACCTGGAGTTTGTCTCCAGAATTAAGTTAAATCAATGTCATGCTACATACGAAATTCAATACTCTACATTTAGAACTATATATGTTTAGCACAAACAATATGTTTAAAAATGGGAACAGCCAAGCAACAGTGTAGTGAACCTCTGTAGCATATACCTCCATGAATATGGCCTCAGCTTCTTGGACCTAGGTTGAAATTTATCACTGGCTTAAATGATCAATTTAATTAAAAATGAGAAAATATTTTTTTATTATTATTTCTAAGAACTTTAAGTTCATAATTTCAAAATTACAAATTGAGTTTACCAATAAAATGTACCACTGCTGGTAATACTTATGCCTAAAATGGATTGGATGCATATAATATTCACTACTGGAATGCTGTCACAATGTTGCAGACCATATATTACAGAATTAAACAGAAGTGCCACTTACAATAGCGTCCGGCTCCCTGGTGACAATTTGGGAAAACAAATATGTGACCAGTATAAGGAAAATATAAATATAACATTTAATAAACTAAGAATTCTAATATAACACTCTAAACATGCTTTCCACTGTGAAGACTTATTTTCAAAAGAGAGTTTTATAAATATGGATCTCAGTGATCATTTAACAATGAATTTACTATCCCTACTTTTAGAATTGGTACATACACTCTACATTTTATTCATTTGGGTGTGAATGTTGGCACAGTATGGGATATGTCACCATAGTGATGTCAGAATAGGATTTCAGAAGGTTTGCTTAGCAAATTTCCTTTCAGTCATATGATGTGCATCCTCTGTGAAGTTTGGTTGAATGTATGAAGTCAGAAATAACCACCATAATTGGAAAAGCAATGTATTACTTTGTGGACTAAATATCAATGGACATAGCGTGGATGCTTACATCACAGTAAGTTGTAGAAAAGAGGGATTAGGATCAGGGCCGGATCATCCATTAGGCAAGTTAGGCTCCTGCCTACAGGTGGATCTCTGAGAGGGGCGCCTCATTTTCACCCCATCTTTCATCCTACATCACCCTCCAAACCCCTCCTGTGTGTGCTTCTCTGTGCAGTGCCTGCTTTCTGTAAAACCAGACAGCACTGCCAGAGTTAACACTGAGCTGCATGGAGCCTGATTCAGCCCACCCAGAGGATCAGCTGTGTGACCCTCAGAGGAGAGCCTTCCCCTGAACAGGGATGTCTGTCAGCAAGGTTGGGCAGAGTCATGGTAGCAGCTGGAGGCAGGAAGAGTTGTGATGCAGTGAGAGGTTTATTTTGTTACCCAGTATATATGTGCCAATGATTTGGAAATGGTGTCCCTACTGTGAAAAGAAACTATTTGAATTGTATGTGGCTGTTTGTCTCTATGTGTGTCTGTTTGTCTCTATGTGACTATATGTACAGTATATGTGCCTCTATGTATGTGTGTCTCTATGTGCTCCTCTATGTATGTGTGCCTCTATGTGTGTATGTATGTGATTAGGATACACATCATCCAACAAAAAAACCTAATCAGAGAGGCAAAATATTCTACCAACTACACAACTGTTCTCTTTTGAATAGAAATTGAAGGTAAATTCAGTCCAACCATCACATTTGTTCTGGTTACATGCATATGTGCACATAGACCAATGTACACTTCATTTTATCCAGTGGTGGAGCTAGTGAATGTAGGGCCCGGTGCATATACAGTATATATATATATATATATATATACACACACACCATTCAGCCCCAACCTCCCCAGGCCCCCCTCAGCAGCACCATTCACCTCCCAACAACCTCATCAGCAGTATTAACACCCCAGGACCTCTCAGCAGTACCATTCACCACCAGGCCACCTCAGCAGCACCATTCACCCCCAGGCCCCCTCAGCAGTACCATTCACCCCCCCAAACGCCTATGAAGCCATATTCACTCCCCAAATGACTCAGCAGCCATAATCACCCCCAGGCCCCCCTTAGCAGCAATATTTACTACTCAACCGCACAGGACCCCTCAGGAGCACCATTCACCCTCTAAGCCCCTCAGCATCCATATTCAACACCAGGGCCCCCTCAGCAGCCATATTCATCCCAAGGGTCCCCCAGTAGCACATTTCTCCCCCCCAAAAAATCCAGGCCCCCCTCAGCAGGATCATTCACTCCCTCAAAACACCCAGGGCCACTTGTCACACTATTCACCCCCCTCAAGCGCACTTCATTCACCCCCCTCCTCTTACTTGCGCCTTGCAGTCCCTGTTCCAGTTCCCATTGCTCAGAGGTTGGGTATCCTTCCCCTGCCGGAGCTTCATACTGCAGGGTCACGTGACGTCATTAGGAAATCCCCTCCCCTGCAGTATGAAGCTCTGGCAAGGGAAGGATATCCAACCTCTGAACAATGAGATCCGGGACAGGGGCTGCAAGGCACAAGTAAGATGAGGGGAGGGGGTGAATAATGTGACAAGGGGCCCTGGGGGTTTTGGGGGGGTGAATGATGCTGCTGAGGGGCCCTCACAGTGTAAGGGCCCTGGTGCAACGAACCGGTGGTAGATCCACCCCTGATTTTATCTACATATCTAGCTGGCTAGAAATACCATAAAAGAACAGGGATAGCATATAACATACATTTGAAGACAGTAAACATAGAACGAGACAACCTCTTTGTAAATATATATTTGTACACCAGGAGGCACTCCAGAGAGCTTACACTTTATAAGGTAATAGGGTGGTAGAGACATGAACTAAGGGGACTACTTCATGGCTAGAAGTTATAGATAAAAAGACATGTAAGGGAACCAGAAAATCTAATCTTGTTTGAAGTTAATAGTGGAGTTAATGAGGTAAGTGCTATGCTTCTCTGAACATATGGGTTTTGGATAATTTTTAAATATCTGAAGACTAGAAGAGAATCTTATGAAGAGTGGTAGGGAATTCCAAAGAATGCTCTTAATGAGAGGAGCAAATCATGGTGGGAGAGAGTTGGAGAGTATTTGGAGACAACAATATTCAGGATAGATTGGAGGGGAGAGAGGTGGTTTAGCCAAATAAAGATGGAGTTGCAGCAATCAAAACAGAAAATAATGTTTTTTGTAGTCTCATGCTTTAGGAAAGGATGGATTTGGAACTATTCTGGAGGTGGAGATGGCAGGATTTGGTGTGATGAGATGTGGTTGATGAAGAAGTTGTCTACAGAAAAGGTAATTTTAAGGTGTATAGTGGAGGTGAAACATAAATTTAAATAGATAAAAACATCCATTAAAGGGCCAGATAAATCAGCACAATTAGGACAACACCAGTGGAAAGATCTCATGAAGGCAGGTTGAAATACTTTTTGAATTTTTGACGAAGATATCTCATCTTAAAAAAATGTCAGAATGTCACAAGTGTTTACTATGTGTTTGATTGTATAGATAAATATTAGTATCACCTATTCAACACCTTCCACTAATGTTCTTTAAAAGACAAAAGGTAATGGAATTCACAGTCATTTACACTTTTTTATGTTATCCATCATTTACTCTAAGAGCTTTCCTAACTTAAACTTAAACAGAATCATTATATAAATGTGATGTGATTGCTATGAGCAGATCCCTTTGAATAAAGCTGAGATAGTTCTTAATTCCTCAGCATAATATATTAGTCAATTTCTCTGTTATCACATAGGTGTGTTGTAACTGGAAACAGTTAAGTTATATCTAGATTTTTTTTCTAAATAAACAAGCATATTGGAATGTTGCCTACTTGAAAATTAGATTAATCAATATTTGAAACATTCTAATTCTTTATGTTTGCCCTGCACAGTTTCTGGATCTTTTCAGTTCTGTCGGTGCATTTTCCTTTTTTTTATATTTTGTTTATGTTTTGTGTGCATATTTTGCATGTGGTTTTCTGCTTTATGGGAGTATTTTTGAGTTTATTTTGTATTCCTTTCTGTTCTGTCGGCATATTGTTCTTTTCTTTCATACAGGTGTATGTTTTCAATGTTCTATAGCAAATAGAAGGATATCTTCATAATGCATATTGCCTTTTAACTAGCAAAAAGATCCAATCAAAATCAGAATAAAATAAGACATTGTACTAAATATTTAACTTTAAGTTTAAAAAAAATGTATGTCTCTCATTCAAGGATCTATGTCAATAATAAAAACATTACAAAGGCAATTCGTACAGTATTTATTGGCTGGAGCAAAGTAAATGAAAAAAAAATATATAAAATGGGTCTATTTCAAAACAATTACAGGTCTTTAGAGTACTTTATCTTACACACATTTATTTATATATATAATATATATATATATATATAACTTACATATATATAATATATATATATATATATATATATATATATAGTAGGATGAGTGCTGTCTCCATGAATAATACATTTCTACATGACTATGCATACCGAGGTACCAAATAGTAGATCCACTTATGATGACATCCAAACATTTAATTAATAAATTAAATCTATCTATCTATCCATCCATCCATCTATATATACAGTGCCTTGCAAAAGTATTCACCCCCCTTGGCATTTTTCCTGTTTTGTTGCCTCACAACCTGGAATTAACATGGATTGTTTGAGGATTTGCATCATTTAATTTACAGAACATGCCCACATCTTTGAAGATGTTTTTTGTTTTTATGTGAAGCAAACAACAAATACGACAAAATAACAGAAAAAGTCAATGTGCATAACTATTCCCCCTAAAGTCAATACTTTGTAGAGCCACCTTTTGCGGCAATCACAGCTCCAAGTCGCTTTGGATAAGTCTCTAAGAACTTGCCACATCTTACCAGTGGGATGTTTGCCAATTCCTCCTTGCAAAACTGCTCCAGCTCCTTTAAGTTGGATGGTTTGCGCTTGTGAACAGCAATCTTTAAGCCTGACCACAGATTTTCTATTGGATTGAGGTCTGGGCTTTGACTAGGCCATTCCAACACATTTACATGTTTCCCCTTAAACCACTCAAGTGTTGCTTTAGCAGTGTTTTTGGGATCATTGTCCTGCTGGAAGGTAAACCTCGGTCCTAGCCTCAAATCACGCACAGAGTGGTACAGGTTTTGCTCAAGAATATCCCTGTATTCAGCACCATCTTTCCCTCACCTCTGACCAGTTTCCCAGTCCCGTCTGCTGATGTTTCACTGTGGGGATGGTGTTCTTTGGGTGATCTGATGTGTTGGGTTTGCGCCAGACATAGCGTTTTCTTTGACGGGTGAAAAGTTCAATTTTAGTCTCATCAGACCAGAGCACCTTCCTCCATATATTTTGGGAGTCTCCCACATGCCTTTTCACAAACTTAAAATGTGCCATTTTGTTTTTTGTTGAAAGTAATTGCTTTCTTCTGGCCACTTTGCCATAAAGCCCAATTCTATGGAGGGTACAGCTTATTGTTGTCCTATATACAGCTTATTGTCGTCCTATGTACAGATACTCCAGTCTCTGGTGTGGAACTCCGCAGCTCCTCCAGGGTTATCTTAGGTCTCTTTGCTGACTCTCTGATTAATGCCCTCCTTGCCGTGAGTTTTGGTGGGTGGCCGTCTCTTGGCAGGTTTGCTGTTGTGCCATGTTCTTTCCATTTGGTTATAATAGATTTGATGGTGCTCCTGGGGATCATCAAAGATTTGGATATTTTTTATAACCTAACCGTGACTTGTACCTCTCAACAACATTGTCCCTTACTTGTTTGGAGAGTTCCTTGGTCTTCATGATGCCTCCTGCTTAGGTGTTGCATCCTCTGGGGCCTTTCAAAAAAGGTGTGTATATGTAATGACAGATCGTGTGACACTTAGATTGCACACAGGTGGACATCATTTCACTAATTATGTGACTTCTGGTTGTACCAGAGCTTTTTATGGGCTTCATAACAAAGACGGTGAATACATACGAACATGCCAACTTTCTGTTTTCTATTTCTAAAAAATAGTTGTATGTATATATTTTTCTCCTTTCACTTCACCAACTTAGACTATTGTGTTCTGATCCCGCACATAAAATTCAGATTAACAAAATATTGAACTTAAGGCTGTAATGTAACAAAACAGGTAAAAAGTCAAGGGGGGGGGTGAATAATTTTGCAAGGCACTGTATGTATATGTATATATAAAGTTACATAGCTACATAGTAATTGAGGTTGAAAAAAATCTTTCAGTCCATCAAGTTCAACCTGTTAAGATCTCTTCTGATCTGCAATATGCGGATTAGTTATTAATTAATTAGTTGTTAAATAATTTTTAATAGCATAGTATTGGAGGATGAATAAAGAGTTAGTCCATCAAGTTCAACCTTTTTAGATCTCTATTGATCTTTTTAATATCTGGACTATTTATTATTAATTGTTAATTGATCCAGAGGAAGGCAAACAGAAAAAATATATATCTAACCCCTTTTTGAAGTTGTCTATCGAATTCGCTGTTACCACCTCCTTTGGTAGAGAATTCCACAGTTTAACCACCCTAACTGTGAAGAACCCTTTTCTTTGTTTAAGGTGAAATCTTTTTTCCTCTAACCTCAAAGGATGTCCTCTTGTCAGTTGAAAATCTCTTGCTACAAAAAGTTCACTTGACAAAGCCTTATATTGACCCTGGATGTATTTAAATAAGGTAATCATATCCCTCGTAGATGCCTTTTTTCTAGCAAAAATAAGTTTAATTTGGTTAGTCTTTCTTCATAACTTAGCCCCTCCATTCCCCTTATTAGTTTTGTAGCCCTTGTCTGTACTTTTTCCAGCTCTAAAATGTCCTTTTTATGAAGTGGTGCCAAAAACTGTACTTCATATTCCAAATGAGGGCATACTAGAGATTTGTATAGTGGCAGAATTATATTTGCTTCCCTGGCTTCTATACCCTTCTTAATACATGCTAATATTGTATTTGCCTTTGCAGATGCTGCATGGCATTGAGCACTAGTATTCCCAAATCCCTTTCAATATCTGATACCCCTAGATTTGCTCCATTAAGGTTATAAATTGCATGGCTATTTTTCCTTCCCAAATGCATAACCTTACATTTATTTGTATTAATATATACACACACTCACACACACTTTTATATATATATATATATATATATATATATATAAAAATATATATATATATATATATATATATATATCTATCATAGATAGATAGATAGATAGAGCTATCGAGTGACCTGATTAAAAATACTTTTATTGCCAAGGTTTACAGGAAGGCGATCCATATATAAAGCTACTGAAACTCAAGTTGTATTGTGAAGGCTTGCTATAACTTGATTGGATCAGAAGACGGCACAAATCAATCAGACATGGATTTTTACTTCTCTGTTTCATAGAGATACACTGATATTTTCAGTGTGTGTCTCCTCTGGAAAGAAGGATATCCAGTATACCTTTCTCAAGTGTAATTCTAGAAACTGCTAAAATCAACATGTTTGTGACTATGCTATTACAGTGTATTGGTTAGCACTGCTTTTATGTTTCTACATTGATACGTCGTTTTTATCTAATTATCTTAAAAATGGTGAATGGACAGGAAACATCTTCCTAGAATGTGCACTGTTGCTTTTGGACAAAATTTGGGAAAGCAGAGACAATTTTAATTATATAAATTTCCAAATCAAGTGTTAATCCAATTTAGCACAGTCAAAGTAGACTTTTATCCTTCAAGCAGTACATAAAGACACATTTGCACACTGGAGGTTTCCAGTTTCATTGGGTAAGGCGGGAATGCATTTCAAAACATTATATGAATAGATGTCTGCCCTTGGGCTTTGGAGGATACATGAGCATTCAGATCTGAAAGCCTCATTTTTATTTAGCATGATGGATTTTCAAAGTCCAACATTTATGCTCTAAGTTAAGCAACTGAAACTGGTACGTTGAAACCTTATTGATCTTAAGAGCACAAAATGTAACTGGAATAAAATAACAAATGTAATGCAATATTCAGTCTCATATATTCCAAGATGTATCTTCTTATATTTAAAACAGCAAAAACCTTTTAACCCATATATACTAAGTGATGCTTGTTAAATTATACCCCTAGTTCCTGCCAATAAATCACCTAACTTAGCTATTCTAATATTAGTACAAATATAATTTCTGCAAAGTTCAAATAGAAACAAGTTGTAAAATGATATTATCTAAAAATATAAAGTTCTGACAAACTCATAAGTTAAACAGCGATAGAGGAAATGGAGAAATCCAGTGAAGTGAGTGAAGGGGTAGGGTAGAGATTAAAAAGTACATTGAATCAGTATGACCTCTGCTTTACCCTACTATATATATTATATATATATATATATATATATATATATATATATATATATTTGTTGTTCAGTAGTGTCCGACTCTCCGTGACCATATGGGCCACAGCACACCAGGCACATCTATTGTCTCTGTTCCAACTTATCCATAAGGTTTTCTTGGCAAAAATACTGGAGTGGGTTGCCAGTTCCTTCTTCAGTGGACTGTAATTTGTCTGACCCTCTGCTATGACCTGCCCATCTTGGGTGATACTACATGGTACAGCTCACAGCTTCACTGAGGTACACAAGCCCCTTCACCACACAAGGCAGTGATCCAAATATATATAAGATTTCAAAAAATATGTTCTCAGTACTTATCTGTTAAATGGGAATTACAAATTAGACCTTTATGGAGAGGCATTAAAAATAAAAACAGAATGAGAGGAACAGACTAAATAATATTAAGGTAAAGGAGGTCTGCAAGAAACAATTTGGGCAATATAAAAATGTATTTGTTTTTGTTTTAAGTTTTTTATGCAATTATCTATGTAAATTATATTACACTGTGACACTTCAATAAAGCACTTCAATCAGGGTATATATACATTGTATGATTATTATTTCCTTTATTTGTAATGCGCCAACATATTCCTTATCTCTTTACAGGGGTAAGTTCAAGTTGAAAACAATGGCCCCCATTCAATTGAGTTTTCGGGAGATCCTGTAGCCCGTAAGTGAGTTTGCAAGCTATTTTGTTATGACATTGGCATCTTTTTGCGGGCTCAGATCGGCTTACGAGTTTTAAAAAATGGTGATGGTTAAAGTCGTAACTTACAGCCACCAGAAGCCTTTGATCTGTCACTTTCGCAAGGCCAAAAACTTGCAATTTGCTATTCAATTTCTCAATCGATCTTGGGTATCAATGTGTTAATACATATCAGGACACCCATATGGACTAGAACAGTATTGGCATTCATTTTCATAATTCTTTATTTGTAATGCTTTGCGAGTCTGATCGCATATCGGACACCCGAACCTAAATGATTGACATTTAACCTGCCGTAATTATGACAGTCTCATTTTCTATTGGCTGATTTGAAATGGGCGACTACGGGCTTGCTGAATTGATCATGTTCCCACCCTGAACTGCTATGACCCAGTGCATGGTTTACGGTTTTGGCTTGGGGCCCGTAACTTGCGTCCGTGACCAATTGAATAGCATCTCAATTGGAGACGAATGGGAGCCCACAACTCACTCGCAGACATTCAGCTGTCTTTAATTGAGTTACGGGCGTCGAATTGAATGTGGTCCAATATTAGTACAATGCAAAAAAATGGTGGGTCCTCTCTTTGATATTAAAATCAAGGGCATATATGTGTGATGTTGTATGTGCTTTAATTTTGAATAGTGGACAGACCAAGCTGTTCTAAATGTTTCTACTGCACTATGTACAAATATAAAATTGCAGGAAAGACACCCCATGTAAAGATGTGACTTCAGAATTAAGAATAATTTCCCCTTGATCACTGTATATGTGGGCAAAACCAATGGTTCATCAAGCAAGCCACCACGCTATTATACACAATGCAATTTAAATCTCAGGACTGACCCACATTTTGATGACATCTCTCTGATTTGATCGACCATGCCCTTATGTCTAATTATTACCTCAAATATCGGAATAATAAGCTATACGGTAGTAATGACTAGAAGAAGGTTTGGAGATCAGGAAACTCCAAACACACTCTGTTTTACATCGTCTAAAACATTTTATATTGGTCTGCTTTAAAAACAAAGGTTATTACTTCTATGTATTATTCAACATGCCATTATTATACACAGGATGCATTTGCTTTGTTTATTGCCTTTGCATATATAAACAATAAAACTAAGATTTTGCTATGTTTAAGCACGTAATTCAACATTAACGTAAACATCAACTAGAAAGATAGTACTAGGGATATTATTTTACATGGTTACTGTTGTCTTATATGTAAAATAAACTGTTTTGGAAATAGGCAAAATGTTTCAGAATGTAAAAAATAGCACAAAAAAGTTGTACTCAAAAAGATCATATAGATAAAATGGGGGATTAGTCCTTAAAAGGGGCAAGTTCTACCCTACTATTTAAATGTATTTTATGTTAAAGAGCACTCTTATGAAAAGATGAACTCCTTTATGTAAATGTTATAGGAACATGTCATTTACACCTTCATATCTGTGGAGAGTAGAAGCGGCCCATTTTAAAAATGTGTTTTTGTCACTGATACTGAGGTCTCTGTGAGCTTATTTGGCAAAAAGTTTGAGACCCAGCTCAAGAACCAATCAATCTGTAGCTGTGACACATATATGCATTATATTTAGTATTTACATTACTAAATATACCTACTTATCGACCATATAAGAGTGTAAAAGGGGCATTTAAATTATACAAAACAAGAAGGAACAGAGACTGTTTTTATGTGAGAACAAGGAAATCAACTAGGCTTTCAAAAGGGCTATTAGACTGGCTGAAATTAGACTGAGAAGTAGGATTGTAAAGTATTGTCTCCATTTTTGCTGATGACAAAGGGATTTGCATACATTAGAGAAATGGGCTTACAGGCATTCCCATGCTTTTAAAATACCGTCTTGTGTGTTTGATATATATATATATATATATATTATATATATATATATATATTTTTTTTTTTTTTTTTTTATATTATTTTTTTTAATGATATTTATTGTAACCATTGAAAAAAGAAACACATTACAGTGGCGTATTACAACCTGTAACAAACAGATTCACTTAGACTTCTTCTCAATTATTTTTTTTTATTTTTATTATGATCTGTAAGAAAAAGATTTTCCTTAGACTTTTTTTCAATTATTATTATTTTTTTATTATAGTCATTTTGACAGAAAGGTGATACTTCTTTCAGTTGTGGGTCAGACTTATTTGTGAGCTAGAGCTACTGTTCTAATAGAATATCGATTTTGTGTAACTTTAATTATTTAGAGCTCATATTATTCAAGCTGTGCTAAAACCAATGGAGTTCCAAAGCCAACTCTGCATCTTTGGCTGGCCCATAGTGATTGTGGCCGGGAACTTGTAATTGGATTGCGAGTAGCTATTAGAATCTGTGGCAATATTAGAGGGATTTAAAGTGTGTATGAATTTACGAGTTGGCCAATAGAATAGGGCCCTATGTAACTATGTAATTGGACATATACTTGAACTTCTACAATTAACTCAACTTTTTTTGAAAGTGCAACTTGTGTTTAGGTGAAACTTTCTATTTAAAGGGACCTGGAAGGTTTCTGGATTTCACTCTGAATTTGAGATACCTATGTATCTACTTACTTTTGTGTGCTTTATATTTTTGAAGAGGTGCTTAAAGCTCTTTTTTTAGAATGAGTTTCTAATTGGTTGCTCTACTCTGCAACTGATGAAGACAGTGTACTTCTATGTACAGGGTCTTCAATGCTGCATAGTAACCAATCAGTGGAAACATTCTGTGACTTGCTACTTGAGAGAGGTCATTGACAGGCTAATGTGAAACACTGCACTTCTTCACAGCCTCTGTATTCATGAGCTGCAGACGGCAGACCCAAACAGGTACAAATTGTATGATTTTAAACAGAAAAATAGAGACTTTAAGCACTTCTTAAGCAAACAAAATACATAAAAGTAAATAGATACATAGTGTATTTGATATTCCTAGGTGGAATCAAAAAAGCTTCCATGCCTCTTTAACTATATGTAGGATAATTACATTTCTCATTTAAAAGCCATTGATCATGAAATATGCAATCTACAGGGCAACTCAGGGTCTGAGGGGCATATTTAATGCTGATGTATCCTTGCAGTTTGCATTTTCTTAGGGAACCACAAACACATATCACTTTTTAAGATGTTCTAATGGGCTTTGCTATGAAGTGTTGAAGCTCATTTTGTGTCTAAAAAACAAAAACAAAAGGGCCAGGCTCACTGAAATCAAAATCAAAAATGGTTAAAAGACGCCATTACATCATGTCATCTTTTACATAGAACACCTGGATGTCCTGCCCATATAATTTTTATATATTCGTCTTAACAAAAACAGCTTTGCCTGATAAATTGTTTATAGCTCTGTGTTTTGTCTCTTTTAAATCTCCTCAGGGATTCACGAGGAAGTCTTAAAAGAGACAAAATATGTATTATGCAAAGCTATCCTGCAGGTTTGGTTTCTTTTTAGATAGTAATTCTGATTGGATAGACATATTGAAACTATCCTTTCTCAGTCAAATTGTGAGGTTTGATATTTATTGCAGCAAATACAGTACAATTATGATATTAATTATAATTAAGAACATCTTTTTACAGTATACCATGTCACCATTTATTTGAGATGCCTGAATATTCTGTCTATATTTTTTAAATAAATACTGCTTTTCATCAGAGGCATTATGAAAACAGCTAATAAAGAGTATATAGCTATTTGTTTCATATGTTCTAAACCAGGTTTTCTTTGGATTATAATGAAATGCTGCAGGGGTTAAAATAGCTTTTCAACTTAGTATACAAACTGCTATGGGAACAGGACCTCCTTCTGACCAGTAGAGTGGAGCTCAGGAGAAAAATGTACTTAATCCGGCGTGTAAAACATTTTTTGGAGGCAATGCTATTGTTCCAAAAACAGTCTGTATAAGGAATAAAGATCACGTTAATCCCTTTCAGGTATTCAATTTTCCCTTGTAAAAACATTTTTTTTAGTTATATTTATAAACTCATCCTTTAAACTTACACTAGATATTTTGTGACTTAATTATTTAACAGTTAAGTACTTGCATAGATGAAGATAAACTGCATTTTTTTAATCAAACAGATTGACACCGAACTGAAGAACAATATATCTACAAGACTTCTTACTTTATTCAGCACTTGGTGCACATTGTATTGATGCCTGCTGAGGTATTTGATCAAATAGCACATAGGGCCCTATACGAATGAGCATTTTTTTCAGCCTGCACGAAAGCAGTGACCTGTCACTTTCAACATTTCCCTCCAAGCGATCACAATTGCTTTTAACATGGCTATATGCAATTAACTTGCTATGCGTAAGCCCTTGCGCACACTTAGACCCACCCGTAGAGGAAGAAAAACGAGTCAGATGATGCTGAAAATACCATCACTCCTCAATTTAATAAGATATTAAGCTTGATTCATTATAATTTAACACAATTATAGGGTTAATAGGGCAACTAACAGCACACAAACATGGGGAATACATGGTTCCCCCCTAAGACCCCTACCGCTTGAGCCAGGGGGTCTGTAAATGGGGGTACACTGGGGTTTCCCTCCTCCTATACGGTGAAGGATACAGGACCCACAGCACACATAGACAAGACCTATGACACTGGGTCCTATAACTAAGTTATATGCCATGGCAGTCCTGCAAATTAAAATTACCCCCCTATGCCACAGAGCTCCTGAAAAGGACCTCACGTGGCATTTAAAATTAATGCTCTATTCACGAGGAAGGAACTCTGTGTATCCTAATATATATGGAAAGCCACGTAGGTCCTTAAAGGATTAACTATTTAACCCCCTGTCACGGAGGTCCTAAAATAACCTCCATGGCTTCTAAAAATGTATACCATGGGTATTACCTATAAACCCTAACCCTCATGAGACCCAATAAAATTAACCTAACTACCATGGGGGTCCTTAAGCAGCGTCCGGGTCAAACAGTTCTGATGTGTGGTCCCCATGTTACAGTGGCATTTGGAGGGACAGGGAATTTGATCCCTAGGTAATCCTTTTTATTTGGATAGATTTACTAATGTTCTATGAGGATGCCACAATGGCATGTTTTCTGATCACTCTTCTGAGTAAAACAGCCATTGTAGCCTATGAGATCCCATTCTCAGGCTCAGTGAGCCTTAAACTTTTTCCTGGCAGAGAAACGGTTAATGAATCTGGCTCAATATTTCAACAAGTAATTTGATTTTTTTAAGTTGTTTGTTTTTTATGTGTATTTCAGCCACTTGAAATGTAGAGGAAATAATGAACCAATTGATCAATTAAAGGATCAATAGATGTATTTTGACATTCTGCATTAAGCAGAAACTAATTGCTCAGATCTAAATGCTTTTTAAACCATATCTTTGAAATCAATAATGCACTAACTGAATCTTAAACAGAAGAATGGACTAACCACGGCAAAGGCTGAGACTGGACAATAAAATAAATATTTGCACCAACATGACACTCAGTTTTTTCAAAAAAATGGATGAAAGCAGAATGGGTGAAGGAGACAACTAGGAGAAAATAATTGAGGGTGTTATAAAGGGGGTCGTAGATGTAAATAAAGAACAGGTGCTGGGTACATAAAGCGCAAGTGAGAGGTTACATAGATTAGCAGCCTTATTAAATTGTGATTTAGCCAATTCTAAAAGGCTTTATTTAAGCACACAGCATATTTTTTTACAGAAGTTTTTAGTTAGTGAACTTCTATCCAAATCCATCGTTAGTGACATTAACAAGAACTGGAGCTCCCTCCAAAATTGATGAAAAGACGAGAAGAAAACTGGTCTGGGAGGCTACCAAGAGGCTTACAGCAACATTAAAGGAGCTGCAGGAATATCTGGCAAGTACTGGCTGTGTGGTACATGTGACAACAATCTCCCGTATTCTTCACATGTCTGGGCTATGGGGTAGAGTGGCAAGAAGAAAGCCTTTTCTTACAAAGAAAAACATCCAAGCCAGGCTACATTTTGCAAAAACACATCTGAAGTCTCCCAAAAGCATGTGGGAAAAGGTGTTATGGTCTGATGAAAGGAAGGTTGAACTTTTTGGCCATAATTCCAAAAGTTGTGTTTGGCGCAAAAACAACACTGCACAACACCAAAAGAACACCATACCCACAGTGAAGCATGGTGGTGACAGCATCATGCTTTGGGGCTGTTTTTCTTCAGCTGGAACTGGGGCCTTAGTTAAGATAGAGGGAATTATGAAGCGTTCCAAATACCAGTCAATATTGGCACAAAACCTTCAGGCTTCTGCTAGAAAGCTGAACATGAAGACGAACTTCATCTTTCAGCATGACAACGACCCAAAGCATACATCCAAATCAACAAAGGAATGGCTTCACCAGAAGAAGATTAAAGTTTTGGAATGGCCCAGCCAGAGCCCAGACCTGAATCCGATTGAAAATCTGTGGGGTGATCTGAAGAGGGCTGTGCACAGGAGATGCCCTCGCAATCTGACAGATTTGGAGTGTTTTTGCAAAGAAGAGTGGGCAAATCTTGCCAAGTCAAAATGTGCCATGCTGATAGACTCATACCCAAAAAGACTGTGTGCTGTAATAAAAAAAAGGTGCTTCAACAAAGTATTAGTTTAAGGGTGTGCATACTTATGCAACCATATTATTTTTTTATATTTTTTCTTCCCTCTACCTAAAAGATTTCAGTTTGTTTTTCAATTGAGTTGTACAGTTTATAGCTCACATTTAAGGTGGAAAAAGTTCTGAAATGATTTATCTTTGTCTCATTTTTTTACAGCACAGAAACCTGACATTTTAACAGGGGTGTGTAGACTTTTTATATCCACTGTGTGTATATATATATATATATATATATATATATATATATATATATATATATATAAAAAATTGTGATTTCTGACAACAACATTTCACAAATTGTAAAATAAAATAAAAAATTCTATTTTTTGCACTTAAAGTGCACATTTTTTCTATATGTTGTAGCCTTTTCCTGTGGAGACAGGTTTACAATTATCCTTTTTTTTTAGAAGCTATTATTCAAACAACTATAAGATTTCATCAAATGCAATCAAATTATCTAAAATGTCTTATTCTTTGGGATTTGTTATTATGTTATACCTTTGCAATATTGGTGTATGGCAGTACTCCTACAAATGGAAAGTTGGGATTCTGTTAAGCATTACATATTTTGGTCATAAGTTAAAATATCTGTATTTTGCTTTTTTTATATAATATTCTCCACATGGGCATATAGTATTTCTCAGGGCTGCGGTACCTGTTTCTGTTTACTATAATTTTATTTTGAATATCTTAATGTTACCACAATGAGAAGATGTAATCTTCAGACTTTCTTTGAATTGCTACCCTAGGTTGTATTATAAATGCCACTGGCACCATCAGCTGTTTTAGTAATTTATGTTAATAAGGAGTCATGCATGATACCACAGTTCACCTCGGCACCATAGTACAAAATAATATTAAGCTGTAACTGTTTTTGAGCAGAATAATAAAATTGCTGCTCATGAATGCTTCAGTACATTGTACAGGAGCAGCCAATATCATGCTTTTCCTTGCTATGGCCTTCTTTCTCTGAGTTTTGTTTATAAGTACAATTAGGATGTCTTTGTTTTGCTTACAACCAATTGTGCCAACTTCACCCAAACCAGTCAGAGAACAAGTTTTGGAAAGTTCCATTCTCTCAGCATTGTATAACTGCTCTTGAAACAATTTTGGAAATATGGTCAGTATTTTGCTGCAGCCTCATGGATTGCAGATTTGTCCTTCCCATACACTTCAAACCTTCTGGTACCATGGTAAAGTCTAACTCAAGGTATTCATCCAAGGCTTTCTTATTTCCATTGAGTCTCAGATATTGTTTACCTTTTCTATAAGCACACATCCATAAAATGGCGCACCCTATTAATATACAGTAGACTCTCTGTTATCCGGCACCCATGGGGATTGGTAGATGCCGACATTTTTTTTAGTTTCTGGTTGCTTGAGAGTCACTATTAAAAGATGACTAGATTAGCTGCACACAGGATGCTATACTAAGTATTTTTGTCAGTGAGGGCTGTTCTAGCAGCAGCAGCTTTCACTCCTCACTTACACACAGGTACGTTTGGCTGGAGGGTGCAGTGCTGATCCTGAGGAATGTAACTCCAACACTGCACTGGCTCAGTCACTCATGTCTGGGGAATGTAATGCCAACACTGCACTGGCTCAGTCACTCATGTCTGGGGAATGTAACGCCAACACTGCACTGGCTCAGTCACTCATGTCTGGGGAATGTAACGCCAACACTGCACTGGCTCAGTCACTCATGTCTGGGGAATGTAATGCCAACACTGCACTGGCTCAGTCAATCATGTCTGGGGAATGTAACGCCAACACTGCACTGGCTCAGTCACTCATGTCTGGGGAATGTAACGCCAACACTTCACTGGCTCAGTCACTCATGCCTGTCTGTTTCCAGGTAACACTGAATTACAGAGACGTACAGGGCATGAAATCTAGGTGCCTGTAAGCATTTTGTGGCATGACAACCTGGCTCCTGCCATTTGTTGAGCCCTATAAAATTTTATTTTTATTTAAAGTACAGTATTACATTTTTTGTGGGGTTTCTTGAGAGTTTTGGTTAACTGAGAGTTTACTGTAATGTGTTAAATTATCAGTATAATGTGTTAAAGTAAAAAATGCATAGAACATCTTGTCTAATTGTTTCAAATTTGATTTGTGCAAAGTGCAGATCAGAATTTGTCACAAACTCAAGTGACTGCTTTTTGAACCTTGATGTTGTAGATGAGCCATCATTGAATTCCTCCATCAACATGTAATTGCAGTTCCCCTTCTCTAGCTGCTTAATACTGTCCAGCATCAGGATAAGAATTAGCACTTCTTATTGACATCAATATTTGCAAATGAGTTACAGATATGATGTAGCTGGCACATGTTATTCATGTCCCATTAATTGCCGTCAATAGCTGCATTTGCTTTGTATACGAAAAATTGCAGGAGTCATGGTCTTTCTAAAGGTACCACACACTAAACTGTAAATTGGAAGGTAAATGGTTAATAGCACTCCAGATAGTGCCAGATAGCTTTTACTATCATATATTTTATTAAAATGCATGCAATATAAATATATGTTACAGGTATAAACAAAACTTATATTTACAGCACAGGAGTATAAATGACTATTCTCTATAGCACACTAAATGTAATACTGAGTAGCAATGTACATTGTGGTTAAGTCACTAACAAAGATAAATTACATACTTAGATACACAAATACAGAAGGAGAAGAACGTCTTCTCGTGAGAACTTCCAATCTGATGAGGATTTACACAAATTAGAGGAATGGGCATCTAAATGGCAGATGAGATTTAATATGAATAAATGTAAGGTTATGCATCTGGGAAGGAAAAATAGCCATGCAATCTATAATCTTAATGGAGCAAATCTAGGTGTATCAGATATTGAAAGGGATTTGGGAGTGCTTGTGGACAACCACCTAGGTAACAGTGCTCAATGCCAAGCAGCAGCTGCAAAGGCAAATAAAATATTAGCATGGTTTAAGAAGGGTACAGAAGCAAGGGAAGCAAATATAATTCTGCCACTATACAAATCTCTAGCACGCCCTCATTTGGAATATGGAGTACAATTTTGGGCACCACTTCATAAAAAGGACATTTTAGAGTTGGGAAAGGTACAGAGAAGGGCAACATAAGGAGAATGGAGGGGCTAAGTTATGAAGAAAGACAAACCAAATTAAACGTATTTTCTCTAGAAAAAAGGCGTCTAAGAGGAGATATGATTACCTTATATAAATACATCCAGGGTCAGTATAAAGATTTGCCAAGGGAGCTTTTTGTGCCAAGAGGTTTTCAACTGACAAGAGGACATCCCTTGAGGTTAGAAGTAAAAAGATTCCACCTCAAAGAAAGAAAAGGGTTCTTCACAGTAAGGGTAGTTAATCTGTGGAATTCTCAACCAAAGGAGGTGGTGAGAGTGGACTCAATAGATACTGTAACTTTAAAAGGGGACTGGATTTACTTTTAATTAAAAAGGGCATTCAGGGTTATCCTTGAGAGAGAGAATATTGATCCAGGGAGGAGGCCGAACGCCAGTATTTGGGGTCAGGAAGGAATTCATTTTTTTTTCCATTGAGATGATTGGCTAAATTTCACTTGTTTTTTTTTCTGTTTGCATTCTTCTGGATTCAATTAACAACTAATCCGCATATTGCAGATCAGAGGAGATCTTAAAAGGTTGAACTTGATGGACTGAAAGTCTTTTTTCAACCTCAATTACTATGTAACTATGTAACTATGTAAATACTGTATTGAAAAAAAAGTACTGAAAAAGGAGATGTAATTATCATATGGGCAGATCAAGTTAAACTGCAAACTAGAATATAAAGTAATATGTGATAGACAAGGCTGAAACGAATTTGACTCCAAGTTCAAGAAGTTGAGAACTGTCAATGGACTAGGGCAGAGGAATTGAATTCTATGAATTATAATTGGCATATTATGAGATGAGAGTTAAGGTATACTATAGGTTATGGGTGGAATGAAGGGAGAGGTATGGTGCTATCAAATATTTGATTGTATTTCTTGAGATAATGACACAGGGGAGGAGACAGTAATATGTGGAAGGCAAATAAAGGATTCAGATGTTCTCATTCAAATCAAATAAGATAACATGGGCACAGGTAGGGAGAGTCAAGGTGAGATGTCAAAGCTCTTCAAGCAGCATCTGTTTCTAATATATATATATATATATATATATATATATATATATATAATATATATATATATAATATATATATATATATATATATATATAAATATTTCAATGAAGAAAACATTATTTTTAACAGACATATGGATGTGATATAACATGATACTGTGATACTAGATGTTGAAGTAAAGGAGATGGGGCAGTTTACTAAACACTATTTTAGTGTTGCTTAGTATGTCACCTGGCAACAGTTTGTGTCCATGAACTACGAAAATCTCATATGTTAAAATGTAAATGCTCTGTAAACCTGGTTATACATTATTTTAAAGAACTATGTAGGTGGTCCTGTGAAAGCTATAACACGCACAACTTAATAAATATGTACTGTACCAATGCACAATAAATAAAATAAATACAATCGCACAATGTCAAAATGATTTATCAGAGCATGTAAATGTATGTAAATGAGTACATATACCTTGGTATGTTTTTACATCAAATGTAATGAAATATCCTGATTGTTTTATTGACCCTAAAAAATATAAATTGGCTGTAATTTATGATACCTTTTATCACATATATAGTTGTGGACCAAGAACGCTGTGCGGAAAGCTTACGATGTTGGTAACACAGTTGCGAGGTCGCAACCACAAGCCTCGCAATGCAAGGTGAGCCAATGGTGCCATCATACGTTTGATCCTCGCGAAGCAGCTGCGCAGCACTTCTAAATGAGGTTGCAAGCGAATTACACCCATATTTAGCATTTTTTGCCACTCGAAAATCGCCTAAGCTGGAAAGAGACAAATGGCATTCCCAAGCATTAAACTTGCAGGTTAACAAACCCTGCAATGAGCGTCCTGTATAGTCCGCGAGAGGAAACGCTCACAATGAGCGCCGAGGACGCTCATCGCTGAGCTCATGATGAGCACCGGAGAGGCTTGCAATGAGCACCCAAGGCGCAAATTGCAAGCACCGCAATGAGCGCCAAAGGCGCTCTGAGTGGGGCTAGCGATATGTACCAAAGGTGATCAGTGCAAAGCAGGAAAGTTGAAGTACACTGGGGGGAGAGGCTCGCAATGAGCGCCAAAGGTGCTCAGAGGACCAAAAGACTCACATTGTGTGGCAAACAGCATTGTCAGCCTTACAATTTAATCCCGTAATTTTTGACAGGCAAGTTCCTAGTTAAGTAATACAAAGGGTCTTTGTAAAGTTACCATTTAACATTAACATTTATGTTTTCCACCAAACAAAATGTAACCCCAGATTACTACATAAACATATAGACTACCTTTAGACCTGCTTGCTATTTAATATTAATGGAACATGTGTTTGAATACCAAAACTTGATAAGGCACAAAATATTTTTAGAAAGGAAGTAGATCATGGGACTTTCCACTACAACATAATTATATATAATAGGTAATAAATTAAAAGTTTTTTAGTAAGTAAAATAAAACTTTGATTTTTCCAGAGTGCAACTTCCCCACTGCACTCTGGGAAACTCGATGGAGACATGCAAACACACTCAAATTATGTTTAATTCGGCAAACAGTATAGCACAGGATCAATATGTATGAGAGGTGTTAGATAACACACAATTTGTAATACTTTGACTCTTTTAGTGTGATGCCGATTTCTAACTTATGCAATGAATTTTAAGAAAAGGCTACTAACCACAAATTAATGTAGCTTATGGTGGGCCTAAGAGTGAGAAAAGTGTCTCCACTGGATATGTGTACATTTGCATGCCTGAAATTAGTCAGAAAACATATTTACAAATTAAATCATATTCTAAAACATTAACTTATTTTTAAGTGTAGTTCTTCAAAATAGTATATTTTAAATATATGACCATAGTGGTTATTTAGGTAATTAATACAAGTTCCCTCATGGAGATGCAGTTGCACTTTGTTAAAGCGTAGACTATTGGATGCTCAATCAAACTGACCAGCTTTGCTTAATAACAATGTACACTACAATGATAAGATGTGGTTATATTATATCCAGCCTGCTGTGTAGAATATATCTTTATGAAAAGGAACACTAGTTGAGTTACTTCTCTCCATCTCTCGCTCCTCTTCATCTCATCTTCACCCCCTTCCCCTCATACTTTTACTCAATATATTCAGTGCTGTTATACTGCTCCTCAGGACATATTAATACATTTCCCATAGATTGGCAAAAACATTCTTACTTTGTTGGGTAGTGTCTTGGGAAATTAGCAACAATGTAAGCCTAGAGAATAAATGTACTATTAGAGAAAATCATAATTTTGCAGTTTTTGCTTGTATCTGGGGACATCCACTGTGGCAAACGTTCAATAGATTTAAATACCGATTTTAAAAATCAACATGAAATATCACTACCATGTGGTCATTAGCATTATATTAATAATAATAATCATAATAATAATAATAATATCTATCTGTCTATCTATCTATGCTGCCGGCACTGGGGAGCTACAGTTCATTGAGGGAACTATGAATGCCAACATGTACTGTGATCCCTGCCTTTCGGAGACTGGGCCGCAGGGCAGTATTCCAACATGATAATGATCCCAAACACACCTCCAGGACAACCACTGCCTTGCTAAAGAAGCTGAAGTTAAAGGTGATGGACTGGCCAAGCATGTCACCAGACCTAAACCCTATTGAGCATCTGTGGGGCATCCTCAAGCGGAAGGTGGGAAAGTGCAAGGTCTCTAACATCCACCAGCTCTGTGATGTCATTATGGAGGAGTGGAAAAGGACTCCAGTGGCAACCTGTGAAGCTCTGGTGAACTCCATGCCCATGAGGGTTAAGGCAGTGCTGGAAAATAATGGTGGCCACACAAAATATTGACACTTTGGGCCCAATTTGGACATTTCCACTTAGGGGTGTACTCACTTTTGTTTCCACATTAATGGCTGTGTGTTGAGTTATTTTGAAGGGACAGCAAATTTACACTGTTATACAGGCTGTACACTTACTACTTTACATTGTAGCAGAGAGTCATTTCTTCAGTGTTGTCACATGGAAAGATATAATAAAATATTTACAAAAATGTGAGAGGTGTACTCACTTTTGTGAGATACTGCATATATATATATATATATATATATATATATATAGCGCCCACAAGGAAAAGGTTGTGTTTCTCTGGAAGAAATATGACACTTCAAAGGTCCTTTAAGTACACCATTAAAGAATATGGCTGATAATTCAGTAAATTTCTGTGGTTCTGTTCCCAAGCAGTTCCAAACAAACAGTACAGGGTTTCATTCAATCATCTGTCATGGTGAAAATATGTCTATTGGTGTTTTCACTTTCAAATAATGATATCTTCTATATTTCTTTGAAATGCATATGAGTAGTCTGGGACATTGCAGTGCATAAGTTAGGCATTTGATTTATGTAAAACTCTGTGGCAGCTTGAGGCCACTAAATCAGTCAGAGCGTTTCTACTTCAATCCACCCGGCTCCACAGCCTTCCAAATTATGTTATTACTTAATCACTTCCATTACTGAACCAAGCCAACACAGGGACCAGAGCCAGATGGAGACTCACTTGGTTACGTCTAAGCCAGAATGCAGAGTCGGAAAACAGCTCAGTTTTTACAAATCCTGAGGAGCAGAGAGGGAAGAAATCAGGAACATTATGATGTCATTTATCATTCACTTAAAGAATAGTGCACTATAACATCATCACAATGACATTTGTTCAGTACTTTAAAAACAGATTCAAAAGCAGCACAGATACTAACACATATCTCACCTGTCCCTCTGTAGTGGGGATGATTCCTCTCTTAGATGGACATGGCACACAACTAGTATGTTTTAATAATTTTTTTCAACTTCATTGAAACTAACTTTAGTGTGTAGATCTCATTGACTGGCCTAGGGCAAGCCCCCAAGAGCAGTAAATCTTCCAAATACATTTTTGAGAATTTTATTTGGAAAAAGAAAAAACACTGTGACACATTATCAAATACCCTCTTTCTGATGCAACAAAGAAAAACAATTATTTCCATGTCCCTTTAAGATACAATGATGTCACCTATTTGTAGCAAGTTTTTTTTGAACAGCTAGTCTTGTTTTAGTAAGTAAAAAATAAATACAGTATTTATTTACTGTTACATGCAAATTGTCTTCACTGGCAGTGGCCATTTTTGTGTGTGTTGTTTAGTTGTTTCCGACTCTCCGTGACCTCATGGACTGTAACACTTCTTGTCACTTGAATGTTATTAAATTGACATTAAAGATTTTAATTTAGCTGTCAGGCAGTCTTCCTGATCCATTCACAAACCAAGATTCTAGTCTATTGTTAATTCAAAATCATTACCAATCCGCTGTGTCAAAACTATAACAAAGGACAAAAGCAAAAGCAATTATTTTGTATCAAACTATCACATAAATAGAATTAATATAATAAAATGCAAATAGAATAAAATGTGAGAAAAATAAAATGAAATTGTTTAGTTCCAATAAGTCATTTTTAGGACTTGTTTTTGTTTGTTATCAGTATTTAAACAGAATAAAATATAAACACAAAACAAGCAAAAAACAACCAAGCAAGAAATATACATGATCCAATTGCATATGTCTATATGCAACTGACACAAGTCGTTTGTGTCAAGTAGATTTGCAGCTCTTACTGATTTATTTTATGTATCTTAAAGCTGTATGCATTAAAAAGCCAAAGATCAATAAAACAATAAAAGTAAAGAGAAAACAAGGAATGTAATGGATTCAAGACACTTGGGGTCATGTACACATTAGGATAATAATCACAATATCAAAACATAAATTAAACACAAAATGCAACTAAATATGAGTATTAGTAAATGATAATTAAAGTAATTTTATTGATTTTGCAATTTTAGTTGAAAGAGGAATTGTGCAGTCAGATATTAAATTAAATAAGGAATATGGCTAATTGAGGAAAAATGGCCTGTGGATGGGGTTGGGTTGATATTCTACTAGGGATTTTTCTTTTGTGTCTGAAACAAATGGGCTAAAAGTGACTACATAGAGTTGGCTATATTTCTATAGAACATTTTATGTATTATCATTGGACTCTGGCTGCATAAAGGATATCGGCAATCCAGTTGTTGACCCCTTGGCATCTAAGGAGTTCTTCTACACCTCATTCAGAGGAACCATAAAGGATGATTTTGTTGTTTATCTCAGGTGATATATAGTATAGTGGTAGCCACTGAACAACAGAAAATAATTTGAGTAACTGAGAAGAATTTTATTGCAAGCTTTAAAGGCCATACCCCCTTTGGTTAAAAGGCACAACCCATGAATCTAAATTATATTCTGTTTCTCTCAGGGCACTTATCTACCTGCCTTATATTTTTGGGCTGGGCTGTCATTGTGGGCAGGGTCATACTCATTCATTGGGGATATGTATATTTTCTGCATTACACAGGTTAGTATTTAGCATCATTTGTAATTATTTGAGTATTTTAGTTGACACAGAGTATGTTCGGAAACCACAAAGAGGAGACAAAACCCTGCCATAACGACTGCTGGAGACTTCTATCAGGCAAAGGAAGACACTTGAGATGGATATATTGAGCCTTTAATATATGAGGAGTCACTGGGAAATAATACTCTACATATGTATGAGGGTATGAAGCACGTGTCAAGTACCAAAAGATCCAATTATTTTATATGTACCCCTCCCCTCTCACACGTACTTTCACTTTTAGTATTTAAGAACATGGCCTGTGGCTCAGAGCAACTAGAAAGTGCTCAAGTTAGTGCTTCAAGATGGAAACTTTCTATACACAAACATAGTCTGTGAAAATAATGTTTTTTTCTCTAAAAATGATATCTGAGGGAAATTACTAAGAGGATGCTTGATGATCTATGGTCTTCCATGGCACACAGAATCTCATCGCAACTCGAGACTACTCCTGCTCTGCTATTGTGATCTTGATCTGGATAGCAGTGCAATGTAAATTATGGTGAAACTAACACATAAACATATTAATAAATGTATACTTTAAATCTATAAAAAATAAATGCTGGTGTGTCCCTTTCCTATTGCGATTGCGGCAAGAAAGGGGATAAAAGTAATTAAAATAAATAAATAATAAGGGAGATCTCAGTCAGGAACCCCCACAACACCGTACTAGTGGGCAGGGATCCCCAAATAAATTCCCTACTCTTCACTGCTTCAATTCTAGCTGTGAACGGGTTGCAGTCGTAGCAGTGGCATCTTCTAAAGCTCCATTTTGCCATGGGGTTGGCATAAGTTCTCATAATAAGTTGTGATCCCCTGCATCCCCTTCGTAACATGGAGACGTTATGGGCCCCTTTCTCGCCACGCCCTCTTGCCTTCCCGCACGCCCTTACTATAATAAACTTTTTATATATTTATTGAAAAAAGTTTTATTTTATTTGTAATTTGTAACCCCTTTCCTATGGCAGGGAAGGATTATTATAATTTATTGTAGGGCCCCAATTATGAATAAAATTAAAATTAAGTCAGGGTGGGATCTTATTTTAATTATCTTTGGGGTGTTATCGCAATGCTTAATTGTAGCAGCATTGTGAGAGCTTTAGACCAGGAATTTACTGTGATAAAATTCGTCCCAGCATGTGTCTTTAACATTTGTGTTAATATGTTATATTCAGGATGATGCTGTCCTGCCCAGGCATTATTTATTTAGACTGTTGTGTGATGTAATGTCTGACACCAACAGTACAGCTGCAATTAGCCTTCATTTAGTGTTTGGACTATATGTTAATGTCAATAAACAGCAGCCTGTTGCTGATAGCCTGCAGGCTGCCCTTGTGTGGCCTTTATGTTATAGCAAATCACTTAGCATCTAGTCAGTTTCCTAAGCTAAAGCCATCATGACCTCAACAGGGAGGTTACATAGTTCAGGGGATTGCTGTGAGACTCCTTTTATAATTATTATTATACAGAAGTGCTAACAGTAATATTAACCTCTTGGGCCACATGTACTAATGAGTGAAATGTTGGAGAACACCTGGAGATGTCAAATCTTAATATATAAGCCCAAACATATAACATAGCTGTCCTACTACAGTTCTCTTGCCTGTTAGCCTTTAGTACATCCGCTGGATATATATCAAAAACATATGGCAACAAAAATGTGTATGTATTCATTTCTATTCCCTGAATATAGTGATTTGGCCTAAATATTCTGTTAATAGAAATAATTTTGTGAAAGGACTTGTGTGATCGACACATTAAAACAATATAATTTTGAAGCCAAAGTGACTTGTGACACGTACATTCAAATCACCAGTGTAGCTGAATTTTAGAAATAATGTCAAAATACACCCTAAATTGAATATGAGTTCTCTGGATTATCTGGGGGGATTTTTCTAATATCAGAGCTCCTTATAAGTATAGGATTATAAAGTGGGGTTTTGTACATCCAGAACAAAGAAATCATAGGTGCTCAATCTGAGAACAAAAAATACCTAAAAGTAGGGTTGTCGATAGGTCTGGTTACCTACTCAGAGAGCAATATCTTTTAGATCACATGTGCCCTTCACAGGAAGAAACATCCTGTAGTATATCAGTCTGGTCTCACTCAACAGCGTGACCCAGCCCCGAAATACCAGGCAATTCTACCCTGAACAGGAAAAACAGCAAATTGCAGACGCGTTTCTGCCTCTGTGGGCTTCGTCAGTGAGGTGTAGCTGTACGCAGTGAGCAAGGAGCCCACATCTGATTCCCCCTATCAACCTTAGGTTGAGAATAACCCTTTAGGTATTGTTCGTTCTCAGATTGAGCACCTCTGATTTCTTTTTTGTACATCCTATTACAGATCAGCTTTAAATTAAAGACAAGTCTTTATGTTGTGTCGTACGCTCCCTTCAAACTAGTGGGACAGAAATTGATTTGCGTAAAATTAGGAAATTTTTTTGGATTACAGTTTTTGTTACTGATCTTAAATGATAACAATATTATCTTACAATTAGTGCCTAATTGGTTTATTCCCTCTGCAGCTTATGAATATCGTGTACTTCTAAGTACAAGGATTGCAGTGGCAGTATTCTGCAACATGTCTAATTTGAAACACTGCACTTCACATTTTGTGTATTCATGAGCTGCATGAGTTACAGAGGGCAGACCCAACCAGATACAAACTGTATGATTTTAGACAGAAAAAACAGAGCTCATAGGCTCTTCTTAATAAAACAAGTACATAATAGTACAGTAAATATATTATGTTTCTAGTGAAACCCAGGCACCTTCTATGGGCCTCATTCTATTATCGGCCGTAGGAGATGCGGGGCCGCAAGGACCGGCCGCAAGCTATTCGGCTATTCTATTCCCTTCCGGCCGGGGATTCCGGCAGGCTTGCGGCCGGCGCCTTGCTATCCCTTGCGGCCGCACACGCCGGAGGAAAGCCTTTGATTTTAAACGGCCGCAAGAGTTTCGCCCGTAAGAAAATCCCGGTTGCTATTCAATTGCTCCGGGAACCCTCTCTGTAAGGCTAAAACCGAGCCGCAGCTTACTTGCAGCAAAAAGGTCCCGCAGGCACACAAATAAGCACATTATAAAGCCATAATAAAGCCATCCTGCACTCTGATGAGACGATAAAGTGATTGTAGGTGTTAGCATTAATAGCACAACATTCCCCTACACTCAAATCCGTAAATATTTTTTTTTTTTAAATTTATGTCACATATCCATGTAAAAAGTCCAGAGTGCTTGGAGCACCTCAGACCCGCCCACGCTGCGGCCGGAAAATAAACAGTTAATGAAATCTCGGACTTGGGCTGATGTGCAAGCTTGAGAGGGGGTTGCTATTAATCCTCATGTCCCCCATTATAATCCCTAGCATTTACAGAGCTTTACAGTGCCATCTTGAATTTATTTTTGCATTTAAAGATTTCTGAGCTTACGGATGCGGCCGTAAGGGGATAGCCTTGCGGCGCCGTATAATTGAATTGAAAGGTAACGGGAGCCCCGCAAGGAATCGCAGCTTTGCGGCCGGTTTAAGGCCGATAATAGAATGAGGGCCTTTGTCCCTTTATTGAAAGCAGGATCACTGCTTTCACAATGATATAATGTCAGCTGAAATGGGACAGTTTTGCAAGTTCCTAAGTCAGTCAAAGTAAATATCCTTAAAGTATATAAAATATATTGTATACACAGACAAATATTTTAGATTTGCAGGTGCATCCAAATTATGCAGACTTTTCACACAAACAGCTGATATAAAATTACAAGCAAGTACATGAATATATATGTGTATAAATATACATATATTCTCTCAAATATTGTTTGATGAGCCATTATGCTTGCGCATTGAATTTAGTAGTAACCAACATGTCTACATTGTGATTAGGCAGCAGCTGTATGTCGTTAAAAATTTGCATAACATTGCTCCTCCATAATGTAAATAACACTTTGCAAAAAAAAAACTTGCTTTGAATGCGTAATGATAGGTTGGAAAGTATTCGGAAATCAAGGGAAGTAACCATTAAATGCTAGCAGTAATCAGGATGAATGTGCAAATCAGAAGTATTTCAGCACTTTACTTGTCTGTGTGGTTTAAAGCCCAAAGTGAGCTGTACATTTGCAGTGTGTAATTCTGTGGTCAGCTTCATCATATTAATGGGACAGCTGAGGAAACGGAGGGAGAGATACAGAGATGGCTTCTTAAATAACACAAGTCAATAAGACCACAGCATTTTCCCAAGAGGTAGCCTATGGTAGGGATGCTCTAAGGTCCATAAAGTGGGTTTGAAAAAATAATTAGGATCACAATAAAATGGACAATTTGTACAGGTGGGTAACAGCTTACAGGTTTCAGTCTTAACTTCATTAACTTGAATACCAGCAGCCTTATTATACTGCGATTCGGCCAATGGAATAGGACTCTATATAAGCACATAGCATTTTTTTTTTACAGAAGTTTTTAGTTAGTGAACTTCTATCCAAAAGCAAGGTCTGCACTAATTAAAAACTTCTGTAAAAAAATATGCTCTACGCCTATATAGAGCCCTATTCAATTGGCCAAATCAAAATTTAATAAGGCTGCAAGTATGCAAGACATATGTCTAAACGCAAGTTAATAAATGTGCTTCCTAAAGGCAAAAATGCAGTGGTTGCACTGCACTCTGGAAAACTGGACAAAGACATGCAAATGAGCTCACAATAACTTATGCTCTTTACATCTGTCAAATTCTGTTTTTTTCAGGAGGCTTGAATAGGGCTACCTATACCTAATCCTACCCAATCTGATTCCTTCTTTCAGGACAAGTTGCAGGATTTCCAGCAGAATAATAATAATACAAGTCTTCCATCTAAATAAAATACATTATTTCTCTGTGTCCTAGAAAGAGTATAATCTTTATTTTTGGTTATTCATTTTTATACAACAAAACAACTTTCCATAATCAAACATAATGTAGGCATCTTTTGGGGCTTTTAAAATTCCCCTGCTAAGTTGAGTTGACCAATTAGGCTCTGCTTGCTCTCAGTAGGTGCTGACCGGATTGGTTGGCTGGGCCGGTTCTTTACCAATCAGCTTGTAGTGTGTTAAATGCTGATTGGTGGAAAAGTCAAGCATAGTAGTGGGGAAGAGGCTACGGAGTTTCTAGTCAGGGGCCAGTGCCAGAATGTCTGCTTCCCCGGCCTGGTGCTACCTTATCTCCCCACCAAATGGTGTAGCTTATCACACCATGTCTGGGCTCCTCAGAGGGTCTGAGGCTTGTCTCCTCTAGGGGTGTTGGTTGTCTAAAACAGAAGTGCTAAAGAGAGGGGTAGTCTGACCCTTAGTGCACCCTGGCTGGGTTGTGATGCCTGGTGCGCTCCAAGGCTTACAGTGTTTAGGACATGAGCTGTTCCTTTACCAACCTCCCTTGGGCTCTTAAGCCTTTATTAAGTTGAAAGAGGTTGGCTAGGTGAAGAACAGTGCCCGGGGGTATACGTCCTAATTTTAGCCAGTCAGGGCTTCCAAGAAAATATCTACTAAGTCGGCTTCAAATAGAATGTATGGGGGGACCTGGGCTGACTGACAGATTCAAGAAGTCTAAAAGTAGTGGTTAACCAGAAGACAATGGATCAAAGGGTTGTCACTTATTACAACTTATTTGACATCTATTGGCCTTTGGCTGCTGAAAATGTGTTTCAATTGTTGTTTGACAACCTAGTTAACTCTGCCTGATGTCCCAATCAGGCCAGATCTCTGTACTGGTAGTGAACTGGTTAATGTGGCTGCCTACTTAGAGTCTCGACTGGTCCATCTTAAAGTGATAGTACCCCTACATTTTTATTATGTTGCTTATGATTTAAACACAAACCAAAATACCTCATACACATATTTAAAAGCATTCTAAAGGGGGAATCAGGGAATGTGGCTCCAGTGGGCTAGCCATATATGGAAATTGTTCTTAGGTTTGGGCAAGTTCATATTTTTAATGTCCATTACAAGGGAACCAGAATAAGTGATTATAGTCTTTTAAAGTCCACTTGTATTGCTGGAATGGCAGGAAGGTCTTCAGATCTTCACAAAATCTAACAGTCATTTTAACCATGCTCCCTTTATAGCACATACCTGCTGTTATAACACAGCTTTTGAGCATTGCACAGAATGGATTTGTATGAGTAAGGTAACCTATCTGCAGACTGTATTGGTTCAATCTTTTGAATCGCATTAGTGTGCAGCTGATTCCTAATTCTTGCTGTGGATTTTGGGAAAAGGCTACTAAACATAAATTCACTTTAGGTTACTAGTAATTAATTTTTCTCAGGAATGCATTGCAAACACTGGGCCTCATTCAATTGCGATTTGGCCAATTGAATAGGGCTCTAAATAAGCACATAACATATTTATTTTAAAGAAGTTTTTAGTTAGTGAAAATAGATTTTTACTAACTAAAAACTTATTTAAAAAATATATGCTATGTGCTTATTTAGAGCCCTATTCAATTGGCCAAATTGGAATTGAATGAGGGCCACTGCATTTTGGGGGATTTTGAGCAGGGCATAGTTTACCTCATTAATTGTGGCTGCTTTACCTTTGAGCTCCTCTCTCTATGTGCAGCTAATCTACGCCTCTTTTAATAGTAACTCTCAAGCAACCAGAAACTGGTTGACTGAGAGTTTACTGTATAACCCTTATCCTACACTCTATACTCCAGGTTACTAAATATTCCTAATTAATACTATCTCAGTTGAAATGTATGTACTTCTTTTCTGCGGTACTCAGGACAATAAGAGATGTTTAAAGGGGTACTGGAGCAACCATTAATTAAACTGTGTTTACAAATTATGGGCCCTATTAAATTCTCCCTCGTAGTTCTCTCGGTGCTCGCAAAAGGCAGTTTTCCTGCTGTTTGCGAGAACCGAATCTCTCGCAGCCTGCTTTACGATATGACTGCGAGAAAATGGCCGAGAATAGGCTCCGAGAGAGCTACGTAGCCTTAAATCTATGCACGAGTCTCGCATATCGTAAGAATCCCTACGTGGACAAAAAGTCCATGCAAGGGATCCGAAAGCCTCTACGTGCTGCCTCGGAACAGCCCGAGACAACAGTGTGAGGCTCCCCCCTGCACCCTATACACATCCCCATGCTGCAGGGGTCTCTATCAGGACCCCTGCAGCACCCCCACATTAACCCCTTGCAGCGGGGGTCCCCGATCTGCATAGATCAGGCCCCCCGCTGCATTTAAAACTTTTAAATTCCCCGCCGCGGCTCCTTAAAGGGACCGCGGCACACTATTACCCAATAACGGCCGCGGCACTTAAAATTAACTCCCTCTATGCTGGGGGTCCCCATCGGGACCCCCGATGTGTCCCCACATAAACCCATTGCAGGGGGGGGCCCCGATCTGCATAGATCAGGCCCCCCGCTGCATTTCAAACACTTTAAATTCCCAGCCGCGGCTCCTTAAAGGGACCGCGGCACACTATTACCCAATCCCGGCCGCGGCACTTAAAATTAACCCCCCTTTATACTGGGGGTCCCCATCGGGACCCCTGAAGTGTCCCCATATAAACCCCCTGCAGCGGGGGGCCCCGATCGGCACCGATCGTGACCCTGCTGCAATTCAATTTTAAATTTCCCGCCTCGCGGGTCCTCAAAGGACCGTAAAGGTCCTGAAAGGACTCGCACTAAAAATATTAACCCCAGGCAACTATAATTACCCCATTAACTCATGATGGTCAATCCAGACCACCATAAGGCCTAAATTAACCCATTAACTCATGATGGTCAATACAGACCACCATAAGGCCTAAATTAACCCATTAACTCATGATGGTCAATCCAGACCACCATAAGGCCTAAATTAACCCATTAACTCATGATGGTCAATCCAGACCACCATAAGGCCTAAATTAACCCATTAACTCATGATGGTCAATCCAGACCACCATAAGGCCTAAATTAACCCATTAACTCATGATGGTCAATACAGACCACCATAAGGCCTAAATTAACCCATTAACTCATGATGGTCAATCCAGACCACCATAAGGCCTAAATTAACCCATTAACTCATGATGGTCAATCCAGACCACCATAAGGCCTAAATTAACCCATTAACTCATGATGGTCAATCCAGACCACCATAAGGCCTAAATTAACCCATTAACTCATGATGGTCAATACAGACCATCATAAGGCCTAAATTAACCCATTAACTCATGATGGTCAATCCAGACCACCATAAGGCTCTATTTAACCCCATCAGTCCCATAAGGGTATATTATTACCATTATGGGCCTGTTACAACCCAACATTAACCACATAAGTGCCATGATGGTCCTCAAGGACCATCATGACACTAACTACAAACACTACACTATAACCCCCAATAAACCATTTAATCTAAACTAACCCCCCTCTACACTAATCTATTAACACTTACACTACCTACCTACACTACCTACCCCCTAATAAACCTCCCCAACACTCTAATTACAAAAAACAAAAAACCTACAGTACAAAAAACAAAAAAACCTACAGTACAGAAAAAAAAAACAATTACAACCCCACCCCCCACTACAGAAAATAAAAAAATTACACACCTGAAAAGGAAAGACAGATAAACACAATACAATACATACATATAATACATTACATACATTACATACAATACATGACATTACATATAATATATTAAATATAATATATTACATATAATATATTACATATAATATATTACATATAATACATTACATACATTACATACAATACATGACATTACATACATTACATATAATATATTACATATAATATATTACATATAATATATTACATATAATATATTACATATAGTCCTAATCAAATACCCCCTATCTATCTAACATACAATCTATTTAATTTAAAATAAATCCTAACTATATCAAATACATCCCCCTATCTATCTAATATACAAAAAATCCTAACTACATACACAGACCCTTATTCTAAACTAAAATAAAATAATTACAGTCCTAACTACATACACAGACCCTAATTCTAAGCTAAAATCAATAAATTAAGACCACTTACCTATAAGATGTTGCTTCAGATCACTAACCTATGGGTCAAACAAAAAATAAAAATTAGTACAAAACATTAACATCAAATAAATAAACATTCTATACATTCTAAATATTCAACTCACCTTTACAGCATGTCCAGTCACTGTTTAGCTCTTCCGGCGCGGCCCTGTTAAAAAAAAAACACAATACATGAATACATGAATACAATATATAAACAATAAATAAAATACACAAATAAACATCTAAATATACATTTAACTTACCTCCCCGCGATGTCCCCGGCCTTCTCTCCTTCAGCCCCGGCTGGGCCGCGTAACCATCCACGCTCTAAAAAAAAAAAAAGAAAAAAAACTAACGGAGGTCTGCACTGGCAGACCTCCCCGACGCTAATGAACCTCCCGGAGTCGTTTCCAGGAGGAAATTGGTATTGGCGGCTTGTGATTGGCTGAAAAAGCTGTCTATCAATTTCAGCCAATCAAAAGTCGTCAATGTGTGAGCCAATCAGGATGGGATACACCCCAATATCCCACCCTGATTGGCTAAAACACTTGTCTATCTTTCTGGGAACCAATCACAACGCTCAGATGCCTTCAGCCAATCACTATGGGTTACACCCCCATGGAGTGATTGGTAGAAGACATCTGCGCATCCTGATTGGCTCCTACATTGACGACTTTTGATTGGCTGACAGCTTTTTCAGCCAATCACAAGCCGACAATGCCAATTTCCTCCCGGAAACGACTCCGGGAGGTTCATTAGCGTCGGGGAGGTCTGCCAGTGCAGACCTCCGTTAGTTTTTTTTCTTTTTTTTTTTTTAGAGCGCGGATGGTTCCGCGGCCCAGCCGGGGCTGAAGGAGAGAAGGCCGGGGACATCGCGGGGAGGTAAGTTAAATGTATATTTAGATGTTTATTTGTGTATTTTATTTATTGTTTATATATTGTATTCATGTATTCATGTATTGTGTTTTTTTTTTTAACAGGGCCGCGCCGGAAGAGCTAAACAGTGACGGGACATGCTGTAAAGGTGAGTTGAATATGTAGAATGAATATAATGTTTATTTATTTGATGTTAATGTTTTGTACTAATTTTTCTTTTTGTTTGACCCATAGGTTAGTGATCTGAAGCAACATCTTAAAGGTAAGTGGTCTTAATTTATTGATTTTAGCTTAGAATTAGGGTCTGTGTATGTAGTTAGGACTGTAATTATTTTATTTTATTTTAGAATAAGGGTCTGTGTATGTAGTTAGGATTTTTTGTATATTAGATAGATAGGGGGATGTATTTGATATAGTTAGGATTTATTTTAAATTAAATAGATTGTATGTTAGATAGATAGGGGGTATTTGATTAGGACTATATGTAATATATTATATGTAATACAGGGAGTGCAGAATTATTAGGCAAGTTGTATTTTTGAGGATTAATTTTATTATTGAACAACAACCATGTTCTCAATGAACCCAAAAAACTCATTAATATCAAAGCTGAATATTTTTGGAAGTAGTTTTTAGTTTGTTTTTAGTTTTAGCTATTTTAGGGGGATATCTGTGTGTGCAGGTGACTATTACTGTGCATAATTATTAGGCAACTTAACAAAAAACAAATATATACCCATTTCAATTATTTATTTTTACCAGTGAAACCAATATAACATCTCAACATTCACAAATATACATTTCTGACATTCAAAAACAAAACAAAAACAAATCAGTGACCAATATAGCCACCTTTCTTTGCAAGGACACTCAAAAGCCTGCCATCCATGGATTCTGTCAGTGTTTTGATCTGTTCACCATCAACATTGCGTGCAGCAGCAACCACAGCCTCCCAGACACTGTTCAGAGAGGTGTACTGTTTTCCCTCCTTGTAAATCTCACATTTGATGATGGACCACAGGTTCTCAATGGGGTTCAGATCAGGTGAACAAGGAGGCCATGTCATTAGATTTTCTTCTTTTATACCCTTTCTTGCCAGCCACGCTGTGGAGTACTTGGACGCGTGTGATGGAGCATTGTCCTGCATGAAAATCATGTTTTTCTTGAAGGATGCAGACTTCTTCCTGTACCACTGCTTGAAGAAGGTGTCTTCCAGGAACTGGCAGAAGGACTGGGAGTTGAGCTTGACTCCATCCTCAACCCGAAAAGGCCCCACAAGCTCATCTTTGATGATACCAGCCCAAACCAGTACTCCACCTCCACCTTGCTGGCGTCTGAGTCGGACTGGAGCTCTCTGCCCTTTACCAATCCAGCCACGGGCCCATCCATCTGGCCCATCAAGACTCACTCTCATTTCATCAGTCCATAAAACCTTAGAAAAATCAGTCTTGAGATATTTCTTGGCCCAGTCTTGACGTTTCAGCTTGTGTGTCTTGTTCAGTGGTGGTCGTCTTTCAGCCTCTCTGACCTTGGCCATGTCTCTGAGTATTGCACACCTTGTGCTTTTGGGCACTCCAGTGATGTTGCAGCTCTGAAATATGGCCAAACTGGTGGCAAGTGGCATCGTGGCAGCTGCGCGCTTGACTTTTCTCAGTTCATGGGCAGTTATTTTGCGCCTTGGTTTTTCCACACGCTTCTTGCGACCCTGTTGACTATTTTGAATGAAACGCTTGATTGTTCGATGATCACGCTTCAGAAGCTTTGCAATTTTAAGAGTGCTGCATCCCTCTGCAAGATATCTCACTATTTTTGACTTTTCTGAGCCTGTCAAGTCCTTCTTTTGACCCATTTTGCCAAAGGAAAGGAAGTTGCCTAATAATTATGCACACCTGATATAGGGTGTTGATGTCATTAGACCACACCCCTTCTCATTACAGAGATGCACATCACCTAATATGCTTAATTGGTAGTAGGCTTTCGAGCCTATACAGCTTGGAGTAAGACAACATGCATAAAGAGGATGATGTGGTCAAAATACTCATTTGCCTAATAATTCTGCACTCCCTGTATATTATATGTAATATATTATATGTAATGTATGTAATGTCATGTATTGTATGTAATGTATGTAATGTATTATATGTAATATATTATATGTAATATATTATATTTAATATATTATATGTAATGTCATGTATTGTATGTAATGTATGTAATGTATTATATGTAATATATTATATGTAATATATTATATGTAATGTCATGTATTGTATGTAATGTATGTAATGTATTATATGTAATATATTATATGTAATATATTATATGTAATGTCATGTATTGTATGTAATGTATGTAATGTATTATATGTAACCTGACCATCATGAGTTAATGACCATCATGAGTTAATGGGTTAATTTAGGCCTTATGGTGGTCTGTATTGACCATCATGAGTTAATGGGTTAATTTAGGCCTTATGGTGGTCTGGATTGACCATCATGAGTTAATGGGGTAATTATAGTTGCCTGGGGTTAATATTTTTAGTGCGAGTCCTTTCAGGACCTTTACGGTCCTTTGAGGACCCGCGAGGCGGGAAATTTAAAATTGAATTGCAGCAGGGTCACGATCGGTGCCGATCGGGGCCCCCCGCTGCAGGGGGTTTATATGGGGACACTTCGGGGGTCCCGATGGGACCCCCAGCATAGAGGGGGGTTAATTTTAAGTGCCGCGGCCGGGATTGGGTAATAGTGTGCCGCGGCCCCTTTAAGGAGCCGCGGCGGGGAATTTAAAAGTTTTAAATGCAGCGGAGGGCCTGATCTATGCAGATCGGGGACCCCCGCTGCAAGGGGTTAATGTGTGGGGGCTGCGGGGGTTCCTATGGACCCCTGCAGCAAGGTGTTCATGTGAGGACACTTCGGGGGTCCCGACGGGGACCCCCGCATTGAGGGGGGGTTAATTTTAGGTGCCGGGGGGGGTATTCGGAGTACCCCCACGGCAGGGCTTATGTGGGGGACTGCCGCGGAGGTCCCTTTTAGGACCCCCGCAGCAATTGATGAGGAGTGGGAGCCTGCGATATCATCTCGCAGGCTGTCACTCCTCATGTACATTTACGCAGTGTAGATACGTACGGCCCTGCTGCGTAGCTCATACGTTGCTCGCAGCAGGGCTAATTTAATAGCATTGTAAGTTAGAGAAACTTTGCAGTACGTAGGGCTTAAGTAGAAGCCTCTTATTTACGAGGCTGGAATTTAATAGGGCCCTATGTTTTCTGTCTAAAGCGTTGCTTTATTGCTATTTACATATGCATTTTTAATATTAATTAATGTGAACAAAAAATAGATTTAATATAAAAAGTGCTTTCAATGACCCTTTAAAGGTGCACTGTGGTAATTTTTTGCATAACTAAACATGCTAAAGGGGGGGAAAAGGTTTTAGAAAGCAAACAGATTAACAATCTTCACATTTTGTAACATTTAGAGGTGATTATGCTTTACTGCTTCCTTTTCCTATTAGGAGCTGACCTTGTCTGTTACTTTCCCAGCAGTGTGTCTCTTTGTCAGCTAATAAGTTTACAGTTAGTCCTAATGAAGGCACAGACAGCTGTAGCAGCCACATTCCCATTGCGCAGATCGACAGACACCAAAATTGTATATTCCACAGGCTGTATTTTTTACAGTCTAATGTTGCTTGTTTTCTGTGCAAAATACCATACAGAATGCACAGGGGAAATATATTCAGTATACCGTAAAATGTTTTAATATGTTCTTGATTCCTGAGATCAATAAGTGAAAATACAAGATACTGGTAAAACTGACATCCCCTGTCCTACAGCCTTATTAAATTGCGATTCGGCCAATTGAATAGGGCACTATTTAAGCACAGAGCATATTGTTTAACAGAAGATTTTAGTTAGTGAACTTCTATCCAAAAGCAAGGTCTTCACTAACTAAAAACTTCTGTAAAAGAAATATGCTTTGTTCTTAAATAGAGCCCTAATCAATTGGCCGAATTGCAATTTAATAAGGCTGCAAGTCAGCAGCTCTCAGTTGCGTCCATATTTACGTCCATATTTTGGACTATAACATGGTAAAGACAATGCTGAATAAGCATTGTCATTAATATTGTTAAATGGACACGGAACCCATGAACAATGACAACTGTGCAGAGGCTTGAAAATCATATTGAAATTTTGTTACATTATTTAAAAATGTACTTAGTTACAGATATTTTTTGTTATTGCTAGCAGGGAAATAATTACTGTCTTATACCCATTACAGTTTATACCTGTTCTCTGTTTGTTTTATCATTTGAATTCAATTTCTTTTTAATTAGAGGGGCACTCATATTTGCAGTCAGATGTTCAAACTACTTCATTTAAATACTCTATCTGATCGGGCAATGCACAAATGCTGGTGCTGTAGTGTCACACAGTCTCCATGGAGGCCCGTCCTTCGCGCGCAGCAGAATAGAGTGCCGTCATTAGAGCGCCAAGCACTGTGCCCCGATGACACTATGCGCTCCAGCCGTGACCGTCAAACTTGACAACTATGCGCTGCAACCCGTGAATCTTGAATGCGCATTGCGCTTGTGGCGCGACGGGAGAGGGTGGGGGGAAAGAAGACACAAGAGAGGGAGTGGGTGAGGGGGAAAGAAGACACAAGGGAGGGAGAGGAGGGGAAAGGAGACACAAGGGAGGGAGAGGAGGGGGGAAAGGAGACACAAAGGAAGGAGAGGAGGGCGGAAAGGAGAAACAAGGGAGGGAGAGGAGGGGGAAAGGAAACACAAAGGAGGGAGAGGAGGGGAGAAAGGAGACACAAGGGAGGGAGAGGAGTGGGAAAGGAGACACAAGGGATGGAGAGGAGGGGGGAGGAGACACAAGGGAGGGAGAGGAGGGGGAAAAGAAGACACAAGGGAGGGAGAGGAGAGGGGAAGGATACACAAGGGAGGGAGAGGAGGGGGAAAGGAGACACAAGGGAGGGAGAGGTGGGGGAAAAGAGACACAAGGGAGGGAGAGGAAGGTGAAAGGAAACACAAGGGATGGAGATGTGGGGAAAGGAGACATAAGGGAGGGAGAGGAGGGGAGAAAGGAGACACAAGGGAGGATGTGGAGGGGGAAAGGAGACACAAGGGAGGGAGAGGAGGGGGAAAGATGACACAAGGGAGGGAGAGGAGGGGAAAAAGGAGATACAAGGGAGGCAGAGGAGAGGGGAAAGGAGAAACAAGTGAGGGAGAGGCGGGGGAAAGGAGACAAAAGGGAGGGATAGGAGGGCAGAAAGGAGAAACAAGGGAGAGAGAGGAGGGGGAAAGGAAACACAAAGGAGGGAGAGGAGTGGAAAAAGGAGACACAAGGGAGGGAGCGGATAGGGGTAAGGAGACACAAGGGAGGTAGAGGAGGGGGAAAAGGAGACACAAGGGAGGGAGAGGAGGGGAGAAAGGAGACACAAGGGAGGGAGTGGAGGGGAAAGGAGACACAAGGAAGGGAGAGGAGGCGGAAAGAAGACACAAGGGAGGGAGAGGAGGGGAAAAAGGAGACACAAGGGAGGGAGAGGAGACAGGAAAGGATACACAAGGGAGGGAGAGGAGGGGGAAAGGAAACACAAAGGAGGGAGAGGAGTGGAAAAAGGATACACAAGGGAGGGAGAGGAGGGGGAAAGGAAACACAAAGGAGGGAGAGGAGGGGGAAAGGAAACACAAGGGAGGGAGAGGAAAGGGGAAATGATACACAAGGGAGGGAGTGGAGGGGGAAAGGAGACACAAGGGAGGGAGAGGTGGGGGAAAAGAGACACAAGGGAGGTAGAGGAGGGGGAAAAGGAGACACAAGGGAGGGAGAGGAGGGGAGAAAGGAGACACAAGGGAGGGAGAGGAGGCGGAAAGAAGACACAAGGGAGGGAGAGGAGGGGGAAAAGGAGACACAAGGGAGGGAGAGGAGAGGGGAAAGGATACACAAGGGAGGGAGAGGAGGGGAAAAAGGAGATACAAGGGAGGCAGAGGAGAGGGGAAAGGAGAAACAAGTAAGGGAGAGGCGGGGGAAAGGAGACAAAGGGGAGGGAAAGGAGGGGGAAAGGAGACACAAGGGAGAGAGAGGAGGGCAGAAAGGAGAAACAAGGGAGAGAGAGGAGGGGGAAAGGAAACACAAAGGAGGGAGAGGAGTGGAAAAAGGAGACACAAGGGAGGGAGCGGATAGGGGTAAGGAGACACAAGGGAGGTAGAGGAGGGGGAAAAGGAGACAAAAGGGAGGGAGAGGAGAGGGGTAAGGAGACACAAGGGAGGTAGAGGAGGGGGAAAGGAGACACAAGGGAGGGAGACGAGGGGAAAAAGGAGACACAAGGGAGGGAGAGGAGAGGGGAAAGGATACACAAGGGAGGGAGACGAGGGGAAAAAGGAGACACAAGGGAGGGAGAGGAGAGGGGAAAGGATACACAAGGGAGGGAGAGGTGGGGGAAAAGAGAAACAAATGAGGGAGAGGAGGGGGAAAGGAAACATAAAGGAGGGAGAGGAGGGGGAAAGTAGACACAAGGGAGGGAGAGGAGGGGGAAATGAGACACAGGGGATGGAGAGGAGGGGGAAAGGAAACACAAGGGAGGGAGAGGAGGGGGAGAGGAGACACAAGGGAGGGAGGCAATGGGGAAAGGAGACACAAGGGAGGGAGAGGAGGGGGAAAGGAGACACAGGGGGGGCAGGGGGAAAGATGACACAGAGGAGGGAGTAAGGGGGAGGATACATGGGATGGAGAGGAAAAGAAAGGAGACACTGGGGAGGGAAAGGGGGAAGGGAAAGGGGGAAAGGAGACACAGGGGAGGCAGAGTGGGAAGGGAGAGAGGGAAAGGAGACATAGGGGAGGGAGAGGGGGAAGGGAGAGGAGGAAAATAGACATAGGGGAGGGATGGGGAAGGGAGAGGGGAAGGAGCCACAGGAGAGGGGGGAGGGGACACAAGGGAGGGAGAGGGGGCAGAGATATAAGGGAGGGAGAGGGGGGAAAGGAGACACAGAAGAGAGAGGGGGAAAGGAGATACAGGGGAGGAAGAGGGGGAAAGGGAGAGGGGGAAAGGAAACACAGGGGAGGGAGAGGGGGAAAGGGAGAGGAGGAAAAGAGGCACAGGTGAGGGAGAGGGGGAAAGGAGACACAGGGGAGGGAGAGGGTGGGCAGAGACACAGGGGATGGAGAAGAAACACGTGGGAGGGGTCAGGGGGGAAGAGACACAGGGTAAGCAAGAGGGGGAAGAGACACAGGGGAGGGAGGGGGGAACAGACACAGGGGAGGGAAAGAGGGGAAAGAGACACAGGGGAGGAAGGGGGAAGGAGATGGAGAGGGGAAAGGAGTCACAGGAGAGTGAGAGGGGGAAGGAGACACAGGGAAAGGTGTGGGGGAAGAGACACAGGGGAGGGTGAGGGGGTGGTGAGACTCAATTTATCAAATGATATCATTCCGTCATTTTTGAAAGGCAAGTCGCTAGAATTCTAATAAATGTTTGGCACATAAATGTGATTATGTTATTGGAATAACATGGACAAGAATACATTTACATTACAATGTGTTGCATCTTGCTCTGTTTTAAAGATTTCTTTAGTGGTCATATATAAGAGTTGTATATGTTTACTTAAAACTTTATTGGCAAAAAAATCAGTGAAGCTTTTAAAACTGAGATTTGAACGTATCTGTCCTAAAATTTATTTCAGACTGTACTGTTCATCTGTAGTGGCCACTGAAAGGAAAGACTCTTTTGTGAAGACTCCCTTGCCTTAGATTGTAAGTTTGCGAGTTTTCAATCTTGTTAGGTGCTTAGCTCTATGTATGTTACATTTTCAGCTCAATGACAGTTCCCTCCATTTTTTTACAATGTGTTAATATTGTTCTTGACTTGTACTTAACCCTTATAGCACAACAGAATATGTTGTTGTGTTACAAATAAAAGATAAGAATAAAATAATAATAATACCTAGAAGGGGGTAGAGAGAAGCAGTTATGCCTGTGGGTACAATTCTATGCTTCACATTTATGTTTTAACAACTACTACTACTATTTTGTGCTAATTTATTATTAAACAAAACAAATGGAATCCCATTGTATGAACACTTACAATTAAAAAGGTTGTATTACTATTGACTTTCGTACCCATATATGTTTTAGTCAGATCTCTGCTTGTGGTGTAGGGTGTAATAAAATGTGACATATTGGAGAACCTGTCCATTCTTATGTCATCCTATGGAACATATGTACTATAAGTTACCGTAGTACATAGTACATTTAGTACATAGGGCCTGTTGTAAACTTACACACAAGAATCAAGTTAGAGATTGAGTAGGGTATGTTTCCACACATAAAGAGGTACAGAACAATTTTAGGAATAATACCCAAAATGTCTTAACAAGCTTAAGCTACATGATACAAAATATGCACAGTGCTAGAAATTAGTTTCTTAATTGTACTCATTGTAAAATGCCTACTATTAAAAAAATTACTACTGCATTTCAGTACATAAAAAATCATGTTTACTATTAACTTTAATTACATTCAAAATGTAAAATAATAAAAGTATCGACCATTAAATATACAGTATTTGCTCACAGTTCTTAAATTTTACTGTCCTGAAACTAATAAACTATAAATCACAACACTTCATGGGAGGTTAGTTAAGTATAGGGAACAACATTAAGTCTACAAGCCATTTAAGTGTTACTATTGTATTACTCCACTTCAAAAGCATCTTATTTAATCCTAAAGATTACTGTAGTTTATGTATTTCCTGAGGGTACAAAAGAAAGACTATGGCATGTATACAAGTGCTGACATTTGTGAATCCCTGACTAAGATGTTATGATTCACAGACTTCAATTTAATCTGGGACCATTACAACCACAAACACTGCAAATCCAATAGCCGAAAGGCTGCTGTTTTTACACCTGAAATATGTCACATGGAAACAATAAGACCAAGATAAAGCAGAAAAGACTATTGCAATTACCCAACTCTTTCAACATTTCACAGGAATCTGAAAGGAAACTATCACTTCAGTAATCTTGAAATGTCATTGGAAGAAAGGTGGGATGTTCAGCGTCAGTGTTACTGCTCTGTGGGTTACATCACCACCTAAAGGACAAATGTTATATTGTTATGGCATGTGCAGAGCCAGCCAACATAACAAAATCCATTTATGTCTGAGCAGTATCCATAGTGTATTCCTGCGTAAGTCTTCTTAACTCATGCTAGGTAAGAATGGTATTGTGTCTAGGAGTATATTAACTAAGGATGGAAACGGAACGCACCTGTGCAGTGTTATGCTATGAGATGTGCAGTCAGAAATTCCATATGGGGATGAATCTACACAGACATTCCATCAATAAGCACAATGAGGACAGCTACTGTACCCCAGTTGGACACCATTATACCCAGAATAACCACTCCATGCAAAATCTGAGGTCTCTAGTGGAATAGCATATGATAGTATCGTTTGCAAAGAGGGAGCAGGTATTAAATGAAAAAAGCAACACAAGCAAATACAGTCAGAGTGAAGATGCAGAAGAGATTGGTCCCAGCTTCCAAAGTATCAGATCTCAGTCCTGGTTCTCCCTGTCTCCACTGCACCATCTGCCACATTCTGTATCAAGTAATGCTCATTTGACCTGTTTCTAAATAATATATAGTATGTCTTTGTTCAAACATGAAGAAGGTCAACGCTAAGCTGTATTTAAATGATACATACAAATAAAATAACACAAAATCAGCAGTACTACCTTCTAGTGCATAATGCTTCATGTACGGTATATGTATAAACTGTAAATGATATACTGATAATAATGACATATCTAAAAATTGTTCCAAACTCTGTGTGCAAAAAATCGACTAAATTCATGTTTCAGTGGGGAAATGGGTATAAATTAAATTATATAAAATGAAGAAATATATGAATGATAGAAATAAATTATGTAGTAAATCTATCATACCAAAAATAGTGTTTTGTTTCCAATAATACGCACTAAATGTCGGTTTCCCCGTATATGAGCTAATAAATGCACACATAGGCTAAAAGATTGCAGTCATTAAGCTAATGGAGAAGTTGCATGCTTGTGAAATAAGAGAAGAGCAGCTTCCCAAAATATGACTGCAAGTAAAATGGACTTTATTCAATTGAAAAAAGCATGGACATGATAGCAGCAAAATAGCTTTTATAAATATATATATATGGTATATATATATATATATATATATATATATATATATATATATTCATACAAACATAAAAAAATCTGGGGGGGTTGTCCCCCCCCCCCATCCCCCCCAGTTCCTACACCCATGACAGGACTTGAAGACTCCTGGCAAATAAGCAGCTGCTAAAAAAAATCTTAAAAGAGATGTATTATAGAGTTTCCAGCAACACTAGAAAGTGGATATTTCATGACAAGGGTGTTACTGGCAGGTGTGTGTATGTGAAAAGTCCTGTAATTGTTTTCCACACATGCTATAGTCAAGGAGATGAGAACATCCATCTCTCGTTGTACTTCCTTTTATTTATTAAAGGAGGAAGAGTCTTCAGCACAAACATCTGCTATGTAGTGATAAACCTTGCAGTGTGCCTGGAGAGATCCTGTCCTTCCAACACTAACTTCTGGCTGACTTTCTAGCTTGCAATTTTTTTTTGCAAACTCCTATCTGTATCCTTGGAAAACTTGGTGAGTTTTTATGGGGTCTGCATCAAGTTTCAGTCTTAGAGCGTGAGATTGGTCATGATAATTTAACGGCATTTTTATGTAGATACATGTGGGTTAACACTAACTCTCTATGGCTTTCTGCATTATAGAAAATGAAGAGAAGTTGTATGAAACATGGAAAGGAAGATTAACCCATTTGTAACTGCACAAATAAATGTACACAGGCACCTTTAGATTGCAAGCCGCATTTGCAGAGGTGGAGGCTCTACGGCGCCTCACTCGTAGTTAAAAATAACCCAGACAAGCTATGAAAAAAAAACAACCACGACACAGGACTTACAAAAAAAACAATAATGCACAATGAGGAAATACGGACTTACACTAAAAAATATACCTCGCAAAATTACGAAATTAACGGGCGAAACGCGGACATCCACAAACAACAAAAAAACTTCAAAATACCAAAAAATAAATAAAAATAAACACACACACAGCATGCGGGGCAGCCACAAAATCTGCCAGTGAGGTTGCCCCCGAACTAAAGTCGAATTTAAGGAGTTTTGGAACTTGCAAATCGGCTAATCGAGAAAAAAAATGACGGCCGAAAAAAATTAAAACGAGGCTACACAACCCAAAACCCGCAAATACCAGCCAGGCACGTACGACTTTTGCCAAGGACGTACAAGGTACAAAAACGGGCGAACCGCGTACACCGAAAAACATGAAAAACACACAAAATACAAACACAGCCAGGATGCCTGGGAGTCAGGTTGCATGAAAATTTAAGTCCAATTTACAGAGTTTAGCCACTTAAAAATCCCCTAAGCGACAGAAAGCATGGCTGAAAATGAGGCTACACGACCCCTAAACCCGCAAAACACCGCCAAGCACATACGACTTTTACACAAACCCGTACGAGGTACAAAATACACTATTGGCAAGGACACAAAATCATCCACACCCGCGTACCACATACACATTCGCCGCCATTTTACAACACTAACTTACAGAATGCGGAAGTACACAGCTAAACAAACTGTTTCCTCTCGCGCACGCAGCCTATTTACACTACACACTGCAGACATTGCGGACACTTACACCTTAGCTCCACCACAGTGCAAACCTACATTGTATGCTGCAGGAACATCAAAACAGATTGTCAGCTCTTCAGCACATTGCTTGCTGCATATATTAATTACAATTACGTAAAGTACATTAATTTATAATTTTAATAATTCATTAATTATCATTAAAAAATACCTATACAGAAAAAAAAACACGCCACACCACAGGATCGCAATAAACGACAAAGGCCTTCACCGTGCGCCTCACTAGCAGCGCCAAGGGTGCTCCGAGGACCCAAAGTACACCAGGGGAGAGGCTCGCAATGAGCGCCAAAAGGAGATCAGAGCGGACCTTACAAAGAGCGCAAAAGCGGCTCTGATAACAAAAAATACACCAACCGAGAGGCTCGCAATGGGCGCAGAAGGCGATTATTGCTAGCCACACGATGTGCGCCAAAGGAGCGAGGCTCGCAATGAGCGCCAAAGGTACTCAGACAACCAAAACACTTACTTTCTGTGGCGAAACAGCATTACCTGCCTTACAATTTTATTGCCCCCATCATTTTTGACGGGCAAGTCACTAGTTATCAAATAAAGAAGAATTTGCCAACGGAATGATGGGTAACTTTTTAAATGGGCAATGAGGTTTCTCAGTAGTTAGTTAAGACCCCTCCAAGTCCTGTATTATTCTATTATTCTTTTTATAAAACTGGAGAAAGCTCCTTAGAATAACATAGAAACTCTGAAAATCCCATGTTACTAGTAAGCAATGCTTAGAGAATATTCCTCCTGGTACTGTTCCTTTCAAGGCGGATTTATATTGATCTCCTCTGTAATGGACCTAACATTCCTAAATCTTTTCCAAGAAACTAAATTAAAAACTAAATATGAACGTGCTTGATAAATTTCCCTTAAAATGTTGTGCACTGGATGATCTGCCAAATATAACAATATAAATAATTTTATCTAATGATCTCTAAATGACCTTTGTATGATAAAGTGTGATAAACAATTGGTTTTAAGATTGTAGTATACTTTATAAAACATTATCAAGTGCTGAGCTAGCAGGCATTGAATGTTTACATTATACCCCATTGGTTAAGACTCAACTGATACTGTTAAGACCAGTATCAATTAAGATGATCCCTCCACTTTTGCTTCATTGCCCCTCAGCTTCCTTTTTAACTACCGGTATATATAATCATAGTTTGATAAAGACTTGTATATTTGCTAGATGCGATTTTGCAGCTTTACAATGCTGCTGCTTAATTTATAAAGGTATATAATAACTGTTATTCTATAACAGAAAAATTGACCAAATTAATTAAGTTTTACAGATGTACTAAGATAGCAGTTATTATTATTGTTTATTTGTAACGCACCAACATATTCCTAATATCGTCCTCTCACCTGTCCCCTGGATCCTATTCCATCTCAGCTCATCCCTCCCCTCTCCACCACACTAATCCCAGCCCTAACACACATCTTCAACCTTTCCCTAAACACTGGCACGTTTCCATCTTCTCTAAAACATGCCCGTATTACACCCACTCTTAAGAAACCCTCATCCGACTCTGATGTTGCATCCAACTATCGCCCTATCTCTCAACTGCCCCTGGCTTCTAAACAGCTGGAGCGTCTCATCTATAAACGCCTTACCAGTTTTATGTCCTCTAACGCCCTTCTGGACATATTCCAATCCGGCTTTCGGCCCCAACACTCCACTGAGACAGCTCTCACAAAACTCACCAATGACCTGCTCACCTCCAAGTCAAAAGGCCACTTTTCCATTCTGCTTCTTCTGGATCTCTCTGCCGCCTTTGACACAGTTGACCATCCGCTTCTACTCCAAATTCTCTCCTGCCTCGGCAATCGATGCACTGCTCTGTCGTGGTTCTCATTATCCCTGCATGAACGGTCATTTAGTGTCTCCTTCTCTGGCACCTCTCCATCTCCTCCCCCCTTGTCTGTTGGCGTACCCCAAGGATCAGTCCTTGGCTTCCTCCTCTTCTCCATCTATACATCCTCAGTTGGTACCCAAATAAATTATTTTGGGTTTCAGTAACATCTCTATGCAGATGACATTCAAATCTACCTCCCAGCACCAGATCTATCCCCCTCTCTTCTAGCACACGTCTCCAATTGCCTCTCTAGTGTATCCTCTTGGATGTCCGACCACCATCTAAAACTCAACATATCTCACATTCTCTACTACAGCTTCAATTCCTCACATTTCTCTCACTATCAACAATGCCATCATCACTCCCACCACCAAAGCCCACTGCCTTGGGGTTCTACTGGACCCTGCCCTCTCTTTCATCCCTCACATACAGTCACTAACAAAATATTGCTTTCTCCATCTAAAAAACATAGCCAAAATATGCCACTACCTCACACAAGACACAACTAAGATTCTAATACACTCTCTCATAATCTCTCTTCTCGACTACTGCATCTCACGCCTTTCCCCACTTCAATACATGATGAATGCCTCCGCCAGACTCATCTTCCGTACACAACGATCAGTGTCGGCAGCTCCTCTTTGTCAATCAGTCCACTGGCTTCCCTTAGCCTCCAGAATAAAATGTATGACCATATAATCATGACCCTAACTTACAAAGCCCTCAACAACAGCGCACCCCTGTACATCTCTGCTCTCATCTCTAAATACTCCCCCACATGCCCTCTTCGTTCTGCTAACAACCTTCTTCTTTCTACCACTCTTGTCACCTCCTCTCACTCCCGCCTCCAGGACTTTTTTCGTGCTGCCCGACTTTCCTGGAACTCCTTGCCTCGCTCCATCAGACTATCCTCCTGCCTCAAATCCTTCAAAACTTCAAAAAAACACATCTCTTTAAAGAAGCCTATCACCTTCCATGATAACAAGCACAACACTTCTCTCTCCTGGAACTTAACTTACAGTATGTATAGTGCTACGGAATATGTTGGCGCGTTACAAATAAATAATAATAATAATAATTCCATAACGCTTTACATGGGTAACTTTGAGCTGTCTTTGAGTCCTTAGTTCTTTTCCCCAAAGCACCTTGCAAGATTGAAGACTCGCAAACTTGCAATATAAAGACGCAATGGTTTGTTTCCATTGGAAAGTCTCTCAGTGAACCATTTTGTAGTCACTGCTTAGCTTAGTGAATTTTGGCCATATGATCATACAAGTATAGATTTTTACAGCTGATAGCAAGCATTTGTTCCAGTCTCATCATTCTTTTATATATCAAAACAGATAAGCGGAAATAATTCTCATGCATACGTATATCCCAGGCATGCTTGAATGTCTTTATTCATTTCTACCACTTCTATTGGTCAGCTCCTCCACATATCTTCTTCTATTTCTGCAAAGAAATTACATCCATAAGTAACCTCTTTCTTCAAATCTTGTGGCAGTGTTAATCTATGATTCTTACCAAATTCTGCCATACAGAACGGTGTCTTCTTATAAAATGTTCTTGAACAAGGTTTTCCAGGGACTTTAATGTTCCTTACAATTTCAAGGTCATGTGAAAAAATCTAAATATGAAAGTTTTTAAAGCAAAATTTGTAAAAAAACATAATTATGATCTTCTATTTAGAAACAATGCCTCTAATCTCAAATACACCATTGTCTCGTACTGTAGCATTAAATCCAACTGACCTTGATTTGAGACAGATATCCCTGTCCCACCTCTTTTGAAAAAACAGTCTCACATTTCAGTATAGACGCTTCTAGTCAAACCCGTACCTTGCCCCGCTTGCACTTATACAACAGATACCTCTCCAATATAAGAACATTGTGCTCAAGCTTCTACCATCATTAGTGAATACTAATAATACCAGCACATTGGCTGTAAAGTAAAAAAAAAAACATCATTCTATTACTGGCCAATTAAAAACTGGCATGTGTGCATTTATCATTTAGGTTAGAGGGCAAACTCAGGGTTCCTTGAAACTGCACATTTATTTCAAGTGCCAAGTAACTTTCCCTAGATATACCAGCATGGTTGCGAGAGAGCTAACCCTAACAAGTAGAACAAGTCAGAGCCGCAAAATACGCAAGATTTCCCATTGATTTTTCCATATTACAAGTTGTTTAAGCTCCAAAAAGCTATTCTCTTCCAAATCACTCAACATTTCTTGGCACTTACAACTCCTAATATTCCTGATTTTTACTCCAGAGGACTTGCAAAGGTTCCCCGCTCACTACCGATTATCCCTTTCCCTGCTCAAAAACTATCCCCTACCCTGATCAACCCCATCTACATAACTATGGGTGTCCATAGCATCTAAAATGTTAACCCTGTGCAACGGGGATCCCTAAAGCACCAGTGTTGCACCTAACAGTTAACCCCTATGGCACTTAAAATGTTAACCTTTGTGGGGATCCACACTAACCTATTATAAATAAACAGCCACCAATAAACTACAAAAAATAAAAAACATTAATTTACAAAAAATAAAAAAAAATATTAGTTATGAATAACCTATTATGAATAAACAGCCACCAATAAACTACTAAAAATAAAAAACACTAATTTACAAAAATAAAAAAATTACCAAAAATAATAAAATAAAAAATAAAATTAAAAAGAATTACAAATAAAATAAAAAAAAAACAATTAAGATAAAAAATGCAATAAAATAAAAACAATTAAAACCTGTAAAATAAAATAAATTAAATATATTTACCTAGCCCAAATAATTATCCGACAATAATCAGAGACGCCCTGGTTCTCAATCTTCTGCCCATGACCAGGCAGGCTATTCATGTCGATTGAAGAGGTTCAGGTTATCTTCATTCTTGATTGAAGATGACAATCTTCTCTTCTGGGCCACGAAAGGCCCTCCAAGAATATCCTGCTGCTCCTAGCAGGAATCCCCCTGCTGAAAAAGGCTGTTGCTGCGCTTTCTAGGTTATTGGACCATTCTGATTTGGTTGAAATAGATGTCAATAATATTTCAGCCAATCAGAATGCATTTACAATTGTCAGCCTGCTCAATATGATTTTTGAATTATTTTGACAAATCACATTGCTCAGATTTAAAAGCATCTAATTAGGTGCCGTGGGGGACCTTGATGGACCCCCACAGCAGGGGTTAATGGTTTAGATGCCGTGGGGGTCCTTCATCGACCATCACAGCATGGGGGTTAATTTTAGGTGCCACAGGGGACTTTTAAGAACCCCTGTTGCACTGGGTTAACATTTTAGGTGCCATGGGGTCACAGTGGACACCTATAGTTATGTAGATGGGGTGATCAGGGACAAAGGATGGGGTTTGAGCAGGAAAGGGGGCAATCAGGGGGTGAATGGGGATAGGGATCCTTGGGGACCGTGTGCATGAATGGAGGGAATCCCCAGGGATTCTCATTAGTGTGAGTGTGTTTGTGCTTGGTAATATTACTGAGCACAGCCTTACCAGTAATACTGAGACTTGTAACTTTACTTCAAATATTGGGTTTACGAGATATAGCTGTGCACAGTAATATTATGACTGTAACATTGCTGCAAAAAGCTCCCACAGCCAAAATTGTGTCAATAGTTAACTTGTGTTGAATAGAATAGGACTCTATTTGCGATTTGGCCAATTGAACAGTGCTCTATATAAGCACAGAACATATATTTTTTACAGAAGTTTTTGTTAGTGAACTTCTATCTAAAAGCAAGGTCACTAACTAAAAACTTCTGTAAAAAAATATACTCTGTGCTTATATGAAGCAATTGAATGAGGCCCTATGTATTTTAAAGCCATTAAATGACTACGCTAGTTCTATTTTTAAAATGGACAGTATGGGCCTATTATTCTTTTCACTTGAAACAGGGCAACATGTTTTTATAATATAAAAAAAAATATACAGCCTCTTATTTATTATCTTTTAGAAGTAATTATGCGACTGTGGAATCTACCATTTTGGTTTCAGAGCCTTTGAATAAAAAATGGATATGGCAGACAATACTGAATGAAAATTAACAGAAAATGAATTTGTTGACGCACCCTCCTAGGAAAGTTGTAGACTAGATAAATAAAAAATTGAGCTATACGATAAATAATGATTGCATATAAAAAGTGTTTATTTATTTGTTTATTTTTGCTTTCTAAAAACATGTTGCCCATTATAATCTAGTATATTTATTAAAAAAAAACAAATAGAAACACATTGATGTAAAAGTTGTTTAAGCTCTGTTATTTATATCAAGCACCATTTTAGTCCCTGTCTTAAAGTTTATAATTTATTTATCCAGTGATAAAATATATGTGAATTATCGGTAAATAAATACAGTGTTATTATGTTAATTGATGTCAAATGTTGTGTCCTCATTTAGACACTTCTAAAATCCAGATATTGAAGTTATGATCTCGTTTCAATATCACCACCACAAACTGCTTTGTAATGTGTTACCTCTAACCACAAAATCCATGTTTAGCCCTTTTAAATGCACCATTGATAATCAAGTGATATGGAGTTTAGTGTTATCTGAGATAGAAACCATTACATGCTGTAGCCTTGGTGACATGACATGAGGACAGTAAGGTCATCTTAGCTGGAAGCTTTTAACAGGCAACATAAAAAATAAATATTTTAATAAAGCATTTCATGGTTCATTTATTCAAGGTTTGCTTTCACTGTATAACAGCTAGTAGTTAATATCACTTTGTACACTTTGCTTTTTGTGGCTAAATAATTAATAACACCGATACCCTATCAATATTTTTCTCTTAATGGTTAAGCATGTGTTAATAATTCAAACATCTATGGGCGACCTCCCTGCACTCCTGTGATTTTCAAAAGCCTCAGTGCTCTTTATAGGAAGTCTATCATTATCATGTACAAGTTAAAAGCCCACTATCCTCGCCTTATTTTATTTTTAGGTTCATAAGTGTCATTTTCTAGGAAGTGTTTCAGAGCCTTGAATACTAAATTGGATGTAATGTCCAATAGTCTAGAACACAGCTTCTCAACGTCATTCCCCGATGGACCTTAAAGGAAAACAGAAATTGTTTTTTAAAAAGTGCAGATCTGTATAAAGGGAGTGTTAACATGTAATTTATCAATTGACATGGTGTTGAAAGCAGGAATGAATAAGCTAAAGTAAACTCTGTAAGGTTTAGATAAAATGTACCTGTCTGGAGCGAAGAACTCCTCCTTGGGCTATTGTTTTGTTTATACATAAGAGGCGGCAGTATACGGAAAAAAACATATATTCAAAACATTTTTTAGCATAATTAGGCAGAGACAATGTCATAAAGTTCAGTTTTAATAGAAAAGATAATAATTTGATGTCTCAGCTGGTTCATGAAGGTATCCATAACACTTTGGTGAAGGTTTAATGTATAAGAGGAATTTTTACATTTCTGCTGAAGGGATTGCAGTTATGCTTGCAAATGACTTCTGAGCATTTGCAAGATAATGTGGTCAAATATTAAAAGCTTGAATAATATAACAAATCACTCCCTCCTGTAACTTTTAGTTTCTCCCTTGCCCCTCCCTTACATTGATAGATAAGCACACTCCCTCTGCTGATAAGCTATCAGAAAGTATTGAAAGTAGGCGCATGTAACATTCTATACCCAGAGTGTTACAAAAATGAAGAGTCTTGAAAGTTTTATGCTAATGTAGCTGCTATTTTTACTATTTTACTACATACTTGCAAGTTTTCCAAAGGTATGGTTCTCCTTTAATGTCTGTGTTGGACGTAGGACTTAACATTTGTAAGTAGATACAACAGATAGCAATATGGGCCTATTGTTCCTTTTTTGGTGAAGAATATAAACAACTAGCGAATTGCCCGTCAAAAAATGACGGCAATGAAATTGTAAGGTAGCTAAATTAGTAAATGAATATAGTGTACCTATTTTGAAGCATTGTGATGAAGAGCTGGCAATCTGTGTTGATGCTGCTGCAGCATTAGTGGTGTGGAGCTGCTGTATAAGCATGCTGAATGTGTGCAGTGTAACACTGTGCGTGCGCGAGACCAAACCGTTAGCGTAGTCGTGTACTTCCGCATTGGTGTAAAATGGCGAGTAATGTGTGGTATAGGTCTGTATCGGAATATCCGTAGGTGTTTTGTGGTGTTTTGCGAGTTTCTTGTGGTGTTTTGCGAGTTTAGAGTGCTGTAGCCTCGTTTTCGTTTTGTTCGGCGGCCATTTTTTTCTCTCGCTTCGTTTTTTTTTTTAGTCTCTAAACTGTTTTATTTCGAGTAAAATCGAGGTGTAAGTTGCATTTTTGAGGTCCTGGGTGCTCCCTCTTGGTGTAGGTAAGTTTTTTATGTATGTGCTGTGTGTATGTATTGTGTTTTAAATGTTTGTATGTCGGCGTGTTGCGTCCGATGTTTGCGAGGTCGTAATGTGTGGTAACGTGTTTCGTACGTTGTTTGCGTGCCTCGTAAAATTTAGCGAGTGTCGTAATTTGTGTGTCGTGTTTTTTGAGTAGCGACGTGAATTTTGCGAGGGTTTGAGGCCCTTGCCCAGTGACCTCGCCAGCAACTGAGTCCCTCGCTTCGCGAGGGGCCTCAGTTGCTGGCATGGAGCGCCTTCGGCGCTCCATGCCAGCAACTGAGGCCCTTGCCCAGTGACCTCGCCAGCAACTAAGGCCCTCGCTTCGCGAGGGGCCTCAGTTGCTGACATGGAGCGCCTTCGGCGCTCCATGCCAGCAACTGAGACCCGTGCCCAGTGACCTCGCCAGCAACTGAGGCCCTCGCTTCGCGAGGGGCCTCAGTTGCTGGCATGGAGCGCCTTCGGCGCTCCATGCCAGCAACTGAGGCCCTTGCCCAGTGACCTCGCTTCGCGAGGCCCGCGGCTCGCTACGCGAGGGCCGCGGCTCGCTTCGCGAGGGCCGCGGGCTCGCTACGCGAGCCCGCAAGCGTGAGCAACGACTCGTACGCTCACAACTATATATGTGATGATATCCTACTCCCAGTTACATCACCTCTTCTATGTACATCAAGAGGACATATTATTCAGCTCAAACAGTAACTTTTTATCTAAACTTTGTACTAACAATTGTAGATTGTTCACACACAGTGCTAATTCTGTACTTTTTCTTTGGCCTTACAAACATTGTAGTAGACTAGAAATGCAATGTGCTTCACTAGAATAACCTAATGCGAGACACAGATCTGCCCTCATTGCGACACCATCAAGAAAAATGAATAAAATGTTCTTTTAGACAAAAGATAAAAAAATTACCATATTGGGCATGGATGTAACCAAGTTGGTCACTGTAGCTCATAACCCGTTGTTGTTATTTTAACAATTCAGCAATGTTTACTAAGGTGATAACTTTTGCATGTATTTTTATTTGCATAGTGCACAGTGATTTGCATAGACAAAAAACTACATGGCGATATAAGTGCATTTAACATAAAGTCCACCAATGAGTTACATAGTCCCTGTCTTATTGAGTTTATATTCTACTTATATTGGCAAAGATGCATACAGCCATATTGTGACAATCCGGGGGTAGGGGCTATTACTACCCAGGGCCACCTGCTATAGACTACAGATTTACTACCCACAAGGACCGTTTGGGTTCTTGGAAATCTCGGCACCAGCACCCTGATATCTAGCTCTTGTATCAGTCAGGGTCTCTCCATCAGGAATCCGCACTTCCAGGAGTCTCAGTAAGCTTCCTGTGGTAGTGACCAGGACAAGTTACTTGCATGGTGGAGATAGAATCAGTATCACAGCCACCAGGAGCAAATAAGAGAACATACCATTTCTATATATCTCAGCATGGAACAGATTTATTTTTGGAAGGTCAAGAATATTTATAGGGGTTAGATGCAGAGGGGGTGTATACAATACAACAATGACAGGGAGTGGCAGACAAACAAAGGAGATTGACTCCACATGGGGTCTAATAGTCTTGGCTTTAAAATGTCCATCTTATTCCATTTTTGTTCTGTTGGTTCTTTTCTTTTGTTTTTCTTTTTTTCCTTGTGCCACTTCAGTGTGTGGATTTGTCCAGAACAGTACCCAAGGAGGTGATGTGGTTCAAGATGACATTGGGCCCTATGCTAATTCCCTCTATAGCAATTAAGATTGCTGTAGTAGCACAGTAAATCCTAACTAGCTATGCTATTCCCTCATCCCTAAAATACTGCAAGAGAAATGCTGAGTGTCACTATTACAAGTGACTACTGCACGACAAAGCAGAAACACACAGAAAAAATCTCCATTTATTTTTGCACTGCCTAAAACCTTATGAGTTACTACGTTAGCCTTTTACACCCAAACCTTATGCTAATCTGATTTTAGGGATCACTCACAACAACTATGGCAGTATCCTAACTACAAAAAATTGGAGGAAATATTATCGGTACCAAAGACCACTCGCAAAGGCTTTTAAAAGCTTTTCTGAGTGCAGTAGCAGAAATTCTCTGTCTCTGTACAACCACCCCGGACTTAAAATGGCAACCCCTGCAAGGGGGGTGCTTTAAAGACTGTCCCCTGCCATTGTAGGGGTTACCTGTTTAGTTGCCATGGGTGTCTGTAAAGATCCTCATGATTATGTAGATTGGGTGAATGGATAGGGACATGGAGTTTGAGCGGCAGAAACAGATGCCGGGGATTCTCTTCCAGTGTGTATTTAAAAGGAAGCAATTCACTTTTTTTCTATTGGCTCATAGAGCAGTTTCTCCTCTGTAAAGCTTGGTTTTGTTACTTCCTGCACTTCCTTGCGGACAAGACAAGGATTTACAGATGTGGGCTGAGTGCCTCAATGTGGCGGAGCTTAAGATTAACATAGTGGTATAATGTAATGGAAAATAAGGTCCCACAGTTTATTTACGGGTGTGCCACAGTTTACACAGTCCGATTAACACAGGGCCCAGAATTGGCACATTCTCTAAAGGATATAGGGCTGGAAAAGCTGCAGCCTATCTATCCTACTATTGACATTATACAGGATCAAAAATCTGGATAATGCAACATATCAACTTTCTAGATTTACATATAACACATGGACACTAAAACAGGATTTGTTGTAGATAGCGTCGCGTGACCCAGCGGAGCCTGTGAGGCCTGTCAGCCAATCAGCTGCGTCGGGGGCATGTCGGCCGTCCGCGTTTCGCGCCGTTTCACAGCAGCGCGGTCTCCCGACTGAAATCCCACCCACCCACCCTGTTAATTTGGTTTGTAAAAATGTAAGATGTAATGATTATATAAAAAAAAAAAAAAAAAAGATGTTTTTGGTATTTAAGGAATTTTGGAAAAGTGGCAAAACATTTTGTATTTTGATAATTTAGGGCTTGGCAGGAGGTGAGATGCCTGGCCCACTGGCTTAAGTGGGCATTGCCCCTACCTCACAGGGCGTGTTTAAGATAAGCATTGGGGCTTTGGGCAGGGCTCAAAGCGTGAGGTCACTGTCCGTGGCCGGGCTCCTCCCCTGGTAAAAGGTTAAAAATAGTTCATGTAAATAAAGTTAAGTGTTGTTGTTTACAATTGTTATAATAAAGCTGTGGCCCGTTGTTCTCCCAATTTCAGTTGTCGTGTCTTTTACTTATCACCCTAGCCTAAATGGATCATGCATGGGTCATGGTTTTTATATATCATTTCTCTTAAGCAGAAAATTACCAAAAGATTTTACAAAGAAATACAAGACCACTTTTAGTTTTTACAGCTGATGAAGATCTCCCTCAGAGTTTTTGGAGGTTTCCGCAAGTTGCTAGCAGACATTATATACACAATATATATATAATTCCCAGTGATAGAGGCTCATTAATCAGGCAATGGTGCTGACACATTTTCCAGGAAGCAGTAAACAGGTGAAGGAGCTAAAGTGTTATCTTTAACTCTAGTAAATACATTAAATGTACTTGCTGCCAAATAAACTAAAACAATATGTGTGCAAACAGTATGTATAAAAAAATCCTCAAATTTTTATTGGAAGCTAATTTTACCTCCCTGGATATACACTGTACAATAATGCTCAAGGAAATAAAATAAAAAATGTATTGAGAGAAAGTACAAATTTTACTAGAAAATGATAGGATCTAATAACTAGAAAGCATGTTTTAGGGACAGATTGCATTGGACTGAATACATTGATATGCAGTTTTTCATTAAAGTCTATAAACATTTGCTTTGAGGAAATCTCCTGCGGATTTCAACTAAACCAATGTGATTTGTCCCTTAAAGGACCCTTAAAATATTTATAGTATTTATAGTAAGTTCTGATGAAAAACTTGACTTTATAATATGGAAAATGTTTTAGAAAGTTTAATATAAATAAATACAGTTTTTATTTTTTAACTATTATGTTTTAATTTGCATTAATAGAGACAGACATCTGCCTTGGTTCTTAATTGCTAATGTTGTTGGTTTGTTACATGTGAGATTTTCCCCAAACTTTAATAGGATGAATCTACACCAAGATTGTATTAAAATGCCAGATGAAAACAATTATTGTACCCCTGTCGGACACCATTTTACCCAAAATGATCACTCTATCCAAAACCTAAAAACGAAAAGAAAAAAAAGTTAATTTCAAGAAAAGCCAGGAGAGAAAAACATTTGAGATAAATATAATTACACTCTTCAACACTAAATATACAGGACTTAATATGGACTTGGGTTTTTTGGCACATTATCAAAATGGATTGTGATCCTGCTTCATTCTTTCTCAGGTTTTATTGTTCCATTATACCTCATTAATATGTGTTGGTACATATGACTTTAACTGATTGACAAAGTAATGTGCACATAGAGATGCCATTTTCCCTATTATATCTGTTCTCTGAACTCATGTATGGATACACATAATTCACATATTTCATCTAATTATTTTATTTACAATGCCTGTTTATTTTTTCTCAAAACAGTTTTTATACTAATTCTAATGCAAAGGTAATATCTAAACCAGTATTGCTGACACGATAAGGAGAGGTGCCTCTCGAAATCTTGTCACTCTAAATAAAATGTTTGTCCAATAAAAAAGTATCACTGTACATTGCAATACTCTGATTATTAATCAGGATTACTTGACATTCAATGCACTATCTCTTTCTCTCTCTCTCTCTCTCTCTCTCTCTCTATATATATATATATATATATATATATATATATACAGTAAATAAATAGTACACCTGTGTTCACACTTGAATGTCTTAAGCAAGTTAAAAAACCTGCTTCCAGCTCAGAATTCCGAGAGCTAAAGTTATTACACTGCATGCTGGGAAGCTGAGCTGGAACATGTGCTCACAACGACTCCACTCTTGTAATCCAATATCATTTTAAACATGGCTCCCCTCAGGCATATGCCTGCTGTATTACACAGCTTTAAACAAAACCCAGGATGGATTATGCACAAACCAGGAAACTTACTCACAGATAGTTATTTCTAGGTTAAATGGTTCTCATCAGTGTGGGGCTGGTAACTGGCCTGTGTAGTAATATTGTGGGGAGGTAATTTACCACAACAATCATTTAATTTATGGTGGGCAAAAGAGCAGTAGAAGCCCTGCACCATATATAGTACAGTAAATAAATAGTACATTTGTGTTCACACTTGGACATTTAAAAATAAGTTAAAATGTTTTTCCTGACTCAGTGACTTTACATCTTGTTCTAATTAATATTCATTATCAATGTTTGTTGAAAGGATTCATAGGGATTCAGGACAGAGGCAACACATTAAAAGCCCTGATTTCTAGTGTTGATTTTAAAAAGGAAAACACATTTCCACACTCTTTTCAGACTCTTTCTAATGAGTTTATCTTGGTTATTATGTATAACTCTGTTTCCAGTAGTGTACAGGCCCTTAAGGTACAGTGTCTATGATGAAGAGCAGCACTAAATCAATTTGCCCCACTAAATCCAGTTGGTACTCTCACCCCAATATACCTCCTGTTGCTCTCCTCATATCCCTCATGTATTTCTTGCTTTGTTCCAGTTCATTTCTCAGGAGGCTTATAGACAATTTGGCAGCAGTAGATACCGAAAGTTGAACTTCACTGACATGAATAAAATAACAGCAGAGCAATGTTTTCAAGAAGACATTAAGGAAATAGAGAGATGGATGAAGAAAACAACCCTTTGTTCCAAATAAAAGACAAAAATAACAGGAACTGGAAAAAGCTGACATGCAATGTGCATTTTATTTAGGTCAAACGTCCAACTTATTAGCAAGCATTGTTTTTCAGGATGTTATTATAAATAGAAGACCATCATAATAGTCCTTTTAAATTCGGGATTATTCTCCCTTAGAATGTCTCTTTCTGTACTTTTTCTTGCCTGCTTTTTAGCTCTCACTTTTCCCCAGGCATTCTATCTCAGTCTGGGTCAGAGTAACTGGGGTATATACTGACTCCATGGCCTGGATATATATGTGTGTGTGTATATATATATATATATATATATATATATTTATATATATATATATATATATATATATATATATATATATATATGAAACAAATAAATATCCACAACCAATGCAATCTCCTCACTACATCCTCTAATAGTCACACAAACAGGACAGTCAATCACTACTTCATTTTTTTTTTGATTGATTTATCTATGTACAACGGGTAATTCCTGAAATCCTGACCTATGTTCTGCAGTCCAGAACTGTCATTGCTTAATTTATTATTGTTATAAAAGTAATCAATATGCTCACAGACACTATGGCAGAATAGCCACCTTAGTATTGTCAATAAATGATTTTATATATTAATTACAAACAAGAATAAAAACCATTCAATGAGCCCGATTCAATTGAGCTTTTGCATGTTACTGTAGCCCGTAAGTGAGCTTGCAAGTTAATTTGCTATTCAATTTTTTGGGGTGCTCCAAATGGGTTACAAGTTACGGCCTTGAAAATATTGCAATGGTTAAACCTGTAACTTACAGCCTCCCAAAGCTTTTGCTCTTTCACTTTCGCAAAAGTTAAGATGGCTAAAATTGCAAATCACAATTCAATTGCTCAATTTCACCCAAGCCTGCAAATGTTTTCACACCCGTAAATGGCAAAAGAAGGAGAAAATCCTACGAGTGCTAGAGATGAATGCCAATACTGTTCTAGTCCATGTGGGTGGCCTGATATGTATTAACTCATTGATACCCGAGAGGGTTATGGTTTACGGCTTTGGGCCAGTAACTTGCGGCCTTGAGCAATTGAATAGCTGCGGATTCTGAGACGAACGTGAGCCTGCAACACACCCGCAGACATACGGCCTACTACAATCCAGTTGCAGGCTTGCAATTGAATCGGGCCCAATGTTTAGAGTATAAGGCCACAGCTTCTTTATTAATGATAAAATGAAACTACCAATTATAGGGAAACTAGTGGTGCTTTCCAATCCATAATGATAATAACTCAAGGGAACTCTGTGCACCAAGCTTACTTCTCCAGGTTGAACATAATGTGGGCAAGACATTTCTGTAAGTGCCATGGCCATATTAATTCCTTCCTCAATAAATAAATACTCTTAAACCAAATTCAATTAGGCAAATTCCGTCTTTAAGAATATTTTTTTTTTTTGCTTCGGGTTCTACCAATTTTATATGCATTAATGAAATGCCTCCCAATTTTCTAACACAGCTGGATATTGTTAACTTTTCTTCTGGACCATTTTTTTAGAATCTTTAAAAGGATGACAATGAAATCTCGGAAAGATTGATAACATCCCCAAATACAATAAGCAACAATACTTGCCCCCACCTCAATCCACAAACCCCAAGGTATTTTAACAGTTGTGGAGTGAATCCTAGCTGTAATCCTTCATACTTTACTGCTGCCATCCTTGCCCAATAGACATAAGAATGTCCTATAATCCAAAGGAGCAATGGAGGTTTGCTGGATGATAAAATTAAATTGACTTATAAAACTCTTAAATCAGGCCAAATATAAATCTTACATAATTTAATCTCCAATTCCTCTTAAACCAATCATCACCCAACCCTATCCAGCTCCCTCTGTAGCTATCCCTATTCTGAATTAATGAGTTCCAAATTCTAAACAGATTTAAGCATAGCAGACAGGAGTGTACCATTTTCATTTAAAAGAAGAATCCTCCTTTAATGGTCTAATTTTTAAATATTCCACAGTAGTACTATACGAACAGTACTTCCCATTTATAGGGAAAAGAACTATTGAAAATCCTTTAGCAAACTAATCACTTTTGGATTTTCTTAACCTAATGGACAATTTGAACCCTAAAACTATTTAGATGTATGTGTTTATATATGTATTCACTCTTTATATCATGACTATGGATTACTATATATGAGAAGGTTTATTTTTGGTCTATATGTTCATGTATTGTAGCTGTATATCACTGAGGAAGCCACGGATCACAGCTGTGAAACACGTTTGATTTAATTATATATTTACATTTATTGTACTATTGGTTTTACTGATTTGGTTTCGATATATATCTTAATATAAATTTGAACCCATTTTAAATATTTATTTTCTGGTCCTAGTAATTTATTACCAGCACTATATATCAATAGTGAGCCCATTATTATTGTTAACGCCTCGGTACACTAGCCAGTACCCCCAGAGTTGTCATCCTGGGGGAAGACAACACAGTGGGACCAACCGGCGTTGATTCTTGATTACCCGCTGCAGATCGTAAAAGGATCTGATGAATACGCCACTTTTACCTCAATATTTGAATATTTGAGGTATTTAAAGGTCAGACTCCGCTCACATATTTACATCATCTGTATGCATTACTGTTCTTGGTGACCTGCACTAGAGATTGTGTGCTCTCTTCCCCTCCCTTTTGTGTTCCCTAAAACTATTACATCTTTAAACTGGATACCGCCCATAGTTGATTTATTTTTTTCATACTAACTTAAAAATTCAAAATGCACCAATAATGCTAATAAAAGGCTCTTTTAAATAGAGAAACTTCAAAAAGAGAATTTTGTTGTCATCTGTTGATCAATGTTTTTAGTAAAAAAAATTAAATTGGTCTTCTAACATCTTTTTTTAACTACCTTTTTTTTTTTTTAAACTTCTCAATATTTTTTGACATCTTTAGTACCCTGCCATTTAAATATAAATGCTAATGTAGCCATGTATTGACTCACCACAGAAAGGGATTTGTCCGACTCGTGGCAATGTAGAATAAAATATACTATGGCCTCAGAAATTCTGCAACTTTCGGGTTTAAATAGATTTTCCAAAATCCCACCATTTATACCAAACCTTAGAATAAGCAGCCCATGTTGATGGGGACAGTGAAGTCAAATTAGTACCCCAAAGTCCATAACTGTTCCGGACTTATTTCCACTGGAACTGAGAGCATCAGCTTTTACATGTTTATATCCTGGTACGTGTACAGCTCTGCATAGAGTATTCATTTCCAAACAAAATAAAATTAAATGCCTCAATACTTTAATGACCAGTAGGGATGTTGCACTTATTTTATTAATGGCTGTTACCAATTCGAAACATTAAAAAAGACATGCTGATCTCTCAGTTGATCTCCCCAAATGAAAACTTCTACTATAATTGGGAACAATTCCAGAAAAGCTACGTTTTTTAATAGACCTTCAGACTCCCAAGAAGAAGGTTAAGTAGCAGCGCACCATTAACCTCTAAAAAATGCTCCAAAACCACAACTGCCTGCTGCATCATTTTAAAGCTCCAAATCTGTATTGGATGTTTTCTTTGCCTGAAACAATGTTTTGCCAAATAAATTGATTTAAAAAGGATTGGCAAATTGTAAGATCCTCTCTCAAAGGAGCAGTAATTCTTATTTAAAAAAAAGTATGGTTGTTTCACTCCTACTGTTTTAAGAGATAAACGCCTGGAAAAAAATCTGTCCATAGGAAAATGTAATTTATCCAATAAAGATTGAAGTTAACGAAGCGTAATCTTTTTACTTGCAATTGTAGTTGCAATGATATCACGCAAATGTATTACCTTATCCAAAGGGAGACAACATTCAAACTTAGAATCAATTGCTATACCCCAACATTGAATAACAGATACTGGACCCTCAGATTTTTTACCAGCTAAAAGAATTCCAAATTCACTGACCATATTAATAAAAGTATTCAATAGATTACATATTTTTAAATTAGAAGGTCTTTTTTTCTATTCGACTTGAATATCATATTTACTGATTTATTAATATTGCATTATTTCTTGACCCGTGAAAGGCCCAGTGGGTATGTACGTATGACCCTTTTGGGATAACTTCTCCTAGAAATAATTTGTTAGGCACAAACACTTCCTAAACCCTCTAATTAAATAATTAGACACAACCACTTTTTTGGGGAGATCCTGGCCACAGCGTTTATTGGTAAACCCAAATTCACATAATAACAATACCATTTGTTTAAATATACATAAAGAGAGGGGAGGAGCCTGACGACCGAGACAGTACACTCTGCGCCCTGACCCTCGTCCAGGGCCTACCTTGATGGAGCATCCGTACCCCCGTAGGGTAGGATCACCCCCACTTTACCACTGTCCCGGCGACTCCCCTCACCACCGCCACGCTGTGACTGCAACAAATACAAACACATCATAAATCAAACTGAAAATGAAAGCATATACAACTGTTAATGACGAAGACAGATCAAACTAAAATACTTGACCGCTTACTTTATTTTTCCTTTTTTTTTTTTACACATAATTTTCCATTTACAATAGATTAACACCTATGCTCCCAATGTTAGGGATGGGTGGGTGGGATCCAACTTCTTGGCTAGCTGGGGGCATAATGGCCACATTGGCGCCAATCCCCTAGGTGGCTCTGCCCCCAGCTAGCCCCTCCTACTCTCCCATACTCCCGGGCCTGCACAGGTCACGTGGCCCTCCGACCGAACCCAGTGCCTGGGTAGGTCTCCAGCCAGTCAGGAATGCAGGTCCGATCGTACCCTGTAATTGAATCCTGTGAGGCTTTAAAATCCAACCTACATTTTTCAGTGATATAATGATGACGATCTCTTTACAATTGGTTCCGTCTAAACTTGTAACTACGGGTTTGACTAATTGATCGCGTTCAAGGCCAAACATCCAACGGTGCAAGAATGATTTAAGGGCTTGCGTCTTTGACCCGTATGGTCTAATTTAATAGCTCTGTATAGCAGCCGAATTTCAAGCCTGATTTTTGACGGCTTGCCGATGCCACTATGGGGTCCGAATTTATTAGGGCTGTATGTTTCTTGTGTTAATGTTAATGTTAAATTGGATACATACTGTTAATTAAGTTTTGGACTACAATGAACTATAGAAATACAACGGTCTGAATTTAAACTTGAATCCCTTAAACGGTGTCTGCTTATACATATTATAATGACAAAATAAGATGTAGTGACTGAATACTTAATGTTAACAGTAATATAAGAAAATGAACACTTAAGTGGGTAAAAGACTGTTGTAGAAAAAATATAAATATATATTTATTTGCAGGATAGTAGAATATTTCATGATTCACTCTTTTAACCCTTTGGTTTCCAGAACAGTTTACTTAAGTTTCTCATGAGCAGAGCTACTTTTTTGTAAGTGGCAATTAATATCTTGTAAATACCTTAACACCAGGTGGGGGGACTCTCCAACACTTCTCTGTCCAGTTTTGAACTTCTGCACAATTCTGATCCTCATAACCAGCTTCTGAACATCTATCGCTATTATTATTATTATTATTGTTTATTTGTAACACGCCAAAATATTCCGTAGTTCAAGATTCACACATTGCAAAGAGTGGATGGCCCTGTCTTTGAGCTTGGAATCCGGTGTCCATAGCGCTTTCCCTGAAGCACCTTGCAGGATTGAAACTCGCAGACTTACAATCTATCACCCACTATCCCACATGGGCGATTTTAAATAAGAAGTCTGAGTGTCAAAGAAGTGCTGGAATGTTTGCATTTATTTTAATAGTTGATAGTATTGACGTGAAAGCTGCCTCTCTCAGAAGACTATGTACAACATAGATTAGCAGCAAATTACAAGCAATCATAGGGAAGCTTTGCTATTCCTGTGACCAAAATACTAAGTATTTCTTATGTGGAACATCCAGAACTTTCTACGCCATGATTTAAAATAGTTTTCAATGCAAAAACTTGATGTCCCCTACAGGCATCTGTCTACTTTGTGTAACTAATGATCTTGAGAGAGAACAAAATGGATGTGTACCACTTTGGTCTGTTGACACACTAGGCCATGGGTCATAAAACTACAGGGGAAGTATTACTTCCATAAGGAAATGTATTGCTAACTGAAACCCCCTGGCTTAAACTGAACCTCAGGACTCAAATGTAAAACACTTGATCCAACTGAGATACACATATCCACAAGCCTAATGTTTCTATACTTTCTTTTCATCCACAGTACGAACATTGAGTGTGTAAAACTTTTGATTTATGAAAATATTTTATTAAATGTAATAGTATTGCTTAAAATAGTGTGTAAAATATTATATAAAATAGTACCACTATTTGATTATAAGGCTAATGCTGGCAATGGTAAACGTTTTATTAGATTACAAAAAGCTAAAGCTTTAGCCCATAAACACATTAAGTAAATCACATTTTTGGTCAACTCTGTTGCAACTTCTCACATATTGTTTTTGTTACAAAAGAAAAAAATAAGCATGGGTTAAATAAAAGGTCACAAAACAATCTCTAAGAGTGGTTTTAAAGGAATGTTGACAGTAGAATAAATGCTTGTTTTTTCTATCTGTACACATATTGTTTACTTTATACCATTGAAAACTTCAGTTTTGCAGATCTTGTAGCAAGTTAACGCAGATAGTAGCTGTGTAGCCTAGTGGCTCTAAACGTGTCCTACTGTCAGTGGCGGAGCTAGAGAATGGAGTGCCCTGGTGCAAAAAACAAAATGTTTGGACCCCCCCTTGGGAGGTTGGGGGAGTTTGTAAAAAAATGATTGCACTGGGCCACCCTCGGTACCACTTCACTCAGTGTCCTTCCCCAACACCAGCTCCTATCTCTATATGTATACTATCTATACATAGCACCCAGTCACTCTTAACATCAACTGCCATACAGCACCCACCCCTCTTAGCATCCATCCCTACATAGCACCCAGTCTTTGTCAGCAGCTAACCCTCTCAGCATTCATCCCCACACAGGACCAAACTGTACTCTCAGTGCCTATTTTACATAGCACCCATCCCTATTTCCTTTGCTCTTCTCACACAACACACCCCCCTGTATCTTGCTGTCACTTTGCAGCCCTTGCTCTCTTACGTTTTTCCCTGATACACATCTCCAGTACGCTGAACTAGTCTACACTGCCACTTCTTGGATCTTCAGTAGAAATGCTCTTTTTGAAACAGGTGCACATCCAATTTCCAGCTTGTGGGTGTGGGCTCAGGAGGCACAGGGGGACCTAGCAGCATGAAGGGTAGGCCGGGGTGAAAGGGCCCCTACACAAAAAAAATTAAATGCAAAAACAAAAACAGCACTTGGCTGCCTGCAGAGGAGGGCCCTGGTGCACTTCACCACCAGTAGATCTGCCCCTGCCTACTGTACCAAAATTACTGAACCATCAATTAGCATATCAGCAAGAATCCAGAAATCCTGGCTTATTGGTAGACCCTAAAGAGAGCCGTGAAAACCATTGGTGTAAGCCAGGCATGTCCAACACGTCGATCGTGTGATGACATTTGGTAGATCATGCTTGAAGTTCGCTCAAGGAAGGGGAAGCATTGCGTGACCTTGCCGGATGCGTTGCACGTGTACAGCCTGAGTATGTGTGTAAGTCGGTGTGTGTTTGAGTATGTGTGTCTCTCCGGGGGCGGACACCTGCCTATGGTCCTCCTGCCCCTTCCCCCATGCCTCCTCGCTGGTCCCTGCTCTCCCCTTTGCCTCTCTGCTCTGCCTGCACAGATCCCAGCTCTATCCTCTGCCTGCAGGGAAGAGGAGGAGCCGCCTGGAGGAGGAGCCACCAGACAGGAACGTGAGGAGCAGCAGCATGGAGGTAAGAGACAGGGCAGAGAGAGGGGGAGAGACAAAGGGAGGAGGGGACAAAGAGAGGGGGGAGAAATGGGGCATGAGAGGGATAAAGAGAAGGAGAGAGACAGAATATAGCGTGTGTAGGATAGAGAGTGTGTTTGTGGAGGAGAGAGGAAGTGTGTGTGTAGAGAGAGGTTGGAAGTGTGTGTGTAGAGGAGAGAGGAGTGTGTGTGTGTAGTAGAGGGAGAAAAGGGGAGAGTAAAGGAGAGGGAGAAAAGGAGAGAGAGGAGAGGGAGAAAAGGAGAGAGAGAATGGAGGGAGAAAAGGAGAGAAAAAAGGAGAGGGAGAAGGAGAGGGAGAAAAAGAGAAGGAGAGAGAGAAGGAGAGGGAGCAAAGGGGAGAGAGAGATATATAGATTGGAGGGAGAAAATGGGATATTGAAGGAGGAAGAGAGAGAAGAAGGGAGTGTGAAGGAGAGAAAGAGAGAGAGAGGAGTGTAAATGAGAGCGAGAGAAAGAAGGAGGGAGAGGAGAGAGAAGGAAAGAGTAAAAGAGAGAGCGAGAGGAGGGAGAGATAGAAGGAGAGAGAAGAGAGAGAAGGAAAGAATAAAAGAGAGAGCGAGAGAAGGAGGGAGAGAGAAAAGAAGAGATAGATTGAAGGTGGGAGGGTGAAGGAGAGAGTATGAAGGTGGTAGAGAGAGAGTGAAGGAGAGAGAATGAGTGTGAATGAGGGAGATTGAGAAAAGGAGTGAGAGAGAAGGAAATATATATGTGTGTGTGGGGTAGATCACTGACAGTTTTGATAATGGATAGTAGATCACAGCCTACTTGAAGTTGGTCATGCCTGTTGTAAGCCATCACAGAAAAGCATTTTCAGAGAAAAGCTTGTACAGGGAGTGCAGAATTATTAGGCAAATGAGTATTTTGACCACATCATCTTCTTTATGCATGTTGTCTTACTCCAAGCTGTATAGGCTCGAAAGCCTACTACCAATTAAGCATATTAGGTGATGTGCATCTCTGTAATGAGAAGGGGTGTGGTCTAATGACATCAACACCCTATATCAGGTGTGCATAATTATTAGGCAACTTCCTTTCCTTTGGCAAAATGGGTCAAAAGAAGGACTTGACAGGCTCAGAAAAGTCAAAAATAGTGAGATATCTTGCAGAGGGATGCAGCACTCTTAAAATTGCAAAGCTTCTGAAGCGTGATCATCGAACAATCAAGCGTTTCATTCAAAATAGTCAACAGGGTCGCAAGAAGCGTGTGGAAAAACCAAGGAGCAAAATAACTGCCCATGAACTGAGAAAAGTCAAGCGTGCAGCTGCCACGATGCCACTTGCCACCCGTTTAACCATATTTCAGATCTGCAACATCACTGGAGTGCCCAAAAGCACAAGGTGTGCAATACTCAGAGACATGGCCAAGGTAAGAAAGGCTGAAAGACGACCACCACTGAACAAGACACACAAGCTGAAACGTCAAGACTGCGCCAAGAAATATTTCAAGACTGATTTTTCTAAGGTTTTATGGACTGATGAAATGAGAGTGAGTCTTGATGGGCCAGATGGATGGGCCCGTGGCTGGATTTGTAAAGGGCAGAGAGCTCCAGTCCGACTCAGACGCCAGCAAGGTGGAGGTGGAGTACTGGTTTGGGCTGGTATCATCAAAGATGAGCTTGTGGGGCCTTTTCGGGTTGAGGATGGAGTCAAGCTCAACTCCCAGTCCTACTGCCAGTTCCTGGAAGACACCTTCTTCAAGCAGTGGTACAGGAAAAAGTCTGCATCCTTCAAGAAAAACATGATTTTCATGCAGGACAATGCTCCATCACACGCGTCCAAGTACTCCACAGCGTGGCTGGCAAGAAAGGGTATAAAAGAAGAAAATCTAATGACATGGCCTCCTTGTTGCCCGATCTGACCCCATTGAGAACCTGTGGTCCATCATCAAATTTGAGATTTACAAGGAGGGAAAACAGTACACCTCTCTGAACAGTGTCTGGGAGGCTGTGGTTGCTGCTGCACGCAATGTTGATGGTGAACAAATCAAAACACTGACAGAATCCATGGATGGCAGGCTTTTGAGTGTCCTTGCAAAGAAAGGTGGCTATATTGGTCACTGATTTGTTTTTGTTTTGTTTTTGAATGTCAGAAATGTATATTTGTGAATGTTGAGATGTTATATTGGTTTCACTGGTAAAAATAAATAATTGAAATGGGTATATATTTTTTTTGTTAAGTTGCCTAATAATTATGCACAGTAATAGTCACCTGCACACACACTGCAAGCCCTGCTCCTGCAGAAATGTAAACAACACCCAACCCATGCAGGCAAAGTATCATGGATGCTTTCAGGGATTAGCAATGGATTCCATTTTTTTCTATTAACAAATGCCTTTGTCATATTTCCCCATTCTATTTATGCTCTTAGTCAAAGTCTTATTTTGTAAACATAATTTTTTCCATCATACAGTTGTCTTTTAATCAAAATTGACATTTTTCTTTGCTCCACAGCAGGCACAGAGCGTTACATTTACTCCAATGCTGCGTGTGAATGTTGTTTATGAAAATAGGCGACTAACGGGTTATTTACTAAACACAGCAAAGGCTTCGATCTGTTTTGCTGTGCTTCAGTGTACTCTATTTCCCACACCAGCCTCAGCAAATCACTTTATAGCCCATGTAAAACTTAATTAATCTATCATGAACGGTTTATGGCAATTTACCAGTTAAGGAAAAGATCCAGATCCCTGTATTGCTATACTTAATAAATACTATTGTGAAGAACTACACTTCATAATAAGCAAAACGTTTCTACACTGTAAAAATATACCGTTTCTAATGTGTTATCTTTTATCACATATAATAGTTGTCAAACTATGAATTGTCGTCACGAGGGGCCGCATTTGCAGAAGGTGGAGGCTCCCAGGTCGGCTGCAATGAGCCTAAGGCTTATTGCAGACCGCAAATGCGGACCCTTGAGAAGCGAGGGGCCGCATTTTCCGGAGGTGGAGGCTCTACGGCGCCTCACAAGTGGTTACAAACTCCGAAATACAAAGTTACACAAAACAATACAAACTGCGGGTCTAAGAACGCAAAATTTACGGACTTAGCCAAATAAAAATACGAGATGCGGGCACCTGAAAACATTAAAAACACAATAAATACACACAAAAAAATACATAAAAAGCTTACCCACAGCAAGGGGGGGTACCCAGGACCTCTGCAAGTGAAGTTACACCTCAATTTAAGTCCAAATTCCTGAGTTTAGACACACGAAAATCCCCTAAGCAAGAGAAAAAATGGCCGCCGCAAAAAAATGAAAACGAGGCTACACGACCCTAAAGCCGCAAAACACCACCAAGCACAGACGGATTTTCCAAAAAGCCGTACGAGGTAAAGATACACTTTTAGCAAGGACGCTAAATCATCCACACACGCATACTACATACACATTCGCCGCCATTTTACAACACTAACTTACACAACGCGGAAGTACACAGCTACCCTAATGGCTTTCCCTCGCTCACGCAGCATATTTACACTAGACACTGCACACATTGCTGACACTTACACCTCAGCTCAACAACACTGCAAACCTACATTGTATGCTGCAGCAACATCAAAACAGAATGTCAGCTCTTCAGCACAATGCTTGTTGCATATATTACTTACAAATAGGTAAAGTATATAAATGTATTAATTTATTCATTATTTCATTGGCATACAAAAATACATATACACAAAAAAAAAACGCCTTGCAATGAGCGCCGAAGGTCCTCAGGGTACAAAACGGTTTACATTAGGTCTCAAACAGCATTCCCTGGCTTACAATTTCATGCCCGTCATTTTTTGACGGGCAATTTGCTAGTATGTAAATATATTTAATTGTGGTTCTGCTGATCAGCTTCCTGACATTAAAAGAGACTTTAAATGCAGAGGAAGCTTTTTTCTGTAAATGTCTTGCATTTTCTACAAGACTTGTAGAAAGCTCCCCTTCTGGATCGCTACCTTTGGTAGTGGTGTGTACTTCAATGAAGCCTGTGAGCTTTGACATGTAGGGTCAGCCAAGATGGAAAGGTCAGACAAATGACTGTCCACTGGATAAAGAACTGGCAACCCACTCCAGCAACTTTGCCAAGAAAACCATAAGGATAAGCCCAACCAGACACAAAATGTGCCTGGTGTGCTGTGGTCCATAGTGTCACGGACACGACTAAACAACAACAGTAGAAAGCTCATTAGTTTACAAAGACACACATCCTAGAAAGTTTTTTTTTAAATACATTTTGCCCATCATCAGGTTTAGTTAGTCATAAGACCATATTGAAAACATATGTGATGACATTACTTTATACACAAATAAGATATCTTAAAGACTTGCCTGGATAAAGGCTCTTGAGAACTGGAATCGGACATCCCAGCTCCAGCCTGTTAGCCGAGTTTTAGGATGGATGAAGGTGTTTTGATTAAAAGTTTGCTATAAAAATGTTTTTAAGAAAGGATTCACACTGTATATTTTCTACTTGAACAGCTGTTTTGGGAAATCGCCAGTAAATTTCCCTAATCTACCAGATTTTGTATTTACAGTATTTTACTGCTAAACTGGAATCACATAAAACTAAATATAGTGCCACCTAGAGCTTAATAAAAGTTATCAACAGTAAGAGACGTTTAAATGCACACAGCTGGCAACTGCCTATTCAGATTTTAGTTACAGACTGGGAACATATTTGGCAGTTGTTTTTTAACATTTTACAGTTTTTTTTATGCTATAAATAAATACTTATAATATGATGTATAAGTTCGGTGCATGGGGAGCAATAAGCCGTCTTTGATCTCTGCAGCAGACCTACAGCTTGGGGCCAAATGAAAAGTGTTGTCATCCTAATAAGAAATAAATAGGTAAATCATTCCTGAGAAATATAGCACTGGCTTTGCTTCTAATGTGCGACTCAATATGCTAATTCACCACTTAAAGTAATACCATGCAACGAAAACAAAATGTTTGATAAGTCAGACAAAGAGCATTGGGCATTGGAAATGTCAAAAAGCTAGTTTAGAAAAAATCTGTTGATAATTATGCTGGTCTGTGAGAGCATCCATGATAATTTTGTGAATGTCAGTTTTACATTTATATATTTCCAAGAACAAGGTTTTAATGTTACATTAAAGCAGGATGGGATACAGAAGGTGATAGAAAAGATCAGTCCCTCAGGTCCAAACTAGCAGGAAGTGTTAAAGTCAGACATGATGTCCTTCTATATACAAACAGAATCTTCAAAAATTAAGTTTCTCTCTCAAGACGCCTTATTATCTATCTATATATATATATATATATATATATATATATATATATATATATATATATTCATATATATATATATATATATATATATATATATATATATATATATATATATATATATATATATAAGCTTTAAATACATGTACATACACACTCCTATTTGCATGTTTTTTTCTTAAAGGACCACTGTGTTTGAGGAAAAACTTATTCCCAGATGTACTCATTACATTTTTAAAATATGAGAATATTTACAATCTATATACAGTCTATTAAACTATTCTTACTGCTTACTAGTGTATTGCTTACCACTTCCAAAATGATGAAGGGTGTAAATCCCATAGCTTTTTCATGCATAAACACAAGAAAATGCTTTATAGATTTGCTGATTATGCACTGATGGACTGAAGAGCCTTTCTAAACAGACATAATTCATGTCAGTTTGGGGCCATTTACAGGAAAACAATGTTAGTATTCTATAGATTGCTTTTAGGTGAAATGTAAAAGGTAATTCTGTAGTGTTTGCAGATCTGGATTTTTAGGGAGATGTATATATATATAATGGACATCACAATGTAATGCACATTTTGTCAATTTAGACTTATTGAAGATATTTAACTGCTTCCATGTACTTACCCCTCACATGCACCAGTTTTTGAGAGATGTCATTCAGTGAAGCTTACTTTCTAATTATACTAGAATGTGACTATTTCACATTATCTTAGCTTGCCACTTAGTCTTGAGATGTGCAATGAGTGTCAGCTCTAGAACCAGATATTGCATAATACAGACAATATTTGGCTATTTTGTCATCCTGGGTTCTGTTGAACCTTGCCCTCTCTTTCATTTCCCACATAAAATCAATGAGAAATTATTTAATTTTCTCCTAGTCATCTCCAAAATGTGTCACTATCTTTCACAAGACACAACTAAAATTCTAATCCACTCTCTCATCATATCTCAACTACTGCAACTCTCTCCTTGCTGGCCTCCCGATCACTTGTTTGTCTCCACTCCAAACCATAATGAACGCCTCCGCTAGACTAATCTACCATACTAAACTCTCAGTATCCTCAACATATCTGTGTCAATCACTACTGCCTTCCTATAGCCTCCAGAATAACATTTAAAATCCTGACCCTAACATCTAATACTTTAACAACATTGCACCACTTATATCTCTGCCTTGTCTCAAAATACTCCCCCAATGGCCCTCTTTACTCAGCTAATGCTCTTCTTCTTCTCAGGTTAAAATACAGGATCTATATCCCAGCTAGCATTATAAGAAATACAGGCTCTCCTAAAATGCCCAAATAGCACCGAGATTGAGATGTCTTGACATGTGCTGTGTTGGGCTGTGATTTAACTTGGAAAAAGCCTTTAGTAAATTGCAACATGATTTGATCCTTTAGTAAATACTCCCCAGTGACCCCACCTTTTGTCATACTGTGTTTAGAGTCATTTGGATTACAGCTGTGATTATTATTCTGTGTCACTTGTCTTGATTTCTTGTGTGTTGTATATAATTCACATTACCTGCCTGCTCTAAAACACATTTTTAGTAGCAATAGAAGACAAAATAAGAACTTTCCATAACTTTTACATATATTGCAAACTTTTTCTCAGATTTCTCCTTTATAAGTTCAACTTTTGTCTAGACATTACTACATCTGAGAGTACATAGTGTAATTCATGCTATTATTAAACAATATGTCCTTTATCAGTAAGTTAGCTTGTACATTGTATACTGTATAGTTATTGTTTTCACCCTGATAAATACTTATATTTGTTTTTGAAACTGGAATAAATCACTGTGCCATGTCCCCCCCCCCCCCCCCCCAATATTCCAGTAATACAGCCGACTCACTCTTCTCCCACATTGCAGACTCAGACTTCTTGTTTTCCTCAAAGTTTTGTTGTCAATAATATTATCACAACTTTGCTCATCCAATTAGTTAAGTGATGTGAAAGTGACTGTGCTACCCTCTGATGAGCAGATATCAGTTAAAAATAAATACACAAACACAGCAACATTCAACATAAATAACACAAACTTGATCCTGGTTGGGTCCATTTTTTTGGTAGTTACCACTCAACCAGCATGGTTTCTCCTGTACCCCACACTAGCATTCAAACATGTTGCATAGCATTACAGATGTATGCTTCCCACTGCTCTCCAGCACTCGCACCAATGGGGATGCAATTCTCCTGTACCTTTTTCACCTCCATATAGGTTAAACAACAGATGGAGTTTATGGTTCCAGGATCTAACTTTTGTGTGCTACTGATCTAGTTAATACAAGAGCTGGGGAAGCAAAGCTGACATGAAATTAATTGTTCTAATAAACAACAATCACTAATATAGTTGTTGTACTGCAAGTTTGTATGTAACGCTCACAAAGTTGTGCATATCTAATGCAGAGGCCCGAAATGGGCACAAAAAGTTGCAAGTTGCGCATGCGCGTAGCTCATGGCACGGCTCGCAGATGGGAGGGAAGGAGAGAGGAGAGGGAAGAAGAGAGAGAGATTGCGGGCTGGAAGAGGGGGGAACACAGGGCGAGAGGGGTGGGGAGAGGAGAGCGAGAGACACAGTTGCGGGAGAGACAGGGGGGAAAGAGACGCAGAGGAGGGAGAGGAGGGAAAGAGACACAGGGGAGGGAGAGAAGGGGAGGAGGGGGGGGGGGAGACACATCAAATATTATCCTGTCATTTAAGACGTGCAGTTGACTAGTGGATTATATTTTATAAAAAAGTTTGATGTTTAAAATCACCTTTAAGAAATGATTCCCAATTCCATGAGTCTCAGGGCATACTCAAGAGATCTGGGTTAAAGAACCACCATAGCTTTGTAAAAACTTCACATGTTTGTTAAATATGTTACAAACTAATAATATTAGCTGCATAAACCATTTACTCTGATAGTGTATGGTAGCTGGCAGCTGCCATGACAGCAATACTTCCCTTTCAAGGCATGGCCACTGGGAATGTGAGAGAGGCAGATGTCAAATTCTAAAAGCTTAACGCCTACCTCATAAAAATAATATGGACCTCTCCTATTACATACAGTGTCTTGCAAATGTATTCACCCCCCTTGGAATTTTTTGGGTTTTGTTGCCTCACAACCTGGAATTAACATGGATTGTTTGAGGCTTTGCATCACTTACTTTACAGAACATGCCCACAACTTTGAAGATGCTTTTTTTTTTATTGTGAAGCAAACAACAAATAGGACAATCACAGCTCCAAGTCGTTTTGGATAAGTCTCTATGAGCTTGCAACATCTTACCACTGGGATTTTTGCCCACTCCTCATTGCAAAACTGCTCCAGCTCCTTCAAGTTGGATGGTTTGCACTTGTGAACAGCAATCTTTAAGTCTGACCACAGATTTTCTATTGGATTTAGGTCTGGACATTGACTAGGCCATTCCAACACATTTACATGTTTCCCCTTAAACCACTCAAGTGTTGCTTTAGCAGTGTGTTTGGGGTCATTGTCCTGCTGGAAGGTGAACCTCCGTCCTAGCCTCAAATCACGCACAGAGTGGTACAGGTTTTGCTCAAGAATATCCCTGTATTTAGCACCATCCATCTTTCCCTCAAATCTGACCAGTTTCCCAGTCACGGCTGCTGAAAAACATCCCCACAGCAGGATGCTGCCACTACCATGTTTCATTGGGGATGGTGTTTTTTGGGTGATGTGATGTGTTGGGTTTGCGCCAGATATAGCGTTTTCTTTGATGGACGAAAAGTTACATTTTAGTCTCATCAGACCAGATCACCCTCCTCCATACATTTTGGGAGTCTCCCACATGCCTTTTCGCAAAGTCAAAACGTGCCATTTTGTTTTTTGCTGAAAGTAATGGCTTTCTTCTGGCCACTCTGCCATAAAGCCCAACTCTATGGAGCGTACAGCTTATTGTCGTCCTATGTACAGATACTCCAGTCTCTACTGTGGAACTCTGCAGCTCCTCCAGGGTTACCTTAGGTCTCTGTGCTGACTCTCTGATTAATGCCCTCCTTGCCCGTCCGTGAGTTTTGGTGGGCGGCCGTCTCTTGGCAGGTTTGCTGTTGTGCCATGTTCTTTCCATTTGGTTATGATATATTTGATGGTGCTCCTAGGGATCATCAAAGATTTGGATATTTTGATTTGAACTTCTAAACAACATACTCCCTTACTTGTTTGGAGAGTTCCTTGGTCTTCATGGCAGTGTTTGGTTAGTGGTGCCTCTTGCTTAGGTGTTGCAGCCTCTGGGGCGTTTTAAAAAAGGTGTGTATATGTAATGACAGATCATGTGACACTTTGATTGCACACAGGAGGATATCATTTCATTACTTGTGTGACTTCTGAAGATAATTGGTTGCACCAGAGCTTTTTATGGGCTTCATAACAAAGGGGGTGAATACATACGCACATGTCTGCATTTTCACACATGTTTTCTATTTCTAAAAAATAGGTTTATGTATATATTTTTCTCATTTCACTTCACCAACTTAGACAATTGTGTTCTGATCCATCACATAAAATTCAAATTAACAAAACATTGAACTTAAGGCTGTAATGTAACAAAATAGGTAAAAAGTCAAGGGGTGAATAATTTTACAAGGCACTGTATGCCTGAAAGGCTGGGATACGCTCCCTCACCAACCTGCCCACTCCTGCCCGATCTTGCGCTGTGACTTTGTTCACTTTGTTTTTAGTTTTTTTTTTTGTGTTTAGGGTTAGGATTAGAGTTTTGGTTATGTTTAGGGTTAGGGTAGGGGCAGATACCCCTTCTGGATTGCTACCTTGTTGTGGTGGAGAGGCTTGTGTACCTCAATAAAGCTGTGAGCTATACAATGTAGGGCAGTTCATAGCAGAGTGGCTAGATAAACCATAATCCACTGGAGAAGGAACTGGCAACCCACTCCAATATCTTTGTCAAGAAAATTATATGGATAAGCACAACCAGAAACACAGACAGATGTACCTGTACCTGAATGCTCTCTAGGATTAAGAAATCTTGTATCTATGCATAAGGAATTGACTTATGGCTATGTTTTTTTTACATATATTCAGTATGTTTTGTTAAGCTTCTCAAAATTTTATTTATTTGGAGCAAAACCCCTGTAATGTCTTTTTTTCTGCAGAGGTTTTGAACTTAACACATAAGAGTGAATAAGTATATGAGTCCATGTCTGGAATTGTATGTGTATGAATGCCTGTCCTTGGCCAGCCACATGGGTCCCACCCCCTTTCCCCTTCCCTCCCTCGCCAATATCTCCTCATGTTCCATCCCTCCTCTTACGCAAATGTGCACAGAAATTAAAGCCTTCCAACAATCAGCTCAGCCGTTGCTGGGGAGGCTTCTCACGTCGTTAGCTGTGAGCATGACAACCGATGAAAGAAATGCAGCTAAATCTGACTCACTTGTGCGTGCGTGTTTCTTTTTATAAACGCGGGGAGGCTTTAAAAATAAATCCGAATCAAAGTGCTCAGTGATGGAGTGCACTGTTTTGCGGGGGAGACACATTGTTGTTGACTATGGCAAAGTTTCTCAAGCCTTATATTACTTTACTTCCTGTGTGTTTCTTAGTTTTGCAGCATAGCCAAGGAACTAGTGACTGGAGTTTTCTTGTCATAGATGAAAAGCACTAAGTAAACAAACAAACATATGTTTGTGTCAGACTGTGTGTGTGCATTTGCTACAAACAGTCTGGTTAGTGTGTGCGAGTCTGTAGTATGATTAGTGTGTATGAGAGTTTGGATATATATGAAAGTGTGTTTATGCATGTATACAGCATGTCAGTGTAATGAGTGCATCCCCTTCTGCATCGCTACCTTGTCATGGTGAAGGGGCTTGTGTACTTCAATGAAGCTGTGAGCTATACTATGTAGAGTAGATGGACAGATCATAGAGGCTAGACAATTAATGGTACACTGGAGAAGGAACAGGCAACCCACTCCAATATCTTTGCCATGAACCAGAGACAAGATGTGCCAGGCATTCTAAGGGCCATAGGGTCACGGAGAGTCGGACATGACTGAATAACTGAACAACAACGAGTGCATGTGGATATTCCTATGCATATGCACACACTATTCCATGGCACTGCACCTGCAACTTGAGGCAGCTTTCTAGCCCCTTAAAAAGTGCAGCTCTAGGACTTACCTAGTCAGAAAAAGCTCACTGACTGCGTTACAATGTGAAAATGTATCTAATGCAGTTACCTTGCTAGATTTGCATCTAGTGGTTTTTAGGGAAGAAATAAGTTAGGTTAAAGGTAAGTGAGACAGGACTTTGGATTCATCTTAAAGAGAATGAAAAACTGTCTATACATTGTACTAGCTGTTATTCGCTACAATTAGTAATTTCTGAGATGTTTAGAATTATTTGTGCGGTTTAGAATGCTATATAACTTCATGATGACACTGGGGGTGGAGCATTGATCTGGCCAACGCGAGACGGACAAGCAGATGTGATACTAATTAACCCATGAAAGCAGCTGATTACTATTCAAGAGCCATTCATTTACTTATTAATGATTCTCAACAAATCCTAAATATCTCAGGAATGGCTGGTTTTAGAAATAAATCTGCTAATGCAATATATAGCTAGTTTTTTATGCTCTTTAAGAATAACTTAAAAAAACAACTTAGAACACTGTTTTTCTTAAGCATTTAATTGAGCACATTTTAAATATTACAAAAGATGCTTTCTGCATGGAAAATATTAAGTAATACCTGTTTAATAACTTTACTGAAACCTACAGAAAATGCAGACAGCATACTTTAGTCTGTAGATCTCACTGGCTGGCAGATAACAGGAGCAGGTTACATTTCTGAATATGTTTTGTGTCAGACTTTCATTTGAAAAAAGAAAACACACTGAAATATCACATACCCTCTTTTTGTTTCAATCAGTTTTATTAACAACAATGTTAATTATGTTTCATTCAAACATTATTTTATGACTCGCAGGTCAAAACAGCATTTTCTATAAAACATAATGTTCATTTTTATGGCCTAGCATTAACCATAAATAACCCTGTGATTTCTCCTTCACCTTTTTCTTTTTTCAATTTATAAAACAATGTATTATTCGCTAGAGAGGGTTTTTTTTTCAACTCTCTTTTGGATTTAAATTTTATCAAGAGACCCCTTAATGGGATATCTAAGTTTCCTGGATTATGAATGCATCTGATGGAGGAGAATCAGAAGTGTATGGAAAAAAATGTTTGCTTGAAAAAATACCAAAATAAACATTTAAACACTTACCTTGAAGTTAGCAAAATCTATTGTAATTTCTGAAGGTTAACACCCCCTCCAATTTGTTTTGGTCAATCCAGTTAGCGAAAGATTTCAGACATAGCACTATGTTAGTTGCTATGGCAACACCACACAGCATAGCCAGGAAGCAGGTATGAGTCATATACCAGCAGTGACAACACTGCTCATCTATTGGCTGTGGCACAAAGCAGCATGGGATATGTAGGCAAAGGAGCCTGGGAAATGTAGTGTATCACTGACATGTGACAGGAAGCTGCAAGGAGGAAGTTGTAAGGAGATTGGCTGAGCAAGCAACATCAGGTAAATAGTGGGTTATTATTGCTCCCCAGGTGCTGCATGCTGATTGGGGAGGGGCACCAGGGAGGTGTGTAGACACTCCCTGGGAGTGTCAACATAATCATTAGAGGGATTTTTAGATATTAATAACAATTAAATGTTTTATGAGATGTGCTGCATACAGAGTGCCTATAGAGTGCAGAAATGTATTAATCCAGCTCACTTAGATATCCATTTTAAATAGGCTAAGCTAGAGATGTTTCAACTATTGTTCTTATACAAATATAACCATAGATAAAAATCAAACAATAACTTAGTAAAAACATAACAAATTCAACCATATGTACCTTCAGCATTATACTTAGACTTTCTTTGCACAAGCATTGATGTCCAGAAGTTTCTCCAGAGGGATTGAATGCAGGGATCTGCTCCGTAATCCGAGGCCACCCCCATGTATGACTCACAAGTGATAGGTTAGGACTATACACCCTTAAACTACTGAAATGGAATGGGTGGAGTTAATCCAGCGCTCCCAAACTTTTGAGAATTTAGGGAGAGTATTATTAAGAGCGTGTGTTATTTTTTCATATATCATTATGCAATTAAGTTAATGTATTATCTCTTGATTGTCCAATATTGGCAACTTGATTTTGATGCAACAAATAAAATAATTATTTCCATATCCCTTTAACAGCAGGTATTTTTGATCTGTGGACAAGCTGGTTCAGAACATTTCAACAGGGTGACACTGCAGTGGCAAACACATTTTGTAGTTAGTTTTTGTTCATCCATCTCTGTACCTGATGACTGGCAGATGAGATCTTGGACAGGGACCATTGCTATAGGTTGTTTAAGTGGGTGGCATCCTTAATACTCCTACTAAAGCAATACTTGCATTCCTTCCAGAGAAGGCTTGTTACTTGTCTACAAGCTTCCTCTGTAAATTTAAATTTTTCTACACATCACAATACAAATGTAACAAAACACATAATTTAGGAAACTTGCTAAATGAGCTTTGCTCCTCTTTTGCAACTATTATCATTTGCTGAATAACAGTGAATGCAAGCATTTGTGCTTCTAGTGATTCATGTACTAAATGAGCATAATACCCAAATCATTTCCCCTTTCTTTGTGATGAGAATAAAGAAAGGATACTCATAGTGTTAGCCAGTTTCTTTATGTGTTGTCATGTTCAGCATTCTGAAAAACTCTTTTCTCCATCTCACATAAACTGCTCAGCAGATGCAAATGGTAACATTTAAAATGATTACATGTCTTTAGAAGAGACTGGATATGCATAAAAGTGCCAATATCCATTAAAGGAGAGTACGTAGCTGCCTAGGGACACCTCCCTATAACACTGGTGGTGCACATCAGGAGCTAGAGCCTTTGGTTCAACACATCCGAGTTCTAGAGCAGACAGCAAGGAGGGTAATTTGGGTCACTGGAATCTAAGTTGAAGGTAGTGGTCACAGACAAATGTTTGGGACAGGCAAAAGACTAGAGAAGTATCTAGTTCACAATTAATATTGAAACAGAGAACATTCAATCAGAAATCACATGACCCTGGCAAGATCCATTAAGCGTTTAGAATAAATAAACACACTGACCCAGCGTTTCTTGGGAAAAGTACGGGCCACAGCTTTAATAAAGCAACCATAATCCAATAACCAATTAACATAATTAACATTATTACATCACAGCTCAAATAAACATCCCGGAGGATGGAGCCAGGCCCGGTCAGTAACCTCACGCCCAGAGACTCCCAGTGTTTACTAAGCACGCCCATGAGGCAGGGCAATGCCCACTTAAGCACCAACCAAAGTTATTCCTACTTGCATCCTAACCTATAAATCCCCAAATCCTTACCCTTCACCTCTTTTCCACCCTTCTTTTTTTTTTTTTTTAAACATAACTTAAGCTCCCTGAACTTTGCTCAACCAACCTCACCCCCTAGACTATATCTTATTAGTATATCTGCTACTTTCCCAACTAACCACCAACTCAAGGGGAGGGAGGGAATCAGCTCAATGGCCGGCACGGAGTGAGCCCACGAAACGGGCGGATGTCCCTCCTCCTCCTCCATCCAATCAGAAGCGCCCATGCTCCGCCGAATCACGCAGCGCTGTGTCAGATCCGGCGTGCCAGGGGCTGCCTCCGCGCTGGCCAAGAAAACCTAAACAAGATTATTTGCAGAGACAAGTGAAATGAACCAGAAAGTGAGTTGTGTAGTGTAGAGGAATCACTTCCTGGCTCAAATGAACATCTCAGTAAAGGCTAAAGAGATGGAGCATAGGGTATCATCTGCTGGTAGGAAATTTAAACTGAACAAGGTTGTACATGAGCAAACATGTGTTGCCAGACGCCATAAGTTATTGCTGTAACATTGCACTCATTTAAGTTCCTAGTTGAAGCAAATATAAAGCTCTGCTATGATTGACTGAGTTGTTCTGGGAGTTTTGGGAGTTGTAGTGATTGTTTGAATTCAGCGATATCATCCACAGATCAAAATAATGATATGAACTATAAATAAGAGAAGCACAACTTCCAGGATCCATTGGAATACATGGAATTACACTGAATTGGGTCATATGGCTTCTTGGATGGTCTATGGAGTTTGTTTCATTTCCGTAGCTTGTTGAATTCCCAGTCTACAAGTCAGGAGATACTGAGGCATTTATACTCAATGGGAGTATTGTTTTGTGCCCAGCAATAGAGATAAAATGGAATTTTTGCAGTCCATCTGTAGAGGTTCTAATGGGGTATTTACAATACCTAATCACGTAAATGCAAATGAAAACAACATAGCCGCTCTCAAACTACTGTGACAAATAAAGGGTTAAAATACATATATGGCAAAAAAAAAAATGATGTCCTGCAGTTCATATCTATAGTATATATGAAACCTCTGAAAAAATTCAATATGTAATGTAATTGGTCTATTTACAGGAGCTTGTGGGTGTGTGTATATGTATGTATGTATATATATTTATCTATATATACAGTATATATATATATATATATATATATATATATATATATATAGCGATCGTTTCACATATGGTGGGCTAAGAGTGATAGAATCCCTCCACCGTACAGTAGCACAACAATGAATAGAACATTAGTGATTCTATTTGAATGTCTAAAAAATAAGTTAATAATTTAATCCTGCTCAAATTTCTCAGAAATACAGTTTATGCGCTGCACTCTGGGGAAAACTGGGCGGGACATGCAAATGAGACCACATAATGCACCCTCACTCTGTCAATCCAAACCATTTTAAATGTGGCTCCTTTTAAGCATATGCGTACGGTATTTCACAGTTTTAGGCATAGCAATGGATGGATTATTCACAAACCAGTTCACTTAACCACATACAGCACTGTTTCACACTTACTGCCAATCCTCAGTGTGGTGGATTGTTGTAAAGAGTAGTTAAATACAGCAATTGTTTCACATATGGTGGGCTAAGAGTGATAGAAGCCCTCCGCCGTACAAAGTACAGTAGTACAAACAATGAATAGTACATTAGTGATTCTACTTGAATGTCTAAAAAATAAATATATATATATATATATATATATATATATATATATATATATATATATATAAATGATCTATGTGCATGATCAGTGGTGGGGAGGAAGGTTATTTCTTTATGCCTCAAGGTGCCATAAGTATAAATCTGTCCCTGCAATTTACTTAAATATATAGCTATAGCGAGTAGGGACAATGCTACTGCTGTACCTAGGCCTCAGCTTTTTGGTCTAGGTTAAAATGTGCTATTGGATAATTGTTTTGTTTGACATAAATTACATATATTACAAATGTCCTAATATATTAAACAGTAAATTGGTTTCTATTTCTTTCCAATATAACAAAATATTAAAAAGATTTATATAATATATTTGTATTGGTTATCAATTATCAAAATTCAGTGAGCTATTTATGGAGCAGCACCACCATGAACTAGACAATAGTTCAATATTTTTTACAGTTATCTCACAGAAACATCAGTTTTTTTTATTAATAGATTTTTGTCTAGAAGAGCAAATAAGGAGTTAAAATTGTAACATATTATTTGGCATTGTAGTAAAATTACATAATGAAAACAGAAATGTTACTTCCTACAGCTCAGAAAGCTATTTATGGAGCAGCACCACTATGTAGACAATATTTCAATATTTTTTTGAAGTTATCTCACAGGAATATCAGCTTTGTTTATTTATAGAATTCCTTTGTAAAGAAGAGCAATAAAGAAGATAAAACGGTAAAGACAAATGGTAATGTTACAGCAAAATTACTAGATGATGGCTGATATTTAGTATATTTTAATATTCAAATACCAAAAGAAATGTAAAATATATTTTGTTCAGAGTAATATAAAAATATAATGAATGTGTTTTGTCTCCCTCTCCATATGGATAATATGTACATTGTAAAATGTGCTGCTCTTTACTGACACCAAGAGGTTATTGCTTCTATTGCAAGTGACTACTACATATGCTAATTGACTGAAGATAATTTAATTACCAATCATTTTGCCAGGGTTTACACTAAAATATTATTTCTATATTAAAATGTAATATTTATTTTACCAGCAAGGAGCATTTTAAATAATCCTTTCAATAAATAAAAAGATAAAATATTTCTTGTAAGGTGCTTGCTGTCACCATGGTAACAGTGTAGAGAAGGTCAGAACAGCACCTCATGCACAATTACAAGATGGTGTACTAAAATTATATTTTATTATTTCTTTCAATTGCATTAAAAAACAAAACAAGCAGATTGCAACAACTACTATTATTAAATGCCACTGGATGGACGTCAGTTGCTGCTGTTTTTAGTGGCGTGGCTGCCAGCTCTGTGTATCTGCTCAGAATGGTAATGTTTGTTTACCAAGTGAAATGTGCCACCGAAAGAGCAAAATGTTTTCAGGCACACAAGGTGCGAACGTCATCCAGAGCTGGAAATAGAATCCTTCCCTTCATGAAATCATTTTTTTTTCTCTTGTTTTGCCTAGTCTTGGTTGAACATTCAGCAAATTTCTCTATTTTTTGTGATCTCCCTTAAACTCATTGCTATTTTTAAAGAATTTTTTCATGTAGATATATATATTGTATAATTGTCACCGAAAATGTAATAGTAAATTTAATTTTGCTAGTGGCATTTAGTTAAAGATATTATAGATGATTGTATCATCAAATCATATAAGGAGAGGTAGCATGGCAGAGTATAAACATAGCAACTGATTAAACGGCCATTTTAGAATGAAAAAATATATATGTTTGAAAACTTTGTGTCTGACTAAGAACATAAGAAAGGAAAAAGTCATTAAGCCTGTTTTTAATTAGAACAAATAAATACGTTTCATGCCACTGTTGGAACTGAGGGGAATGTATGATACGTTGGTGGATGCTGAGAGGGACTTTAACATTTCTGAAGAGAAATGCTTACATTTCCTGATGCAAGCACCCTGCTTCGGGCCAGCGACGAATCAATTTCTGCTCATCAAAACGCATCAAATACCAAATTCGACATGTTCTGAGGCAGACGAGTACCAAGGTACCACTGTATCTAACAGAGCTTCCTGACCACCGCACCTTCACTGAAAAAACACAGTCATGCGCCAACTCTCAGTAAGTGATGTAAAAATGGCAAAATGGATTCCTGTACTCATTCTCATTCCTGTACACATTTTCCCCCAAAATGTTTTTGTATCCATGCCTTACACAGCTGCTAATGTTGTTAGACACACTTCACAAAAAAGAGCATTTTTTTTTGCTGTAAATAGAGACATATTGGGGGTGATTTCATAACCTAACAGCAGCTTCACTGTGCTCTGTTTCTTATGGGACAAATATGTGATATTGAAGCAATTTGTATAAATTTGCAGCCCCTGCAATAGTTTAGAGAACCTACCTAATTATTCCAAGTGTTATTCCAGAAATACATTGAATTCTGATAGAAACACTAATGTTGTCATATATTAAAAATATAGACTTTCACTGTACAGGAAGTGTCTATCTGAAAAAGGCATATGTGGCAGCTAAAACTGGGTTTACAACACACCCTCCTGAGACAGAAGCTGCAAGAAGCAGTCCAGTAAATAAAATAGAAGCCTGTAGTAAAGAACAAAAGCATAGAAAATGTTAAAGATGTCTGTGTTTTAAAACACATATTTGCTCATTATCAAGTTTAATTATTCACAGACAATGTAGAAACAAATTTGACTATTCATATTTGGATTCATCCGGATGCTAATATATAAAAAAAGAAAATGACACTACAACAGTGGTCTCAACCTATTTAGTTTTAAATATACTGTCATCTATTTAAAGGATATGACACCCTTCTTGTGTGCCAATATTGCCAGTATGCTTTAAAGGGCCACTGTAGTGCTCATGTAATACAGTTTTGTTTGTTTATTCAGTAACTGACTGAAAATAAAATAAGTAATACATTTCAGTTTAGCTTTTAAAACTTAGGTTTGAACTTTCATGTTGCAGCCTGGAGCAGACCTGATTCTTGCCTCCCCCTCTTAGGTGGTCAAGGGAAAGGAATATGTTTTAAAGTTTGTACAGACCAATCCTTTTGCATAAAGTGGCCCCTACAGAGAAGGATACAGATAAAGACTATTAGAAGACAACAAATAGAGGGAGGAGAGAAGATGATTTGCTCCAGGCTCTAACACAAAAGTTCAATATAAATGTTTCTTTTGAGAAATAGTAACTGATGAAAAATTAATTTTGCCTTTAAAGGACGACAGTAGTTAAATACCTTATTTATCGGCATATAACACGCACCGGCGTATAACACGCACCTAATTTTAAGAAGGAAATTTCAGGAAAAAAAAAATTCAAATAAAGAACTTTGAAGCAAAATCCTCAATCTCAACCTCCCTCCTCATCCTCCCTCCTCAACCCCCTCCTCAAACCCCCCATCTTCAACCCCCTCCTCAAACCCCCCATCTTCAACCCCCTCCTCCACCCACCCATCCTCATCCTCCTTCCTCAACCCTCAACCTCAACCCCCCTCCTCAACCCCCCTCCTCACCTCAACCCCTCTCCTCATCCTCAACCTCCCTCCTCATCCCCTACCCCCTCCTCAACCTCCCTCCTCATCCTCCCTCCTCAACCCCCCCATCCTCAACCCCCTCCTCAACCCCCCCCCATCCTCAACCCCCTCCTCAACCTCCCTTCTCAACCCCACCATCCTCAACCCCCTCCTCAACCTCCCTCCTCATCCCCCATCCTCAACCCCCTCCTCAACCTCCCTCCCCAACCCCCCATCCTCAAACCCCCTCCTCAACCCCCCATCCTCAAACCCCCTCCTCAACCCCCCATTCTCAAACCCCCTCAACCCCCCTCATCCTTCTTCCTCAACCCCCCATCCTCATCCCCCTCCTCAAACCCCCATTTTCAGACCCCCTCAACCCCCCTCATCCTCCTTCCTCAATCCCCCTATTCTCAACCCCCTCCTCAACCCCCCCATCCTCAAACCCACTCCTCAACCTCCCTCCTCAAACCCCCTCCTCAACCCCCCTCATCCTCCTTCCTCAACCCCCCTATCCTCAAACCCCCTCAACCCCCCCATCCTCCTTCCTCAACCCCCCTATCCTCAAACCCCCTCAACCCCCCCATCCTTTCTCAAACCCCCTCCTCAACCCCCCATCCTCAACCCCCCCATCCTCATCCTCCTTCCTCCTCAACTTCCCTCCTCAACCTCAACCCACCTCCTCATTCCCCCCCTCACTAAACCTGCTTCTGTTCCGGCCTCTGCTCCTTGACCCAGCGCACATGTGACGTCACATGCGCGCCGGGTCATGGAGCGGAGCGGAGGCTGGAACAGAAGCAGGTATGTGAGGGGGAGTTATTTAGGGGGGTTTAGGTTGAGGAGGGGGGGTTAGAATGATGAGGGAGGAGGGGGAGGGAATATCGGCGTATAACACGCACCTATAATTTGCTCCCTATTTTCAGGGAGAAAAAGTGCGTGTTATACGCCGATAAATACGGTATTTAAAATATGCCTTTATAAAGAAAGCAAGCAAAATACAGACAAAGATTCTGTCTGCACAATTTCGGGGCTCGCGATGAGTGCCAAAGGCGAAGAAAGCGGCGGGTCGGCCAAAGCCACTCATCGCGAGGCACGTAAAGTAGCTGGTGGGAGAGGCTTGCAATGATCGCTGAAGGCACCCATTGCGAGCAACGCGATGATCGCCAAAGGCGCTCATCTTGAGGCACGCAAGTAAGAGGGGGGAGAGCCTCTCGTGTGGCAAACAGCATTGCCAGGCTTAAAGTTTTATTGCCGTCATTTTTGACGATTAACAGCCGTATTAAATTGCAATTCAGCAGATTCTAAAGGGCTCTATATAAGCACAGAGCATATTTTTTTACAGAAGATTCTTCGTCAGTGACCTTCTATGCAAAAGCAAGGTCTTCACTAACTGAAAACTTCTGTAAAAAAAATATGCTGTGTGCTTATATAGAGCCCTTTAGAATCTGCTGAATTGCAATTTAATAAGGCTGCAGGTTGCTAGTTGTTAAATATGTTGGATCCAAGTAAGCTTTAGTCGTCCTGTGATCCTTACTACAGTAATGTAGCAGTGGAGGAAACAATGCTTACTGTGTAGGGCAGTGGTAGGTAACTTGGTCCTACAAGAGTCACAAACAGAACAGATTTTCTGGATCTTTCTCCTTGTGTTTTCTAGTAACTCATTCTGATTGTTCTAAAACAGAGAGATACTGAAAACTTGGACTGTGGGTCGCCCTCAAAGGAGTTAGTTGCACGCCACTGGCATAGGGTTTATGTAAATGTCTGAAACCACTTTAAGGCATAAAGTGAAATATACATATATACAGTATATAGATTAATTTACACCATGGACCATATGCAGGTACAGTACATCATTTTAGAAACATATGCAGAGCTTGCTTTTCTTGTACACATGCAATAAATTAGTGACTCTTACTACCTTTCAGTTTGCCTTTAAAACAATACATTCCAAAGTGAAAAATATGTTCGAAAGAGGAAATGTTTCTGTGTTTCCTAAAGCTCTTCAACGTACAAAAAGCAAATGTGTTTATTGCCTCAGTCACTATCACTCTTCAAAATGAATTTGTTTTTGTGATAAAACAGACAGAATAGTATAGTATTACAAAATCATGCTGCACTGAGGGCCAATTTGTTTCCTTACTTCTTAATTAAATTTACTTGAATGATGGTGGGAAATACGATCCACTTCAACAGGTGAAGTTGAAAACAAAAGCATTTGAAATATTTGCTAAATTGTAGAAAGTGAACTTTTATGCTTTAACTTTTTAAATTCATTTTATTCAAATTGTTTAATCAGTTTGCTTAATTAATTTTATCCTCCTCTATATATTTGCCATATAAAATCTACACTTCAGTCCCTGTAATATTAACACAAACTTGATGATACACAGCCTCATTCAATTGTTGTGATTTTGAGATCCAGGCTCGCAAATGGAGGGCTCCGATCTGGTTACTTGCTGCGAGCTGCGATCCATTGCAATTCGTAAAATCGAAAGTTACTTCCCTCCAAGCCTTTGATCTTTCACGGCCGCAAGAGTTGCGGCTGCTAAAATCACAAATCGATATTCAATTGCTCCGATTTTCCCTCCGTCAAGCCTGCAAATGGCAAAAATCAAACCACAGGTTACTAGGACCAAGGAGGTTTCGCAAAGGGCTTACTGACAAATCGGAGCACTTTAAAATCAAATATAAAATTAATCCACACTGTAAATGATGGGGAACACAATGGGTGACATTAGAATTAAAAGCACAACATTCTCAAGCTTGCACATCGCAAAAATATTATACTTTATTTCATGTTTATTTTCCGTCCAAAGTTCTACGGGCTTCAACCTCCAAGCCCGTAGGAGTTTGGAATTCAACCTTCATTTTTTTCAAACCCTACGGAATAACGAGTTATGGGCTTGGGGGTCATCCAAGCCAGTAGGACTTTGGACGCAAATGCTACTGCCAAGAGCATGGTTTCCAATTCTCGCGACCGGCGCCTAACTTGCGGGCCTGGCCAAAAGCAGAGTAAAAGTAGAACTACTGGAGCCCACAACTCGATCGCAGGAAATCGGCTACTTGCGATCGAGTTATGGCCTCTAAGTGAATGAGGCTGACAGTATTTATTTGGTATTGATTGTTTAATTGCACCCAGAATACAATAATTTATTGAGACAAGTATATATACTTAAAATATAAATTGATTCAAGTTTTAGCAGAGAAAAAAACAATAAAGTGCAATTTTCTCCAACTGAAATGATAATAAATGTTAATATCTAACTTCCTGGTGGTATATTGGTAATAGCTTGAGCTTTAGACATTAAGTGGTTGGTACAAAAGGAAGGGAAATATACATCATGAGAAAAAGACAAAGATGGTTTTAAATAAATCTCTAACAATCAAATTGTGCAGACTTTTTAAACAATATATTCACATGAAGCAAAATACATAAATGTTGAATTTTTTTCTTAATAAGCATACTGGCACATCAATATTTGTAATATGTAACTTTCATTAAGTTGTATTTTGTTTTAGACAAAGAAATTAAAATATAGTTTACATGAGCTTTATAACAAGTAAATATGAGTTAATCAAAATATGGATACATGTAAAGAAACAATAAAAATTAAAAAATATATAATAATAATAATAAATAAAAAAGAATAGAAGCATAATTATATGTTTACAACAATAGTAACATGTATTACAATAAAAAGAGTATGTGTATATATATATATATATATATATATATATATATATATATATATATATAGCTCTACAGAATATGTTGGCGCGTTACAAAAAAAAACGATAATATATATATATATATATATATGTGTGTGTGTAAATAAAAATTGTGCAATACTGTTTTCATAGAAAACAATACATAAGTAATAATAAAGTGAAATATTTATTTTAAGAGAATACATCAATTATGAATTATTAAAGTGTCATGTAGTAATTAAATTAAGGCATACATTTTATAAACCCATGGGGACCAAATATATTTTTTTCCATTTTATCTTCTAAAGTACTATATCATTTCTCCATTATCAGAATATGATTAATTATTTGGATTAACACAGAAAAGGGTAAAATTAGGAATTTCCATCTAGAAGTAACAAAAATATGTGCTGCAGCAAACTGTAAAAACATTATTGAAGGATAAGAAGAGAGATAATATGGAAAATCTAATAGACAATGCACTGTCTGTTTTAATAAAAAAATAAATAGAATATCAGATAGAATTTTACACCATAATTTAAAGAATTTTGGAAAATCACAAATAGTATGCAAACATTACCTACTCTCTAAAACATTTACTAGAGGTAGATGGGAACATTTTATTTAATTTAGAAGGAGCCATATAAGATTCATAATTGTTTTCCGATCTTCAGTTACTATAGTTTTTCTTTTTCCCAATTTAACTGAATTTTTTTTTTCTTCTGGTTTTAAATTGACATTATTAGATTTAATAAATGAAAGAATACCTTTTTAAAAGGAGAAAATATGTTGTTTTCAAATTGTGTTGAATGACTTATTATATCATTTATTGAAAGGAGAATAACAATGTATCATTTATAGATAATGAAGAATATCATTATTGGGCATTTAAAAAGAAGATTGTAAATCACCACAACCTATTAATTTATTGTTAAAATAAAAATGATAATTCTTAGAAAAAACATTAGTTTCCCACCATCAAAATACCTTTTTTTTTCTTTACCTGGAATAAAATTTTGGATACCTGGGGATAAGATTGTTCTTTAGAAATATTGCATTTAAATCTATATGTGGACCATAGAGATAAAACAAAATGCTTAGTGTATGGATTATCAATAAATGTAACACATTTCTTTATATTTCCCACATTAGATATTTTATATCAAGATGCAAGATAAGATAAATTTTGGATGATATGCATTAGCGGTATTTATTTGCTAATAATCATGGAGAGGGAAAGTCATGATGATTTTTTTCTATAAAGATAGGTGTATGATTGTAAAACAGCAACACATAACACATATTGTAATCCCATCCAACTGTCTGCATTTTACTAACTGTATTTTGCCAGCAAAACCTTAAAATCTATCATGTCACCTCTAGTGGCAAAGGACACAGGCAAGATCAAATAAGATACAAGGTGAAAATAGTAACATGTCTATAGCAACTTTATTAATTGTATATTTTCACTCTTTTTGTACACCACTACACTTGAAGACATAGACAATGTTTTAAAATGGAAAGTAAAATAATAAAGGCTCTAATGTATTACCTTTTTATATGCAATTATGCTGCTTTGGGATCTACTATTCTGGCTTCTGCTGATCTACTTCTGGATGGAGGATACTTTGATTATACAGAAAGGTTTCTATGTGCACAATAGGGATCTGATCTCTACAACTGCCAGAGCTTTTACTAGGAATAATAGGACTTGTCTGTTGCTTTTAACATCCATCTACCTCTGAGCGTTGGGGCACCACAAGGCTCAGTTCTGGGTCCCCCACTCTTTTTTATATACACACCCTCCATCTTCAACCTTATAAACTTATTTGGGTTCAAATATCACTTATACACAGATGACACCCAAGCTTACCACAACTTGCCTACATGAAAACCATTGTGAATGTCCTAACCTTATTTAAAGCTTAACATCTCAAAAACAGAGCTATGGTTCCCTCCCTATGCCTAAACCCCTTACCAAATATCTCCCTTACCAGATGGGACCTGCAAAGGGGTTTAACCCCTGTCCTTAGCACTGTAAATGCAAGCAACATATCAATACTGCACTTTAAATGATGGGGAAAGCGATGAAAGACATTAGAATTAATTGGACAACAGTCTCAAGCTTGCAATTTGGGAAAAAAAATATCTACGTTTTATTTTGGGGTTATATTAATCTTGGGAATCAATAATACATATTAAGTATTAATACATATAAGGCCACCCACATGGACTAGAACAGTATTGGCATTAATTTTTATTATTTTGTGGTTTTGCGAGTCTGATCGCATATTGGACCTTTAAACGCTAGTTGATTGACATGTAACCTCCATGTTTTATTAACGTAATGATGACAGTCTAATTTTCTATTGGCTGTTTGTAGAATTACGGCCTTGCTAAATTGATCATGTTCATGCTCTGAAATGCTACATGCGATTGCATGGTTTACGGTTTCGGCTTTCAGCCAGTAACTTGCGGGCTTGATCAATTGAATAGCACAGGATTTGTAGCAGACTGCGAGCCCGCAGCATGCCTCCAGACATATGGCCTATATGCCATGAGATGTGGCCTTCGACTTTAATGAGACTCTCAGTGTCTAGCTAAATGATGCAGATTTCACTTAACATCTCACTCATCTTGTCTTGCCTTGACTACTGTAACTTGATCCATACTGGCCTTCCCATGAACCATATATCCCCACATTAATTACTCATCCATGTTATTCTACACTCTTCCCTCCACTGACTCTTTCAGTTTCTCAATTAGCTCTCCATGCGTATAGAATAAAATTGAAAATGGACTGTCACATACAAAGCCCTTAATGTATTCACACACTTCTACATCTCTGTTCTCATTTTAAACAGCCCCTTCATTTGCTAAGGACCTGCTCCTATCCTTCTCTCTAATTACGTCTCCTCTGTGGCTTCAACCATTTGGAACTTCCTACCTCTCTATGTCAGAGTCTCTTGACTTAAGGTAGCCTATCACCTATAGCGCACCTACTGATATCCTGATATCAATTGACCTGCTGGTTCATTCTTAACTGTGTCACACAGCCACTTCCTTAAACCTATTGCTGGTTACTCATTTCCCCTTCACTATTTGTATCACTTACCTAACCATCACCTTTAGAGTGTAAGCTTCTAGGAGCAGGGACCTTTTCTCATTTTGAATTAATATTTGTCATTGTATTGCTGTGTCACGTGCTCTCTGTATTTAATGTACTTTCCAATTGTATATAGTGCTGTGTAAAATGTTGAGCTTAATCTTTGTAAATAAGGGTTAGTAATAAGTAAGTAAAGCAGGAGGGTTTTGTAACTGATCCCTTTTCCAGTTCCTGGATCTTAGCACATTAAAAGACAGACAGCTTGTCTCCAGCCACTGAATTATGTGCATAAACACCTCCATTGTGTTTGTAATCTGTTTTGTCCCATTGTTTGCCAGATAAAGTTAATCATATCTGATATGTGCTAGAGACGGCAGGATATGTATTGATGGTTAAGCCTATTGCGCTCAGGCAGCTATTGTTAGACCACATGTGGAGTTTATCTCTTGTGTTTGTCTGCCACTCCCTGTCATTATTATGCTCTATACACCCCTCTGTATCTATCCCTCATAAATATTGTTTGACTTTTCAAAATAAAACAGTTCACTTCTGGAGACATATAGAAATCATGTGTCTCTTATTTTGCTCCTGTTCTCCTAAATGGCCGCAGGGAGGTACTGGGAGACTCTGTAAGATTCTGCTGGGGTAGGTTGGACTGTAACAAGTGTTATCAAGCCCCATAAGAAGAAGCAGATCTGGATTTTCTTGGTAGCCTGGAAGTGCTGATTTCTGATGCAAGGTGCTGAGATTTCCAAGAACCCCACAGTCGGTAGTTAACCTGTAGTCTATAGCAGGTGGCCCTGGGCTTGTATAGCCCTATCCTTGGATCGTCACAACTGGTTGTTAGTGCTGGGATCTCGGTGCAAGAACTGGCAGCAAGGATGGGATATGGTGATCTATGCAGTTTTGAAGTCTAGTACTTTCACGGCTTGGCAGGGATGCAGAAAACGATTGGCATTTTTCCAAACCTTCAAATCCAGGTCCAAGTCTAAGGAAGACCAGCACTGGATAGAGGGGTTCATGGACCACATGAAGGCCTGCAGAGCGGAGGTGATCAGGGAGAAAAGGAGCCTGATCATCAGTATGTTGGAGCAGCGAAGGCAACGGATTGCCACAGAAGAGGATAGGTGGACAGCTATTCTAAATCAGCGGATGGCTTCCATTGGGCTCCAGCCGGGTGAGAAGCTAGAAGGACGGCTTGAGGACCTGGTGTGGTTGGAGCTCGACTTGGAACATGAGAATGTGGACCTAATGCTTCCAACTCATGCATCACAATGGTCTTCCTTCTACAGGCTTGGACTGGTGGAAGGGCTCCCGGATGTGCTGCAGGGAGATCCAATGTGTGCTCTTGAAACTGGTGAGCACTGAGAAATCCTATTGGCACAACTCCAAAAGGATGTGGAAATAGACCCAGGGGCAGAAGAAGAAAAGTTGCTCAAACCATTGATCCATAAAGAAATGAAGATACACTGCAAGAGGAAATGGACTGTTGGCTACACCCCTAAAAGGTGGAGGAAGGACACCAGAAGGTACCTGGAGATCTGACCGCTACAGAGCAGGCAAGATCAGAGAGGCTGCTGAGAACTCACCAGGATAGGGTCACCGAGAGAACAGTCCAGACCCTAGTAGATGCAAGACCGGGAAGCAGTGTAAAGCAGCACCAGCCACTGGCAGATGGCCAACAACGAGAAAAGTTCCAGCTGCTAACCAAGGGCGAGGAGCTGGAGACTGAAGAGTTGGCAGAGGAGGGTGCAAGCCCTGAGAGTCTGCCCAACTACCCATGGACCTGTTCTGAACCACAGACTGCTGATGTCCAGGTGCTAGGCTGACAGTCATGGAGAGTGTGATGCAAGATCTGGGCATTAGGCTCAGGAGAGGGGGCGTCCCCTGAGACCCTGAAGCTCTTCGCCATTATGGATCAGGTGGATCCAGATAAGTGTGGGAGTTCAGGTGAGGGCACTGGCCCTGAGGAAGGAGCAAGTTGAGGCTCCCCTCCCACACCCATAGGTGTTACCAGCAGGGCTGACGAGGATTGCTTCAGTCCAGGCAGAGTCAAATGATATGGGCAAGCGGACCACAGTACCAGAGGACCTGACACATCATACCCTAGCTGCAGAGGTAATCACAACCTTACAAGCCCTGGAGGATACCCACCCTAAGGAGCAACCAACCCGATAGAAGTCTGCTACCGCGTGTGAGCCTCAGCCAGGAAAGGGCCTCCATCCAGAGACCCTAATCCTGAGTCCTGCTCTATTTTTCCCTAACCCTGCCTTGACAACTGACCCTTAGGAGATTGTGCCGTCAGGGAAGTTCTTTTTACCCCAGCCAGAGCTGCTCCCTAGATGGGATACCCTAGAGCCACTATCAAGATCGATGCCTGCCATTTGGGTGGGCTGTGTTGGCACTTGGGACCCAGAGGAATGGCATCCCAGATGTTGTGAAGAAGAAGGGGGGAGGATGGCTGAGAAGTGGCTGTTAGCCCAGAAACCCCCTGGAAGAACTGTAGAAATTGGGGTTAGAGACTGTGGACACTTTCCTGAAAGATGGGCAACCACCCCCATACCGGGCCAACCTACTACCGCCTCCAGGAGGAGGACATGCACTGGAACTTATGCAGTGGCCCTGGGCCTATATTTTTTCTTTGGATGGGGACTTGGACTTGGGCTATGGGCTGAAGTTCAAGACTATCATCCGTTAAAGGATCATAGCCCCATAACTGCTGTCTGGAAGGAGAGTGTAATGTCAAGGATTGCTTTTCCAGTTCCTGGATCTTAGCCCATTAAAGGACAGCCAACTTGACTCCAGCCACTGGATTATGTACATAACACCACCATTGTATTTGTAATCTGTTTTGTCCTATTGTTTGCCAAATAAAGTTAATGACGTCTGATATGTGCTAGAGACGGCAGGATGTGTATTGGAGGTAAGCCTATTGCCCTCAAGACGCTACTGTTAGACCCCATGTGGAGTTTATCTCTTGTGTTTGTCTGCCACTCCCTGTCAATATTTTGCTATTTACACCCTTCTGCATCTATCCCCTATAAATATTGTTTGACTTTTCAAAATAAAACAGTTCACTTCTGGAGACATATAGAAATCATGTGTCTCTTATTTTGCTCCTGTTCTCCTGGATGGCTGCAGGGAGGTACTGAGAGGCTCTGAGGATCCTGCTGGGGTAGGTTTCACTGTTACAAGTTTTATCAAGCCCCCCTAAGAAGAAGCAGATCTGAAGTCTCTTTGTAGCCTGGAAGTGCTGAATTCTGATGCAAGGATCCTGACTGATACAGAAGCCAGATATCAGGGTGCTGGTGCTGATATTTCCAAGAATCCCACGGTCCTTGTGGGTAGTTAAGCTGTAGTCTATAGCAGGTGGCCCTGGGCTTGTACAGCCCCTACCCTCGGATCGTCACAGGTTTGTCCTGAAAGATGAGTCAGTATCCATAGCCAGCAACCAGAAATCAAAATCTATACTACAACCAGGATCACTTTATAGAGTACTATAAAGTCCTATGGTCAAGTAGGGGTCTTGACATTTCTGTTGAGCTGCAGTTCCAGTATTGCTTTCAACATCCTGAGGATACTTTTTGTATTTAAAATAGCTTTAGTAGTTTATAAAGCTTGCTCTTTTTAATGCATGATACACATATATGTGTTACATGTCCCTTTAATGTTAACGAATGATCTTTGAAGCACAAAATATTAATACATGGATTAAACTGTTACTCAACTTCTTCCATACTTTGTACTTTGTATTTTGCTACTCATGTCCCATTAGCAGCCAGATTATACTAGGAACTAACATCCCTATTAAATTCCCTCAACATTGAAAACCATAGCCCTTGCAGCTATTAAATTGGCCCCATAAAGCAACCCGCCAATGACTTGCAGGGTAAGGGTGAGAAAAGGCTTTGGGAAGTGGAAATTTGAACGTTGCGCCGCCAAATCCTTTGATCTGTCAAGCCCGTAACTGTTAAGTACCAATCATGCTACTGAATTGCAAAGAATTCACCGGTGTTCAAGCCCTTAACCCACAAATGGAGCCAAAAGGCCAACGGGTACTAGAGAGGGCCCGCTAGTGGGTTAAAGTCCTATCTGTAGCGCAAATATACACACACTACTGTACTTAAGGGAAAGAGATGTTGGGTATTAAAATAAATAGCACAACATTCTCAAGCTTGCAAATGTGCAATATAAAATACTTTATTTTCAGTTTAATTTCCTTGTTATATCGATCCCGGCAATAAATGTGTTAATACATATAATGGAACTCGCATGGACTAGAATATAATATTTACTGGTTTATTAATATTGCATTATTTCTGGAATGTGGGTCAGATCGAAACTCGTAATTGAAGCCTGTGAGGCTTTGAAATCCAACCTCCATTTTTCAGTGACGTTGCCATTGGCTCCATCTAAACCCGTAACTACGGATTTGACTAATTGATCATGTTCACTGCCGCACATTGAATGTTCCAAAATGGGTTACAAGTTTGCGTCTCAAGCCTATAACTCGCGGCATGGTCTACTTTAATAGCTCTGTAACGCAGCCGAATTTCAAGTCTGCAGCCCTTACAGGCTTGCCGATGCCGCTACGGGCTTCAAATTGAATAGGGCTGCAAGTTTGCCTAAAGTTCAAGCCTTAGGTTCCCTAATAGATTAACAGGCTTATTAAATTGTGATTCAGCCAATTGAATAGGGCTCTATATAAGCACAGAGCATATATTTTGTTACAGAAGTTTTTAGTTAGTGAAGACCTTGCGTTTGGATAGAAGTTCACTAACTAAACACTTCTGTAACAAAATATGCTCTGTGCTTATATAGAGCCCTATTCAATTGGCCAAATCGCTGTAAGGCCTTAAAACTAGCTTTATATTATTATATCTTGGATAGATCTTGGCAGATGTCTGATAACAGGAAACAAGACCTGGCTGGCTGACGTCATACTGCATAGTTATATCCTGGATTAAGCCGTTAGCACCTAATGATATGTGCTGTTGGTTTAGTGATGATTGCAGTATTTGGATGCTATTGTCTGAATATGACTCCATACTCATCTTCAACACCTGCAGTCAAACCACAGAGAGTTACCATAAATCAATACAGCAGGCCGTCCAAGACTCATTAAACGCAAAGTAAAGAATTTCATAACTATGCTGTGAAAGATTTTACACATGTCCCCTCTTGGCCAATTGAGAATTTAATCTGAAGACAAATATCTATGTATTTATTTGCTCCATACATTGAAAGGAAATGTCTTGTTGTTTTATACCTCCTATAAATGTTATAAACTGTGTATGGAGTGGACGTATCTAAATTAACCAATTGTTCTTTTGAATAGAAGCTTCCACGTTCATAACAAATCAACACATTTTAGACAGAAAATAGAATAATAATATCAAGCTATAAAATAGGTTAATATGTGTTTTATATTCCCTATAAATACAGTTTTGGCAGCAACAAATCTGTCCGTTCTGTTTACCTAAATAACTTGGCATATTTAACCCTCAGGATGGTATACTGCTTATCACAGGATTGTATTCCTTTGCTCTGTTTGTTACAATCAGTTCCTCTTACTTTATCATATTAAAATTTGATGTAGATCTCTTCCAGGTTATTTAGGAACATTTGAGTTTCTCTGAAACGTTTAATAACTTAAAGAAGCAGCTCAATAAAGGAAATGGAACACCACAGTAAATAATAATTGCATACACATATTTAAAGGTTGTCCTGATCTTTATTTTGTCTTTGAGAAACATTTTGCCCATTATCAAACTTAATTATTCAAAAGATCATGCAGAAACGTGTCTACAGTGGTCCTAAGTTATAAAAAAAATATATAAAAAAGAATTTGTAATGTTATAAATTATTCTGTTTTAGATATATGATTTAAAATTACCAGTGCTCTTCTTTGTAATCTTGGACTGATTTTTAATTTATTTATTACTGAACAGTAATTTTGTTTTATTACCCTTTGTCCAAGCTTAGGGTTTTAATCAAATTGGCCAGTAATGATTAAAGCTGATGAATATGATGATTCATTCATATTTTTATTTTATTTTTTAAGTTTATTTGTCAATACATTTAATTGTTGGACACTAAATAGGACAGTTACAGTAGTTATCATACTTGCTTTAAGGCCTAGGAAAATGGTGAACCAGCTTTGAAGATGCAAAACTTTCAAATGTAACTATCCTTACGTGTTAATAATAGTTTATTAATTTTTATACGTGTTATACGCATGCACACCCAACAGTCGTGTGTGCCACTGGATAATTACTCTAAGAATATTTTAGTTAAATTTTAATAAATAGCATCCATATATTGCTTTATCAATGCAAGCCCTCAATGTACAGTTATTTCTTGATTTCCTCTATTATTGAATATTTATCACAGTCCTTTAAACAAAAGGTCTGTTTTTGGGTGGATTCCTCATTATTATTCTCCCATGAAGCCCATCTTTGTCCTGTCTCTTTTGGAGTAATAAAAACCAACCTTAACTGACGCAAGGAATGCAATGTGTTTTTTGGATGTTTTAAGGATCCTTTTTGACTTCCTGAATGATTTTAATGTGTGTCCTTGGAGTAATTTTGTCAGGCTGGTCACTCCTAGGAACATTTGTTACTGTTCCAAGTTTTCTTCATTTGGACATTATGGTTCTCACTGTGGATTGATGGAGTTCCAGAGTCCTATAAATGACTTTGTAATTCTTTCCACACTGATAGATATCAATAACTATTTTTTTATGACTTCTTCAGGAATTTCCTTTGATCGTGGAATAATGTGTTTGTGGAATCTTTGTGTTGGCAACTTACCGTAACTAATGGTAAGAGTCGGTATAAGTGAAGTTCATATTGAACAAGGCTAGCAGTAATCACACATTATTGTGTTGAATCAGCTGATTCTGCTTATCTCTTTAATTGGAATGATTTAAATAAGGCAATTACTTTTTTGACACAGTGTCAGTTTCTTCATTAAATACTTGGGATGAGTAAAAAGCGTGATATTTGTTCATTCAGGTTGCATTTATCTAATATTATATTTGACTAAAGATCGGAAAACATTCTGACAATTGTGCAAAAATAGAGGAAATCTATTACCACAAAAAAAAATAGATATCATATGGAATTGTCTCCATTTAGAACCTAATGTTTCCTTAATGAATCCAAAATATTATGCTGTTTTATTGGAAAAACAGTTTACTAGTATGAATATAGTAATGGCAGAAAATAATATGGGATCATACTGTAATCCCATTAGCAATGCTTTTTTTTATGAAGCTGTTGGTAGGGTTATGTTTCTGAAGCAGGGATTCTGCCATTAATACTTGTTCTGTAATACCACTTATTCAGTACAGATGAATTATAAAATTCAATTAAAAGCAATTGTAAACAATGCATTTTAAAGAATAGAAATGAATAAGTGGCAAGGCATAGAGATAGAAGCAGATGGTATTCATGGAAAATGGAAGTAACAACACATTTTTTAATAGACGAACCAATGGATTACATTAGTACTGTAAATAAATGTGGCTCATACAAACAAGCCCTGTTAAGAATATCTAAACACTTGTGAGGACCCTCATAGGACTTAATTACCTGATCTCTGAATTCCAGACTTTTGAATTGATTACTGGTTTATTTTTTGTCTGCATCATGCCAAAAGCCACCGGCTGATCGACTATTTTCCTGTACTTTGTACTTTTACCTTGGATCTCATTGCTACTCAGTTCTCTGGTACCAGGCGTGACAACAACAATATGTGCTTACCAAACCCATGAACATAAATCACACAATGTTTCTGCTTTCTTTCCAATACATCATTGTATGTATTGTATATACACACATTCTGGACTTCCTTCCCCAGTCTAAGGTGTTTAAAAATGTTTATTATGGATCCAGTTATCCTGACTACCTTGACTGTCTTACCACAGGCCCATTGACCTGTTTCATCTCATCTGCTTTGGTAGGTGGGAAACATAACTAGGCACAACACACATAAACATAAAATTATGGGACAGTTAAGATTGCACCATATGAATGAGAAAATTTAATACTGATAATGTTGTTTATATTCTACTAGGGAATTGCCCGTAAAAAATTATGGTAATAAAATTTAAAGGCTGGCAATGCTGTTTGCCACACAATGCAAGGTCCTTCCCCCTCTAACTTCGGCCTCTCCTCACTCTCTGACCCCTGTGTCCCCTCTCTCCCTTCCATGTGTCTGTTTCCCCCTCTCTCCCTCCATCCCTCTCCCTGCTATGTTTCCCCCCTCCTATTTACCTTCCCATGTGCCTCTTTCCCCCCCCATCTCACCCCTGTGTCTCTTTATTTATCTTTGTTTAGTGTTACGTGCCTAGTGCTGAGCGCCGTTGTTTTTATTTTGCAAGTCTTGCGTTTTTCATGAGCGACGTTGTTTCTATTTTCTAAGTACTGTGTGCCTGGCATTGTTCGGGTAAGTGCTACGTGCTTCGGCCTTGTTTTCACCTTCTTTGAAAACATTTATGTTTTTTCGGCAGCCACTTTTTTCTCTCGCTTAGCTGATTTTTGATCTCCGAAAAACGTCAATTAGGGCTCAAATGAGCTTGCACCCTCACTCACAGGCTCCCTGTGTGTCCCCCTAAGCTGTGTATGAGGATTTTTTATCTATTTTTTAAATTATTTGTTTTTTTTGTCTGTGTTTCAAGTTACGTGCTTGAGAAAATATCATCCGTTAATTTCGTAATTTTTTTCCAAGTGTTGCGTGCCTCACAATCAGCGGCAAAGCCCTACATCCTTCATATCTGATCACGTGCATCGTCATAGGCGCCTTCAATCTCTTTCCATCCTCCATTAGTGGAGGGTCCTCGGGCAAATCACATCTCTGACGGGCAGAGGACCCTTAGAGGGACCATGAAAGGGCACTATTGCAAGGGCTGCAGTGAGCGCCGAAAGCAAAGTCATGTATGCTTGAGGCTTGCAATGAGCGCCTACGGTGCTCATTGCAGCAAAGTGGTGCGAGCCTCGCGATGAGCACCTTCAGCGATCATTGCAGCCTATGTCGTACGGGCCTCGCGATGAGCACCTATGGCTTTGGGGGCTGAATTCCTCCTTCTTCAGGTGTACCTTTTTGTTCTATGGATAAACAGTTAAGGGTACAGGTTATAGATTACTAGGCTACAATCTCAGTCCACAAACACTATATATTTGTATTATTAAAAACAAATATCTTACTAGTAATCCCATTACCCGCTGCCAGACAGTGTGTGCGTCATGCATACTGTAACATGATTCCCCACAGATCCTTAACTTAAAGAATAAAATAAATCAATGAAAGCCACACGTGGATCAATATAAACAGTTTCACAAGAGTGTTTACATAAATCACAACATAGGTCAGTTGGATTTATTTTACATAGCCAGTGGATAATTATGTTTTCACATATACAATTACAGACACAATGTATATTGTACCAATGCAAACATTACACTTGTGGGAAAATACTTCACCTTTGTATATGTAAAATCACAGAAAATTATACATTTTGACATAATTAATCTTGTAAATATTCAGGAAAAACAAAATATATATTATTTTGCAGTATAAGGTGATACCTATTTCTACTGGACAAACATGTATTGTCTCTTTTGTTTTCTGTACACCTTATAATTCATTCTTTCGTGTACATATAATGGCCGTGTTACTTTACTGAATACTCCAATGCAAAACAATGTGAACTTCTCTTTCTTGATTTACATAGAAATAAACAGAAATAATACAACATTTAAATACACATAAGAACAATATCTATTTAAAATATGCCCCTCATACTCTTTTTGCACCTTCCACATTCTTTCTACCTACTTTAGCCTTCTATATCTGTCTGTTCAAATTTTTTTTTCTTTGCAATTATTTCTACCTTAAATGTACTCTTATTTCTGCAGCTTTACCCTCTTTTCTCTTCCTTATTATTTATTTTCCTTCTCCTACATTCATTATCCATCTATTTGAACATTATTCCTACTCCCCTCTCCTCCATTATTTCTTCCCACTCCCCATGGGTGTAGAGCCAAAGAAAATCTGGGGGGATACAGCATATAATCAAAAAATATCATACAACTGCTTCTCTACACAGTTAAAAATTCCTGCCCCTCCCTTGTACACACGTCTTCCATTTCTGTTACATTCATGCATTTTTTTCTGCCTCTCTCATAACTCTATTATTTCAACCCCCTCCTGTATTTCTGCACTGTATCCTTCAATTTTTCTGCACTATGTAGTTTATATATGTTTAATTTATAAAGTATATATTGTAGAATAATGGAATAAATATTCAAGGAAAGTAAAGAGTATTTACTAGATTCCCATTAGTATTTGTCTGATCTAAATTCACTTTCTACTTAGGCTTATGGAATTTATAAGAGATGATTATTTCCAATACTTTACTCCATGATATCCTATTTGGTATAGGATAGTGAGTTGCAGTTGCATACTTTTCTTCTGTTAGCTGCATTTCCTCCAGTGATGAAGACTGCAAGATCACAGTAGGAAAAGGAGATCCACACACTGACATGCAGTAGTCAAGCCAGTATTATAGGTACTTATAGGTGAAATCTGTAGTTTGGGTATCACACTTTCAAAGGGTTCAGCAGTATTGCTTTCTTTCCCCCAACATGCTGTACATTGTTTATAAAAATGGAAAGTATAAATAAATGGATGTAGTTTATTCTTATTAAAATGGGAACAGGGATATCTTAATAGTGTGGGCTGTAGGATGGTGCCCTCTCGTGATACATACTCTTGGGTTCTTGCTTACTTATGCAATTACAGAGGATAAATCTCCTGAAGCATAACACACTGACATTTGGCTTTTGTCAGTGAGAGGCTACTGATCTTCCTAGACACAGTGAGTGACGTGACCACATCTGGGACACAATCTATCCCTTTGGAAATCCTGAGAAAATACACAACTTAATGTTTTACCATGAGGGATGGTACCGACATTAAGTACATTCTCTTGATTTTTTTTTTTCACGTACAAGTGGAAAGATCTCCTGGAGCATAAAAGGCGGACAATTGGCTTTTGTCATTGAGAAACTACTGATCTCCCTAGAGAGAATGAGCAAGAGGCCCACGTCTGGTTTACCATGTATTCCTTTGGAAAACCTGAGAATGGGCACAACTTAATGATGTGCCATAAGGGATGGTGCCTACTTAGGGTGCAGTCTCTCAAGTTTTTTTCTTTTTCTTTAGTTTATTTTTGTTACCCTTATGAACTAAGCAAAGAAACAAATTCAAAGAATAACTATTAACACAGGTACTTAATGGTAATTTGACTGAACAGTTGGCAAATAGTCCCATACACTCACACAGAATGTTCTGCAGGTCTGCATGGTGACAAGGATGCACAAACACATCTAAAAATACATTTAGTAATTAATAGTGTATTGTACCAATCTACTCCAAAGTAAAGTGATAACTAAAGGCATTGCTATGCAATGAAAAATATGTTATCAAATGTTTTCTTTTTTCAACATTCTGAATTTATTTGAATCAAACACTATCAGACACCGGGTTTTAATTAGCAGATCCCATGAAGATTCCTGCCATTTTAAATGATGTGTTAGTTTTAAATTCCAGAAGTTTTCATCACTTGCTTGATAAGATAATTCCTGAGCAGGAATGTCAGGGTGTGATAGTGAGCACAGTGCTCGGGGGGGGGGGGGGGGGGGGGGCGTGGGGTCACTGTAGTGTATATTGCAAATGTACTCTTCTAAAAAATCCTATTGCCATGTCTAGTTCTTTAAAATGTAAAAATAAACAATACAGTGCCACCTTTTTAAACAATTTTGCTTCCATAGATTCTACTATTTTAGTTTCTGTTTATCATCTTTCTGGGCTGGGATGAATGTAGAGGAAGCTTCTAACTGCACAATGTGAATGTAGCAGCTTAAATGACCGGAGCTTTAAATGTGACTAATGGAATGGTCATTAGTTTACAAAGACACATCCTCCTGGGAAAGTAAAAGAGGAAAATAGAGCCCTGCTATAAAGAATATCTGCATAAAACGTTATAGAAAAAAATGACCACAGTGGTCCTTTAATTTTATTATTTTTATATATATTTTCTGGAGATATTCTGGGAGTCTAGGAGCCAGGACTGATTTCTAATTTTTCAAAGCGATGCATCCTGATGAGGGGCTTTCTTCCAGACTCCTACAAACAGCCCGTTTGCATCTAGTCAAGTGTAGGATTTTTGATATGAAACATATGATATACCGAACCTAAATATGTGATGTATACTTATAGATAATTAAATATATATATCTATTGGTTTTAAAATTATAGAAATATGAAGATTTGAAATCCTTTCACTGCCCCAGATTAGAACATTCAGCCCACAGCAGTAAATCCTGCCTTAGAAGCAACAAATATCTGTGCAGGGAGCAGCCAAACCAAGCTTTCCGGTGAGACGGTACTAGGAGCCAATAGGAAATGTGAACGTCATAAATCTTATAATGAGTGGGAAGTGCAAGAACAACTGCCCGTAACTGGCTACAGCAAGGGAAGATATATATATATATATATACATATATATATATATATATATATATATATATAGTAATTGTTTTTTTGTATTTATTAATGTATTTTGTGTTTTGATATTTAAAAAATGAATCAGAAAAAGAATGCATAAGCTCATCAAAGGAAATGGAACACTACATCAAAGAATTATTGCATTTAAAAGTTAGAATGTGAAGGTTGTGTTTATTTCTCGATTTTATCTACTTTCTAAACATGTACCAGTGAGCAGAAGAGAAGCCTGCAAGACTCAGTTGTTGTTTATTAATGGATTAGCCATGCACAAGTAATTGTTTTATGATCATTTCTACACTGTTAAATATACAGTGTATGTGCTAAAAACTAATATTCAACAAGCAATTACTACACGTGTAACTCTGCCTAAAACAGGTCAGAGAAGTCTATGTTCAGAAATACGTGCATACAATGAAAAGTTAAACTATAAAATAGACCTCTGTGGTTAATAAAACTTTATGTTGGACTTGGGTAAAATAAAATTTGGAAAGCAAATGTTAAATAAAGAGAATATGCACCTATCAGTTATCAACATATTTTGCTCTACAGTTTAGTTGAGAGGTTATAAAACTCATAATGCTATAAATCATTGCCAGGGCAAAAAAAAAAGTTTATTTCCTTTATACACAAAGACAGTTTATTACATATTTTCTTCAACATCAATAAAGCTACAAACCTAAATTAAACTTTTGCCTGGAAAATAACTCATCTTATCCACTAGATTTAAATTCCAGATTTTCCATCCCCAAAACATTGATGTCTAATACATTTTTGGCCACAATGCAAGAATATAATGAAGAAATAATGCTGATATTTTGTAATGATACCCATCCACAATTAAATCCTTGTATTTATCTAGAGTTTCTTTGGATAACTCTCAGTGACGACAGTTCTGAAAGGAATAAGGTGTGCTGCCAGCAAAACTATGTTTGGCTATATCTCTACAGGTATATCAATTAATAGCTTTAAACCATTCAACACATTATGGAACTTTTGAACTTACTACAGATTTTTTTATAAAGTTGAAAAAGGCTGAGACATTATTTAGCTGGGAAAAGCTAAATGTTCTGATGGGTTTTATGTACTTTTATAGTCTGTGTCATTTAAGAACTTTAACATTTCTAAGTCCAATCAATGATTAACACTTTCTGGTAGTGGCAGTGTTAAACAGTATGCCCCATGGGATGGTGCCCAGTCAGAATGAAGACTATTGAGTTATAGCTAACGTGCCATTACAAAGTTGAAATTTCCATTTGGATATCAGTCTAACTACATAGGTTATGATCTCGTGGACTGATTAAAAATGACTATAGTAAATTGGTTGATGTTCATGACTGGCTGTGAGCAACAATCCTGTGTTTTTGCAGAACTGAAGTATCTCTGGTAATTAATGGACAACTCCACAATTAAAAAAATATGGTCTCCATGTAAATCAGGTGCGCTAAGTTAGGGCACTGCTGTAAATCGGCTGCGGGAGCTTTTTTTCCATAACTTCTTCCATAACTCCCCCAGATTAGAGCACTCCGTGCACAGCTGTAAATCCTGCTGTTTTGCTGCAACAGATTTCTGTACAGGGAGCCAACAGGAAATGCAAACATCATGAATATTATAATGAGTGGGAAGTGCCGCAACAAATGTTGTAAGTGCGGGGCAAGGAAACATTAGATTATATATATATATATATATATATATATATATATATATATATAAAGTCATTGTTTTTTATTTAATAATATATTTTGATATTAAAAAGATGTGACAATTGTTAAGTGTCAAATAATGTTGACATTTCATAATTTTGTGGTGCTTTTTGTGCTATAGTGTCACTTTAAATGCATCTAGGGACTCACCTAGGGTTTGAAAACTACTTGTGAGTGGTCTTTGGTACTTGTAAATCTTTCTTCTGCTTTTTGGACTTATGGCACTGCCCTGATTTGCTAATGTGATATAAAGAATAGGGTTTTGGGTATTAAAGTGTAATTTTTTGGCAGTGTAAAAATCAATGGAGATTTTTGCCTTGCTTTTCAGTGACTCGTAGCAGTTCTCTCACAATGTTTTAGAGATGGGGGTTTAACATATCTATGTAGGATTTACTGTGCTACTACAGCACTCGTAATTGCTTTTGCAGAGATTTACACGTTGAGTCTGACTCAGAGCATAATTAAGCAGTAAATAAAGTCAAACATTCTGTTTTTAAGAAGAAAAAAATTATGATGCCTCTGTAGGACCCTGGAGAGATTCATGATACATTGGTGGAAGTGTGTGAGAAAAGGCGTTTACATTTCTGTAGAGCAGTGAATGATGCAAGGCGTCTGCTTATGTGCCAGTGAGAAGGAATGTATGCTATGTATATTTCAATCTTATCTAATTATCTTTACAAAGGCTCTTTGTTCCCTATTTCCTTACCCTCTCTCCAAAACACACCCCTTATTATAGCACTGAGGAAGTGATGTAACAAACACAAAATGGATTATTGTACTTATAAACAGAGTGTTCAAATATTCAAAGATGTTTTATGTCCATGCCCTATGCATCTGCTAATATTGTTAGTGTGGTACATACTTGGCAAACAAGAAAGTGTCCTTTTTCTTCAACTGCAGTGGTCCTTTACTAGGAGTACACATCTGGACTGGCATACAAATGTAGAGAAACTCAAACATTGATTGTGAGTTCAAGAAAATTCAAAATAGTTACTGTGTATAGAACTAGCTTTAAGGAAGTACAAAAAAATCCAGAACAGATCCAGCTTGTACCAATTATGAAAAGGTTTAAGGAAATGCATTTATGGAAGAAAAATGTTTTTACCACTTACATTTCGCTTTTATAGACCAGCTATGTGCAATATATCTTATTCTGTCATTTTAGATTTATTTATACTGCTATTAAAATATGATGATGAACTGTGGTTGTTAGTCTTCAGTACTCTTGGGCGGAGGCTGAACAGGATTTGTTCCGTTCATTCTTTCCCTTGAGTGTTCTGATACCTCTCTTTCACTGCCTCTTCTCCTTGGGCCTTGCTGTTTTGTGTAAGCTGTCTTCTCCATGTAGCGATGTATATTCATTGCCAGCTCAGGATAAAGCAAAGCTGTGGGAGTACCTTAAACTTCCAAGAGGATTGCAACAGACATGGAAAGTAGCCATTTATCTGTCCACACAAACCAGTAATTTCCAGCAAAATATTAAGACAAAATAGCTATAATATATCATCAACAAAATAACTATATATTAAAAATATGCTTTATAAAAAGTATTAAATACATAATAAAGATAAGGAACACATGGCTCCCATCTACCATGTGTCTGCTAAATTTTAGTAACGATTTCCACAAACAAGTTTACATTTTGGTGTCATCATAACAATAGATAACTTAATTTGCTTCCTGTAAATTGGACAACAATATGATACTAGAATGAGTTATTCATATTTGTTATTCTGCTTATAATTGATTATGATATACACGAAAAAATATTATTAGAAGGCAAAAATTTTATGACTGATACTTACCTGACAAGTTACCTTGGGTAACTTATGCTGTAATTTGAATTCCAGTTCTATATGCTGATGACACACAGATCTATTTCCGCATGCAACCTTTTGCCATACTTAATATCCAGGACACTGGCTTTTATCTTGGATCAAAATTTGGATTCTTCATTTAACGGATAACTGTAGTGCATTTACAAGTAAAGATCATATGCTTTTTTGCCTATCTCTTCCTACCTGTGTCTATCAGGGGCATGGCTGGACTATCATGGAGGCAGCTAGGCTGATGTCACTGGCTCTGCCCCACACAAAGGTAACAACTTTATTGTAACATACTTGCAGCTGCCCCATAGGCTTTGCTCAGTGAGCGCACGATTCATCATTACCCCACCCCTTTACTGAGCATGCTCAGTCTTAGTCACAAAAATGCAACTTTTATCGATTTAAAACTGCATATTATTTTTAATAGCCCATGTCCAAACAAATATTTAAGCTTTACAAAAAAAAAACTGAGCTAGTAGTGATATCCTTTTCTATCACACCCCCACAGCTGAAATCTCTCTCACTGTTGACAACTCAACAATTATTCCAGCAGCTCAGTTGAAGTATCTTGGAGTCACACTTTCTATTCCTTTATCATTTAACCTTAAAAAAAGAATCCTTATGCATTTATATATGGAACATCTCCTGAATCTATACTTTCCTCACAGAAGTTACAAAAAACACTTCAATCTTGTCCCTCACTGGCCTTCACACCACATGAGTTTCCCAACACCAAACCATATAGGGGAAGTTTACGACATATCTAAAATTGCAGATTTATCCATCAACAAATCTGCGAATATTGGTAAGCTATTATTTTCTCATACAGTGCCTTGCAAAAATATCCCCCCCCCCCCTTGACTTTTTACCTATTTTTTTACATTACAGCCTTAAGTTCAATGTTTAATTAATCTGAATTTCATGTGATGGATCAGAATAGCCTAAATCGGTGAAGTGAAATAAGAAAAATATATACATAAAACTATTTTTCAGAAATAGAAAACAGAAAGTTGGCATGTGCGTATGTATTCACCCCCTTTGTTATGAAGCCCATAAAAAGCTCTGGTGCAACCAATTACCTTTAGAAGTCACATAATTAGTGAAATGATGTCCGCCTGAGTGCAATCTAAGTGTCACATGATCTGTCATTACATATACACACCTTTTTTGAAAGGCCCCAGAGGCTGCAACACCTAAGCAAGAGGCACCACTAACCAAACTCTGCCATGAAGACCAAGGAACTCTCCAAACAAGTAAGGGACAATGTTGTTGAGAAGTACAAGTCAGGGTTAGGTTATAAAAAAATATCCACATTTTTGATGATCCCCAAGAGCAGTATCAAATCTATCATAACCAAATGGAAAGAACATGGCACAACAGCAAACCTGCCAAGAGACGGCAGCCCACCAAAACTCACGGACCGGGAAAGAAGGGCATTAATCAGAGAGTCAGCATAGAGACCTAAGGTAACCCTGGAGGAGCTGCAGAGTTCCACAGCAGAGACTGGAGTATCTGTACATAGGACGACAATAAGCCGTACGCTCCATAGAGTTGGGCTTTATGGCAGAGTGGCCAGAAGAAAGCCATTACTTACAGTAAAAAAACAAAATGGCATGTTTTTAGTTGGCAAAAAGGCATGTGGGAGACTTCCAAAATGTATGGAGGAAAGTGCTCTGGTCTGATGAGACGAAAATTGAACTTTTCGGCCATCAAAGAAAATGCTATGTCTGGCGCAAACCCAACACATCACAGCACCCAAAGAACAGCAGCCAGGACTGAGAAACTGGTCAGGGTTGAGGGAAAGATGGATGGTGCTAAATACAGGGATATTCTTGAGCAAAACCTGTACCACTCTATGCGTGATTTGAGGCTATGACGGAGGTTCACCTTCCAGCAGGACAATGACCCCAAACACACTGCTAAAGCAACACTTGAGTGGTTTAACATATAAATGTGTTGGAATGGTGTAGTCAAAGCCCAGACCTCAATTCAATAGAAAATCTGTGGTCAGACTTAAAGATTGCTGTTCACAAGCGCAAACCATCCAACTTGAAGGAGCTGGAGCAGTTTTGCAAGTAGGAATGGGCAAAAATGCCAGTGGTAAGATGTAGCAAGCTCATAGAGACTTATCCAAAGCGACTTGGAGCTGTGATTGCCGCAAAAGGTGGCTCTACAAATTATTGACTTTAGGGGGGGGGATTGTTATGCACATTGACTTTTTCTGTTATTTTGTCCTATTTGTTGTTTGCTTCACAATAATTTTTTTAAAAAAAAAACATCTTCAAAGTTGTGGGCATGTTCTGTAAATGAAATAATGCAAATCCTCAAACAATCCATGATAATTCCAGGTTGTGAGGCAACAAAACACGAAAAATGCCAAGGGGGGTGAATACTTTTGCAAGGCACTGTATAGTGTAATATTTGGAGGTCTACAGAATTAATGTTTTTAAATACTATTCATTGCAGCTCTTTTAACCTGAGGTTTCTTATCCTGAGCAGTTTAGGCTACGGTATATAATTCCCTTGTGTCCAGCTACGGATTACATTAACTTGTGTAGTAAAACAGACTCTCAGCAGCTCAGAAAGGTTAACAAAGAGAAACATCTGCACTAATCACAATGCACAGAAGAATTGATATGATATAAAAAGTATATCAAAATATTTTCATTGTTTTTCTTATAGTGGGTGCTAAAAGTCATTTTTTTGATTTAAGAGTATCTTAGTCATGATATAAAAATATGATTTAAACAAAATGTGTCCAGTCAGGGAAATGCTGGCTGTGAGTTACAGGAACCCCCATAAAAAAATAAAGAGTACAGAAGGAAAATTAGTTTACTGAAAACGCTGTAGCTTTTCTTAGACGCCAGAAGGCTTAATTACATTGGTACATTACAATGTTTTCCCTTGATTGCACTGATTTCCTTTGAAGGTCCAAAGATTGTCATATAAAAATGTCATCCTCATAATAAATAGAATTGCATTTGCAAACTAATTACTTGACAGGCAAACAAGGCTCGTGGTCAGAGGGCAAGTTATCTTCGTTCAATAGTCTTCCCCACAATCAGATAAAGAACAAGCTGCATCCAAACAGTGATCTACAACTGAGCAATGCAAAGTCTTGTGGTCTGCATCTGAAAATTGCATTAAGCAATAGAGATTTTACTAGTCTGTACAAACATTTAACTGGAATAAGCTCTGTCAGACTTGAAATGTTTGGATTCTATTTATTGGCACTAAATGAAGGCTGAGCTGTATGAGTTATGGAACATTTCAAAAAGTATTAGAAAATCAGACTGACAAACAACATATCTGTTCAATGTGGAGGGGACGTAAAGATGCAATGGTACATTTAAGCAAATAAACATTATTAATATGATAGATGCTGACTTTGTTATAAGCTTTAGATGTGTGTTTTTTTAGGTATTAGCTTTATTATTATTATAATACTTTATTTATAAAGAGCCAACTAAGTGCAGGGGATACAGTTAACACATAAGACATACATGACAAAAGTTACAGACTGGTACAGAAGATGTAGAGTTTGCATTAGAGACATAGGGCCTCATTCAATTATGATTTGGACAATTGAATAGGGCTCTATATAAGCACAGAGCATATTTTATTTCCAGAAGTTTTTAGTTAGTGAAGACCTTGCTTTTGTATAGAAGTTTACTAACTAAAAACTTTTGTAAATAAAATATGCTGTGTGAGTATATAGAGCCCTATTTAATTGGCTAAATCGCAATTGAATGAGGCCCATAGTGAGGCGGTTGCTTGTCTGCTGTCCAGTGAGGCAGCAGGATCCATGGACATGAGGTGGTCACTGTCTTATTTGAATCCCTGATGTTAGGGAACAAGTTGGTAGATTTCTCTGAATAGATGTTTTTTTTATCATGATGTGTTCAAGGTAGAGAATTCCACAGGGTGGGGGCTACATGAGAAAAATCTTAGAGACAAGAGTCTTAGTAGGGGATGATAGGTGGAGAGAGACATATGTTGTGGGTAGAGCAGAGGGGCAATTCAGGGAGTATCTGGAGATTGGATTGGATATGTAGGAAGAGGCAGTGTTATTGAGGGCTTTGTAGGTGAGTGTCAGGATTTTGAACTTAATTCTAGCTGGTATGGGAAGCCAGTGAAAGAATTGGCAGATGGGAAACAGGGAGTTAGATACATGAGCCTAGCAAAGTATTGGAGTAGGGAGAGTCTAGTAAGGGGTATGAGGTTAAGACTGAGATGCAGTAGTCTATGGCGGAAAAATCAGTGAATACCAGTGTTTTGTGGTTTGCAGTGTGAGTATGAGAATATCGTGAGAGATTTTGGTAAGAGAGTGGATTTGGGGAATGATAGATGCTACCGAGCTCAGAGTAATCCCAATGCAGCCAATTTAGAGTATAAGTATGATGGAGACATTTTTGACTATAAGGGTGATGTGTGGAGCTGGGGATGTGGTAGAGGTTAGATTATTAACAGATAACTTATTAGCAGTACCATCAGTATATGAAAAAAATATATTCAATACAGCTATTAAAACTACCAGCAATAGCCACTGCAGAGATGGAAGCTGATAAAGACTTCTATCAGAACTGTCTTCTGGTCAGATCCTCTCAATAGAGACCTAATATAGGTCTGAACCACCAAGTGTAAACAAAATGATTTACATTGGTTAGTTTGGTAAATCAAATTAAACACCTCTAGTTTTTCTTATATTCTTAAGCAGTTATGCATATTTCTTAAAATATTTAGTCAGTTAATTTACCATTTTGTTTATCTGTAATATAGGATACAGTAAAACATAATTTAAATTATTATAGAACAATAATGGCAAGAAAGGCCTTGAAACACTGAATCAAATTATTCACTTTTATTTGAAGACTAGCGACTTGCCCATCAAAAAATGACGGCAATGAGATGTGTATGTTTGGAAAGTTGTTTAGTTATTAATATACATATGGAATTGTAAGGTAGCTAATGTTGTTTTGTGTGTACTACTGAAATATATAATAATAATTAATAAATGAATATACTTGACCTATTTTGAAGCATTGTGTTTAAGATCTGTGAGCCTTGTTTGATGTTGCTGCAGCATTAGTGGTGTGGAGCTGCTGTGTAAGCGTGATGAATGTGTGCAGTGTAATAGTGTGCGTGCGCGAGCCGAAACCGTTAGCGTAGTTGTGTACTTCCGCATTAGCGTAAAATGGCGGGTAATGTGTGGTATGCGTGTTCTCGGATTATCTGTAAGTGTTTTCCGTGGTTATAGCGCTGTAGCCTCGTTTTCGTTTTGTTCGGCCGCCATTTTTTCTCTCACTTAGAGAATTTTGTAGCATCTAAACTCTTTTATTTTTAGTTAAGTGAAGCTGTAAGTATTTTTTTTGAGGTGCTGGATGCTTCGTCTTGCTGTAGGTAAGCTTTTTATGTATGTGTTGTGTGTATTTATTGTGTTTTTGCTTTTTTCCTGTACGTGGCTTGCGTCCGATTTTTGCGATGTCGTAATGTGTGGTATGCGTCTTAGCGGATTATCCGTAAGTGTTTTTCGTGCTTAGAGTGCGGTAGCCTCGTATTCGTTTTGTTCGGCCGCCATTTTTTCTCTCGCTTTGACAATTTTTTAGTGTGTAAACTCTTTTATTTTGAGGTAAATGAAGCTGTAAGTTGTTTTTTGAGGTCGTGGATGCTCCCTCTCGCTGTCGGTAAGCTTTTTATGTATGTGGTGTGTGTATTTGTTGTGTTTTTTTTTTTTTTCATGTTCGCAAGTTGCGTCCGTATTTTGTGGCTGCGGTTTAACGGCTCGCCTCGCTACGATCGCCTGCGGCGCTCATTGCCAAAGTGCTCCGTATTAACGTTAGTTTTGCGAGCCGCGGCCCTCGGCTCGTTTGGCGAGCTGGGGCCCAGGCCCTCGCTACGCGAGAGCCCCTTTGCGAGGGCCGCGGGCTCACTACGCGAGCACGCAAGCGTGAGCAACGGCCCGTACGCTCACAACTATATATGTGATTCTCTTGCACTGAAATGACAACTCTTACCATATGTTTTATTCATTAACTGATTACATATTAAAACAAGGGCACATGTTACAGTATTGGTAGGCACTGAATATAGAGAAGCCTTCTGCTGCTCCAGTTGAACAATGTGGCAATTCTTAGTATCTGTGTTTGCAGTATAACTAATGCAAATTTCACTAGTTCATAAGACCAATTTGTTGAGTTAGTAGCCCAGACAAGGCAGTCGCTGGTGACAGTAAAGAATAGTGGCATAAGTTTTTTTTCTATTATCAAATCTACTTCTTAAAATGATCATATTATAAAATGGCAGCTAAAGTGTACCAACCTATGAAGAAAAAGGATATATATGTTTAAAAATGTTTTGTATAAGAGCATAATTAGGCAGGGAAAATGTCAGAAGGCTATTTTTTATTTATTTATTTTATTATAAATGACAAAAGAGAATACAAATATACAACACCAGTGTTGTAAATACACTTCAGTATGAATAAAAACAGAAAAAGAAAACACATTTGAATCTATATAACAGTTTTAATGTAGTACATCTTTTTTTCTATATTTCTTCTCTCCTTGTTACTTTTTTTTACCTTTTCTAAACTCTAACAATAACAGTAAAACAATGTAAACAATTTATAAAGTAAATAGCATTACTCATAAACATTTTTAATTCCTCATTTTTACTTAACTAGCTCTGTTTAGAACCAGATTTAAAGCTTAACAATTTTTTTTATTAGTTCTACAAGAGTTAATAAACTCTCTAGCTTACATTGACATATTTCTAAAGTATTGAGAAATCAGAGTTAATTCCCTCCTTATTAAGTTTGCTTAAAAATAAAGAAAAATAAAGTAAAATCCATTAAGAGGAGAGTAATAGCTGTTCCCTAACACTTGTGTTGAGCTGGATTATATCCAAAAATAGGATACAGAGGTGGTTCCCCTAGTTAGCGTTAAAGTAGCGTAATCCCTAGGGACAAATATGAAATGTAACAATTATGAAACTGTGGCATAATATGCTTTGAACAGTACTGAGTATGAAATATATTTGTCCTGAATATTACACATTTACTTCAAAGTTTAAAAATAAAAAGAGGAAATTGTATACAAATAAATTTCAATAAATCTTTAGTGATGATATGTAAATATCAAGAAATGTTTAAAAGCTGTGAAAACCATAATGTTTTTCTTCATTTAGTATGTTTTATCGAGTTGTATTTTCCATTACTTTTAGACCAACCTTAAGGGTTCATCTACTTTTTAAGAAAACGTAAACTCAGTCTGAATTTTTACCCATATTTAGAGTTGCAACCATATATTTATATATATTTTAAAGAGTACAGTTTCTTTAGCTGTATTGTAGTCATTGTGCTTATTTCTTTGAGGGTACCCGGTCTTTTGGCCTGTGTTATGGTAGTGGAGCATGTTCTTGTACTTGAACATAGTTGTCCGGCATTGGAAGGTTCCACAGATGGAGCAAGGCTGATCCTTCCTTAGGTGGAAAATACAGTTGGTTGGCATCCGTCGATCTCAGGTATACCTTGTCTTGCCGCCCTCATGAATAAGTCTTTTGTTGATACATAATGAAATCTAGCAATTACATCTCTGGGTTTCTCTGTGGGAGATGAATGGTTTTTCAATACTCTATGGATCCTATTCAGGCTGCATTCCTCTTTGCTTAGATCTGATAGGAGGCTAGTGCAAAGTTCTTTCATATATAGAGTTAGGTCTTGTACTGATTCTGGTAGTTTGCAGATACGAATATTTGATGTCCTAGACCTGTTTTCACGACCCTCTTGAAGGGACTTTGAAGATTACTTTGGTCTTCTTTTAGCATGTTTATGTCTTCCTCTAGCTCTGAATGTGATTTGACAAGATTATTATATGTATCTTCTAATTCTATCACTTTTGTGTCTATTTCTGCTGTTTGTTCCTTAGCACCTTTTTGTACTTCTTCTTTGATTTCTGATATGAAAGAAGAGATCAATTCTTTTAAGTCATGGATATCTGCTTTAGTACTTGTTGCTTTCTGAGAGTGTTTAGCAGGTGTAGAGGAATATTGAGAGAATTGCATGGTTGTTTTTGCAGTGTAATAGTCTTGGATGCTTTTTGTAGTGAATCTTTGAGAGACCCCCATCTCCTTTGTTAACCTTTTCTAAAAAGTCTCTCTTAAGTATGTCACTTGTAGATACAATTGTCCCTATATAAGGGGGTGGGGATGTTCTTAAATATTTAACTTGTGTTTAATTAGTTGTATTTTTAATAAAGTTGCAGATTGCATAATCCCACTAAAGAAATAAATTGTAAAATTGGAAAATAGGAGCATCCTTTAATATTATCCAGATAATAAGCCTTCTTGTCACTTTACAGAATCCACAATTACACAGCTTAATGTTGAGTGAATGCAATAGGTATTACATAGACCAGCCATTAGGTGATAGTATCAAGCTGTGCTGCATAGTTAGGCATTACTAAAGACTTTATAGCTGCAGCTGGCAGCTAGATGGCATTAAAGCACACAGACATGTTGTAAATAGTTTAATTAACTCTTCAGTTTTAAAGTAGGCAATTTAACTCTCAATGTAAATGTATAACCTTATAAAGCAGTCTTTACAGTGCAGAGGTAATCTGTCTCCCACATAAAATGCATATGTTATATCTTTATTATTATTTGAGTAGTAAGCTGCTGGTCTTCTCTTGATTTACAGAATCCACAATTACACAGCTTAGTGTACAATCCAGATATTATTCTATATCTTCAAATTGACACATAGAATAGATCTCCAGTAGCCTAACAGCCCTATTAAATTCCCCCAACGTGAAAACCCGTAGCACAGCCTGCTAGACTTACGGCTATTAAATTGGCCTCTTACAGCTACCCGCAAACAATCTGTTACAGGTGGAAAAACCCTACGGGCTGTCAAAATCGGAACTTCGTTGGCGCAAAGCCTTTGATCTGTCAAGTCCGTAAATGTTACGTTCGCAAATCCCTATAAAATTGCTACCAATCCACTGGCGTTCAAACCCGTAACCCACAAATGGAGCCAAAAAGCCTACAGGTACTAGAGAGGACATGCAAGGGGGTTAAAGTCCTATCCGTAGCACTGTAAATGCAAATATCAACACACTACTGTATTTTAAATTAAAGGGAAAGTGACGATAGGTATTAATACTAATATAACAACATTCTCAAGCTCGCAAATCTGCAGTATTAAATACTTTTTTTATGTTTAATATCCGTGTTATATCGATCCCGGCAATCAGTGTATTAATACATATAATGGAACTCGCATGGACTAGAATATCATATTTACTGATTTATTAATATTGCACTATTTCTGGAATGCGGGTCCGCTCGTAACTCGTAATTCAAACCTGTAAGGAATTGAAATCTAACCTCCATTTTTCAGTGATGTAATGATGACAATCTATTTTACTATTGGCTCCGTCTAAACCCGTAACTACGGGTTTGACTAATTGATCATGTTCACAGCTGCACATGCAACGTGCGCAATAATGGTTTACGGATTTGGATGTCGGCCACGTCTGTTGCAGGCTTGGCTATTTTAATAGCTCTGTAACTCTGTCAAATTTCAAGCCTGCAGTCTTTGCGGGAGAACGGGTGCTGCTACGCGCTTAGAATTTAATATGGCTGTAAAAGCACCTAGATTAGAACTTTATAGGTTTTAGGCAGACAAGCAATATCCGTTTTTACCCACCTTAAGTAGGGAGTTTACCAGTGTTTAAGAGTCTCCTTGGTTCTGGGAGCACAGAACTTGGACGGTGGAGCAGCAAACCTTAGGGGAAAGACTGGCCAAACTTGATTTTCTAAGCCAGCTGGGTCCTCCTGTGCGCAATCCCAGTCATATATATTGATTTGGTGACAAATAAGTCACTTTATATATGATTATAAATGTTTTTTCAGCAGAGCTCATGGAACATTCATCCACTCTCCTTGAGTGTTAGCTCCACCCCCTTAGGCTAGTTTTTATTTTAATAAAAATACATAGGATGCTTCCATTGGCCCCTAAAAGAATCCATGATAATTTGGTGAAGGTTTTGTGTGAAAGCAGCTTTTACATACCTGCACGTGCAGGGGAAGGGGCTAGGTTCAAAAAAGTAAAATCTCAAATGGGAATATAAATCTCCTTCCTCCATTGAGAGATAAGATACAAACAGCCTGCAAGACAAGATGAAACTTTCTATACACAGAGTTTTCAAAAATAAATATTTTCTCTAAAACTATTTCATGGCTTATTTAGCTGCTAAAGTAGTAATTTGTTACATAATTTGCAAATAAGTATTGTTCCTCCAAAACTACAGTTATTATATCTTTCATGACTGACTTATGGGGGCCAGGGTGGGGGACCCCTGAACGCCACCAGCAAGGGCCTGTATGTCCCATGATCGAACTGTCACCGCCCTGAACTCAAGGACTATTTTGTTATGACCGTAATAACCCAATATCCCCAAGGAGCATGAATTCCCTAAGAAGAATTCATTATAATATTTAATGTTCAGGTTGTGGTAAGAACACAACACTATAATGTCAAGCCCCTTTTCAAAGTACCATTTAACAAGTAATACTAAAATGTTTAGAATAGTAATTTGATTTATTAAGATGATTTAGGTCATTGTGTAAAGTTTAAATAATGTATTTGTGCTAGAAGTAGGCCTTAGGATAAGTGGCTATCCTATGTCAACTATGGGCACTGGGGGAAGAGATGGGAATACATTAACCAGAAAGACATCTGGGCCCTTTGCAGACTTTTCATGTGGGATCAAGAATAGCCATGGAGTGATACACGTTACTCTGGTGTCTAGGGACTAGGGAAGGGGGAGGACTACTGAGAGGGAATGGCGCAGGGGGTGTTGGTGACCACTTTTTTGTGTGTTTGTGATCTATTTCTAGACAAGAAAAAAAAAGGTGAGGCAGTCTTACTCTGAGATGCTAAGCAATGGTATGTGTGAGTGCGAGTTGGAGATTCTATCAAAAGGAATGCCTACCTGTGTCTTTCTTGGTGTTTTCTCATCCTAAGCAACAGGATGTAACAGAGTTTATTAGTTTTAATAAGCTGTAACTTTAGTGCTGAGTTTGCAACCTGGGTGGTCCTGCGTTCTCCTAAGAGATGGTTTGGCTGGGTGCTGAGATCTTGAACACAAAAAGGCACGACCTAGAGGGAGAAACCGTGTACTTTGTCCTTCTCCTGTGCCCGCTGGAATGCATGATTTATTTGCAATAGATTTACTTTCATTCATGACCTATTTATTTCCTCAGTCTACTGGCTATCAGTAAAACTTGGCTCACTCCATTTGACTCCAATACTCATCTTTTGAACTGCACACTACGTGCCTCTTCTCCCCCAAATCTCTGGGAGTAGCTGTGATCTGTCGCCTGGACCACCCTCTCAATTTCTGATTTCTGGATAATTTTGCTGCCTGACTCCCTTATTTTGTCTCCTCCATTGTACCCTCACTCATTCTTGGCAATTTCAACTTTGCCACTGGCACACCCACCTCCCTAACAGCCACAAAATTACTTCCACTTACCTTGGCCTCTCACAGTGGACAGATTTCCCAACTCAACTCCCTTGACCTTATTTTTACCAGTCTCTGTACAATCCCCAACCTTGTCATCTCTCCACTCCCTCTACTTGATCACCATCTCCTGTTTGATTTTAAACTAAAAAATAGGTCCCTCCATTCTTTTGCAATTGGTTAATTTTGTTTTTGCCCTGTACTTAACCCCTGTATAGCTCAATGGAGTATGTTGGTGCGTTACAAATAAAGGATAACAATAAAGGATAATAATAATGTTGCTGATAAATGGTTATTGATTGGTCAGTATGAAACACAGCACAGCAAGTACAGCAGAGTATGTGTGTTCATGAGCTGCAGAGGGCAGACCCAAGCAGATAATATTTGTTTGCTTTTAGGCAGCAAAAATAAGGCTTGTAAGCACTTCCTAATAAAATAAAGTATGTAAAAGTAAATAGATAGATACACAGGGATATTATATATCTAATAAAATCCAGAAAACTTCCATATCCCTTTAATCAACCAGAGTAAGAGTTTATTTATTTTTTCTCTGCCCACACTAGAGCATTGTAGGTATGGGAAAACGATGCTTTGAAGCACAAAACACGTTGGCTTTAAATGTAAGTTAATTATTAATGCTGCAATATCTCTCTTTCAATCATATTTTCTTAGCACCAATTCCAACATAAGTATTTTGCTTTAGATGTCCACCTTTCATACACTGTAAGATTCAGGGTTTTCAGAGGTTACACAACGGACATTAATCTAAACATGAAGGTAAAACAGAATAAAATGTCTTTGTAATTGCCTTTAGTTTAAATGTCACTGACTTGGAAATATAATTATTAAATAACAAATGTTTAACAATTAATAATTCAATGTACCCATGAAACAATGGTTTTATTAACTACAGTGAAAGAGGTTTGTATAATTGATTTATAATGCTGCTGCACAAAAAGCACATTCAGTTAATGTGGTTATTTATAATATCAGGTAAGCAATCTGAACACTTCCTGGGCAGGAGTGTGTAACCTTTTTTTTTTTTTTTACATCACTGGCCACGAATAGTTCATCAATTGTATATTTTTTTAATATTTAATTTTTCTTATAAGCTCTCCTGCAGATGTAGCCCATTGTGTGTGCACACTGGTATAAAACATGGAATCAGACATAAGAACATCTTCTGTCCTCAGTTCCATACCCTAAACTGTATGCATATATATGGATCACCTGCTACATTTTACCCATGGGATGAATTTGCTAAATGATCAAGGGCACGTATTAACCGGAGATGCATTCTCAGTTCATCAATGCAATTCATCAAAGTGCCTTTTTGGCATGTTATACCTGCTCATCTCGGTTGATTGCAAGTTATAGTGATCAGAGTGTGTTAGTCCTCATGGACCTCTGTGGTACCTAAACTTAACCCCCTACCATGGGAGTCCCAATGGACCCTCATGGCACCCCTTACTACTTCCATAAGGGTCTTTACGGACTCCCATAATCCTTATCAACCCATGAGGGCAATACGTATCCCCATAGTCTCTGCCACTAACTCCCAAATAAGTTAAATAAAAACTACAGAAAATTTAAAAAACAACTACAGAATTTTTTTTAAAACAACTAAACAAAATTTACAAATAAAATAAAATATTTAAATAAAAAAGAGAATTTACATAAAATAAAAAATAAATGATGCCAACATTGCCCTTATCCTCATTCTTAGTCCCAGAATAAGCGGGCACATCCCTGGTGACTGTAGAAATCAATCCTCTTCTATCTTGCTTGAAGACCTTTGGCTCCTCTCTTGGGCCCACGGAAAGGGTCTCCACCTCCTCTGTCTAATTGGCTAAGATATGTGTAATTCATATTTTAATAATCTAAAATCTATAAATAGAAAACCAGTAGGAGCACCTTTAAAAATTAAATGTTATTCAAACCATTAAAAATAATTGGTGAATGACACCACATTTGGGTAGACATAAAGAAGTTATTTACCTAGATGATAAAAACATAACATATACCATCTAGGAAAGGCAAATCAAAATATGGGAAAGTATGAAAAAGTGGTTTCAATTTACATGAAATAACAGGGAAATTGGCTGACTTTCTAACTACAACCTCCCAGCCTACAAAGGTCTGTATAGTTAGAACTATGGTGTATCCAGTAGTAACGTGCTACACGAGTCCTGTGAACTGCAAAAAGATCCAGTCAATCAATAATACAGGAAATCAATCCAAACTGTTCACTGGAAGGTGCGATTATAATGCTAAAGCTCAAATATTTTGGCCATATCATGAGAAGACAGGATTCCCTAGAGAAGACTCTGATGCCGGAAAAGATTGAAGGCGACGGCAAAGGAGGAGATGGATAGATGATGTAATTGAAGCAATGAACATGAGCTGGAGGGAGCTTAGAAGGGCACGGAGAGTTGGACATAACTGAACAACACCATTACTCAAAAAAACAGACACACACGCAGAAACAGAAGTCTTATAATGCAGCAATGGAGATGGTCAGTACTGCATACAGTAGGTAATGTATCAAAGGCTGTTGCTATTAATCTGCATTATTCAAAAGAGAATACTATAAATACAGGTGTGACAACCTACTGCTTCTGTTGGGCTTTATAAGCAGCCCACAGGAACCAGTAGAGCCAGCAAATGTTACCGATTGCAACAGAGTCCAATGCAGGTTCAGCAACAATAATGCCAGTAATAAGGATTATTATTCCCTCAGACAGAAAATATACACATAGATAATATAGTTCAGACTGATAACGTCTTTATTGATGGTAGTACAGCATATTTATGCACAACACAATCATCCAACCAATCACCACCAGTCCCCATACTGACCGCTTTGGAAGACCTGTCCATCAAGTAATGTCACCTCACCCCCAATCACTCCCTTGGTCCTGGAGCTTAACTTATTACCCAGGCTAATTGGCTCTTTGATCCTGGCTTTCCAGGGGATATCCAATCAGATCAGAAGTGAAAACACTCTGCTGATGTACGGGACCCTCCATATGCCCTAGCTTGCTTCCCCATTCACAAGGCCCTACAACCAAGCATCTCCTAACTGGTGACCACTCTGCCCCAGGGACCCTGGTAATACACTTCATTAAACCCTATGGGATAAATGCAGCATTTCAATACCAAACATCACTGGTTGCTACTGTTACATCAATAAAGTCATACAACAATACAATAATTCTGATCACCCCCATGTTGTGACCATCTCCACGTGATTAGAGGACATTCATTATTTGATGCACCAAAAGCATAAACTGGAGGGTAATTAAAGAACTACTATAGCCCAAAATATTCATGCAATTTAAAGCATGTTTTACCCATTACAAAAGATTTTGTATGCAATATAAATAATAATATGAAAATAGTGATTAGAGTGTTTCATCCACATTAGCCTGCTAGTGTATGGAAACTAATTTTGGGAATAGTAATCAGTGTCCCTGTAAGCCCCTTATTTGTGTTTGCTAAGTTACTTTTACATTAAAAAGGATATGATACTAATAAATCAGGTTTGTGAAGGAACATAGAGGTTCAAATCTATGTTGTACATATAACTGATTTAGCTGTAAATACAAATACATTAATATATCAACTCATACCTATATTAACTTATTGTTTCCCATATCTGATGCATCATTTGAAAAGCTTGATTAGCTAGGCAAATGTACATACATAAATAAATACACACACTCACATTTTTGCAATACTCCCTCAAAAATAAAATTTACAATATTAATATAGATAAGCAACTTATTGCTTGATGTTTCTGAGCTAGATGTTTCTAGATATGTAATCATACCAAACTTTCTGGATATTTTATAGGACTCTAAAGAAGTCTATTATAAAAATAACAACTATTGAGATATTACCTAGTAGTAATCGAACTTTTAGATGTTCTCAAATATTGCACCAAAAATAGAAAGCAAATGAACACAATTTATTATAATTTTCAAAAAATGTACAATCTCACAATAAATATTGCACAAAACTCAACTTTGGGTTACATATTGCATCCTAGAAAATAGAATTTCCCACATAAACTAGCTAGATGGTAAAGAAAAAAGAACAACATTAAAGAGTATTGTTGTACATTTAATAAAATACCTTTATCACTTTGTGAGGCGTACTGTGAATCAAGAATCTTTATATTGATTAAACTGGTGGCACCAATTAATACTTCAAGTAATATATTGGAAAATGCTGTATATACAGTCTCTTTCTAGTTATCTATTTGTTAAATGGGATCAACCAAGGCAAAAAAACAAACATTAAATAATATTATCTTAACTTCTTAGACAAGCAGTAAAGCATAAAATAGGTGTTTAATAAGAATGGCATGCTCATATCTAGGCATAATTCTAAGATGGCTTTTAACAAAAATCTAGATGGTAATACCTACTATAGTATTGGGGTAACAATGTGTGATGCCTCAAGGGCCTTCATGTTTCTATTTGTGGTTGCTCTCCCTCTTTGATTTGAATCTTTGCTCTTGTTTAATTTGCGGTCTGCCCATCCACTCACCTACCTAAACTAATCTATGTCCTAAGCAAGGGCACACGGGAGGAGCTGAGGTTACCTGCTGCTTTAAGTACAAATAATCTTCACACCTTTGTTGTATGTAGGTAAAAATGATTTCAAACTGTTTTCTTAAATGCAGGCTGACCCAGATCTTTAATTTATGCAATTTTTACAAAATTATATAACATAATTAGATAGTGGTTATCTAATTAGGCCCTATTAAGCTATTATATTCACTATTAAACTATTATTATATAAGGGTTTAACAACACTTATCTACAGCCTCGTATTAAAAAAGACCCATTAACAAACAAATTTGTCAACAGGCTTTGTCAGATTAAAACTGAGAACTAAAGGAAAGAGGTGAAAATGTAATATGTGAGGGGTCCCACAAGAAAACACAGGCTGTATATCGTATCGCCTTAGAAATACTACTTAGATATGAAACATGTTCTTACTGCAATGATTATCGCTGGAAATGTCCATCCACATGTCGAATAAAATGGCAAAGATTCGTGTTAACAAATGTGAAGCAGAATTTCGTAATGTTTTATAATTTCCTTTGGAGCGGTTTACCAGGAGAGCAAAATACATTTAATTTTAATGTGTGCTTAGCTAGCGGTTTTCCTATTACCAATTAGAACCTTCTTTTTTAAACTTTTTTTTCCAGAAATGATATTACTGCTTGTCAGATTAAGATATTTGATTTCTGTAAAAAATTCCAATACAGTTGAAAATTGCAAATTTGAAAGCAAAACCACACATCTGAAAAGTGAAGATTTTACATCTGTTTGTGCAGAATACAGTACATGGTTCTAAATAGACAGCCTTAGTTTAAAGTGACAGCACACAAGGCTGAGCACCAAGTAATACAAACATTCAGAATGGATGTACTAAAGAAGGGCTCAATGATTTGTAATTGCATTCCAGTTGTGGATTAAAAATAACAGTGACGTTAGTGCAATATACTTCATATGTGTGCAGTGCTTTTAAAAAAGATACCCAGCATCTGTAATCTGTTATTTGTTATTATGCTATTTTAGAGAACTAGTACTGGTTAAAAAAAATAAAAACATCCTTTAAATAGCATGGGGAGCCTTAGAGAATGGAATTAGCTAATTGGGGGAATTTCTATTTGCACTTTTGTACCATAGATAATTACTGTCCTTTAAGCAGGTTGTATCATAACAGACAGGGGGGAGCAACAATGGTGATGGCCAAGGTTACATAACATTGTATATAGTAAGTGGTAAATTAAAGGAGCTTTGTTTTTTTATTGTTTTTTTTACATTCTAAAAACACTTGGCCAATTATTAATTTTAGCTGTTTAAAATAAAAGCACTGAAAATATGGGAATACAGTGTCACTTTAATATGTTAAAATGATGCATAGCTAAGTCTTACCATATAAGCTTGATATGGCTTGCATCCATAGAACACCATGATGCAACAAGTCATATCAGGCTTTACATGTAGGTGCAAGGTAATACTGCATGAAACATAAATGCTCTTCTTTTATTTGCATATTTAGCACATACTCATGTTCCCTATTTGTAACATAAATTGATTTTGTTGAAAAAAGCCTTTCATTTACTATAAAACAGACACATAAACAGAAATCAAAGAGAATTATAACAGAACCCCAATGAAATTGTGAGGAAAAAGATTGCTTAACTCTTATATATTTTTTTTTACAATCACTAGATTAAAAGATTGTTGTATATAAACTTTCGTTTAGGGTAAATACTTCTGCATTAAATCAATACCATCAATCTCCACTGTAACTGCAAAGCAAATAGATATACTAAATTAAAGGACCACTGAACTCTGAAAAAAATGTTTTACAATACATCAAAATTAATCTCTTCTGTTATTTTTAATAAATATCTTATAAACATAGTTTGGGCTTACTTGCTTTATTTTGCGACTCTTTTTTCTTAGTATTTGAGTAGCCATTTTGCCCCTTACATTCTCCCTGCAAAGATTATTTCACTATTTGGGGTGGAACCATGCACGCTGGTGGGCACTTACAACACTATAGGTCAGTCAGCAGGACATGGGTACAGCAATACCCCATTTAGAACTCCACATGCGTTCCTCAGTAAGGAGCTCTATGTGAAAAAAGCGCTAAATGGCACATTTTGTTGCCATATCGCTCAGACAGTGCTATGGGTAAATCGGAGAGTGAAAAATGGGATTTAAAGGGCAATATGGAACTTGGCGCTGAAAAAACGTGCTATTGTGAGGTTTAGCGCTAAATGGGGAATTACAGGGAAAAAGAGCACTATAGTGAATCAGTGCTAAATGGTGTAGTGTTAAGCGGGGTATAGCTGTACCTATTAAACAAACCATAATACATATTAGTTTACAGCACATACAACTTTCTGATTAATACAAAATAATTATACCTACATAATGTATCTATGTATATGTGTGTGTATACATATAAATTTAATTTTTACTAAACAAAGCTTTAAATTCTGCCATCTAATTTTATTTGAATTGTGTATACATAATTTGTTTAATAAAGTTCCCCTTTCCTACCTATAGAAAGGCTCTCCATGTTGTAAGTGGTGCCTGCCCAGCTGTGAGCATTGCCCCACCCCTAACGGTGACATCATCATTGCATATTCTGTTGCAAGCCACAGCTCAAAAAGATGGAGAAGGATCTCAGTAAAAGGGTATGTGATGGGCAAAATGTCTGCCATTATAATGAGCAATATGAGTGGCAAAATAAAGTAAGGCCAAAATATTTCACCAAAATGTTTATAAAAAGTATACAAAAGAATTTGATTCAGTGTAAAACCGAATCCACAGTTTGGTGGTTCTGTAACGGATATTTCTTTTACTCAAAGAACTACTATAAGGGTCCAACTTAAATTACTTTTAAGTAGTTAAGATCAGTATACAAATGATAATTTATTGTGATTTAAATATTCATCTTTTAGTATCATCGCAGTTTAGTGGCAGAAATTATGGGAATGTGCTGTACAGTCAGGATAAGGATGAGCTCCAGCCTAAATATCAAGGAAAAACAAGCACATTTCCTTGACAGTTCCTTACAAACAATCAACTTTTTTAATCTCAATAAATTGAAAATATGTTTATACTGATTCTTACTATTTAAACATCAGAACTATTACAGTGGCTGCTTAAACCCTGATAATTAATATTTTTGTTATTCTTATATAATATTTTAATCCCTCAATCTATTAAGTAACACATTTTGGTTGGAAACACGGTTTTATTAACAGACACATCTGAAGTCAACACAGTTTTGTATCTGATAAATTAAAAGGGAAAAAACAGCTTCACAGTTACAGAACTAAACAGTCCAAATTGATTACTGAATATATTACATTCATAAGTATATTTATTTGTAGCAAGAGGACTATATAATATTATTCAATGGATCTTAAAGTGGTCTCCAAGACATGGTGTTTTTTGATTTTGGCCTGTAGTACACTTAAAGCTATCTGAGAATCAAGTGGAAATAGTACCTGAATTAAAGCCATGCAATACAATCAATAAGAAAATTCCATACTTCCTTTAAATATCCAATGCATAATAAGAGCACCAAAATCAAATGAAACTAGCAGAATTTCATCATAAGCCAGTTGCATGTTTATTTATTAAACTGACTAGCTAAATATGTTGGATCATATAGCAGGAAAAGAGACTAATTCCTTCTACCTTCACTGCTAAAAACTGCTGTATTTGTATGATTTGTGGCTATGTGGCCTGTCCACGCATTTGTGTCCTTGTGACTTCTGAATCTGAAAGTCCATCCTCATCCAGGGCAGAGGGCTCAAATTCAACAATATTGTCAGGTAGGTCGGGATCAACATCATCATTGCTTTCTGCGCTGTAATCAACTTCCTCAAGGAAACGAGGTTCATCATCATCTAGGACATATGTGGTAGGGCTAGAATAGTACGAAAACATGGTTAAAATAAAAAAATAATTATTTATGCATTGGTCATTAAAACAGTCAGATTCAATATTACATTTCCTTTCAAACATTAGGTTATTGGGTTGGTTGTGAGACAGGTTTTACAAAAAACAAAGCTAGAGGTGCTCAATCAGAGAACGAACTAACCTTAATAGGTTAGTTTTATGGCCATGATAAGTCACTCTGAGGGCAGCCTCTTTTGGCTCACTTGTGCGCTTCACAGAGAGAAATATCCTGTAGTATATCAGTCTGGTCCCACTTACTAGAGTGACCCAGCACCGAAATACCAGGCAATTTTACCCTGAACAGGAGAAACAGCAGGTTTAAAAACAATCTGATTAGTGACCAAATTAAATCCAGACAAATCAGCATAGGATGACACCTAGCCAAACCCAGTTGCCAAGCGAAACTACTAAAACAGTATGTCTCCAGCCAATAAACACCAATGTGTGGATATAAATTTGTGCCAGCCAGAGCAGCCTCCCGCAGCTGACCTTATAGTGGGTAGAGACTGGCCGCAGCTAAATTGCTCGAATTGTCTTATACCTTGATGCCTAGCTGGTGAAGCCCATTTTAGTAGCCATGTGTATGTTGCCACAGATTTCTATAATCAGTCGTCCTAGTAAGCTATATAGCCAAGTATCAGGTGAATATCCTGAACTCAACCAGACAGCCCCAAATGTTTTTGTATCAGCTATGATGAGGATATTCTTTCATTTATCATGATGCACTTCATTTTATTAACTACTGCCGACAGGGCCAAAGAGCTAAAGTTCCAATATGGCTCTCAATTGCAACATAATAGATTGCACAGGGTGATTAGCAACATATGTTAACTCTGGTATATGTGCCCCCAGCAGGCATGTGGAAATATCAAGTGTCAGGTCAAGGCCTAAAATAATGGAAACAAGAGATATTGTATTAATACAAATGACAGTCTTAAGCCTGAAATTGATATTGTAAAACAAAACCTGGTTTAAGGAATTTTCCCAAACCAGATTTTTAACCACCACAAATTACAACAGCTATTACTTTGTGATTTTTAGCAATAATAGTGGTAACATTGGTTTAAACCCTTCCTGTGTGGTGATCCTATCTAAAGCAAAGACAGAGGCCTCAAGGAGTTTATTCAGGAAAAAAAACACTCTACACCCAGTTTCATTGCTCTCCTGTGGGGCTAGATAAACATATTTGCTGAGAAGCCTTAAGTGCTTCTAAATATTTCATAAGATAAGTATATCAGACAAGCTTCCACTGCATAATACATCTTCATTTTTATTCATAATCAAATAATACACATTTTATTGATCTCAAGTTTTGGACCAGCTTGGCTTGTTCTATGCATAATAATACACAGAAAAACAACCGTGAAATATCAACACAGATAAGAAATGTATATTGGGGTTTTTTATGGGTATATTTCTTCTAAACAAAATAATTTAAAAATTATACAAAAAAAGAAGATCTATATTATAAAGTATTTTCAAGAGTGACTCGGATATCATACTACAGTCTTTTTTCTTTACTTCACATACTCATTGGAAATTAATTATAGAAACATGATCTTCAGAGCTAATGGTAACATCTATAATGTAAGTCTGGGTTCTTCAATAGATTTTCCATAGAGTTGGATTATAAAAAAAACAGCATGCTAGAATTTCATAATGTAATTTTCCATATGTGAAAAGGCTTAAAATTCCCCAGGTCAACATTTTGGAATATCTCAACTGTATATATTGCTCACATTAGTTTCTAATAAGAGTGTGGTAAATGTATCTACAAGCTGAAATGAGTAGTGGTGACACAGTCCAAGGGTCTCAACATGGAGATAATGTTTGGCCCAAGGTCTAAAAACCTAAATTGTTTTGATTATGAAAGAAGCAATAAGGGCTAAAATTATTTGGATAAAAAATGCTTCTTTAATGAAATAAGGTGACACATATATAAGACACTGCGTTCAATATGTAATATTTATTTCAAAACAATGTATTGCAATTTAAAGGCACACTGCAATGCATTTAAAAGTAAAGATGATCTGTTTGTTTGTTGGACATAAGCAGTTTGTTGGAAACAGTAAGCAGTTTAAAATAAATCAGTAAATGTTTTCTTACTTTTTAAACTGTCTGTTTTCTCCTCAAGCAGAGCTATTTATATCTTCCTCCCTGTGCCTTGCCAGGGGATGTGACCAGTTCTGACTGTGAGCTGGACCATCATGGAGTTGGAAGCAGGCTGAGCTATGATGTCTCAGACCCCACCACATGACATAATTAGGCCTGCCTGAAATGTCAATGTGGAGATAACCATTGTAATGTAAGCTGCTTGACGCTGTCACATAGGCTCTTCCGCTTTTATTTAGCATGTGCCGTCTAAACCAGAATCTTAATAGTGAGACTTTGTTTTACTCCAGCTTCAAAGCAGAACTGGCCACACCCCTGATATGCAGGGGGTGGAGATAAGCAACTCAGATTGAGGGAAATGTGACACATTCAAAAGAAATAGTATTTCAATAGTCTATGACCAGCAAACAAACAAATGAGCTTTACTTATAAATGCACTACAGTGGTTCTTTAAAGATCTCCTAAATTGCGTACAGGAGTATTTTACCCAAACAGTAACTCAGGACCCAGCCATAATCCATGGATTTCATTACCATAGTTTGGCTTTGCACATCCCACATTTTTAACTGCCTTTTATATGGAGTAAGTGAGATCCTCCTCCTACATGATATTTAGATGACTTGGAAAACAATTCACGTGTTGGTACATGCATAACAAACTTACAACATTAAGTTTGTTTTTATTTTACAATATTCTTTTACGAGTACTTTCATGTCTAAAACAGTTTCTTATGGATTCCAGCTGAACGATGTGTGCTATATACATTTGTATTTTCTAGTTAGCAGTGAAAGTAGGGAAGGAAGTTGGGCGCAGTGAATGAGTGGAGGAGTCAGGGGTTGTTACTTAATTCAAATATGCTTTTAGTACCTTTCTCCTCCCTACTTAGGAATGTAATACATTATATTTATGCTGACCATCTTGCACTGCCCCTTTAATGAGGCAATTAAGGTTCTTTATAAAGCTCTGTTTATTTTGTGAGCAGAACATACAATGAATAAATACATTAACAAAACCAAGCCTATAGAGAAGTGTACTAAATGCAATCGACAACAGTAATGCAAGTAGAAGTGCTTTTATCCTAAGGTTTAATATATTTTGCACATACTTTCTTTTATTATCAATCATAACTCTGCTGAACATAAATTGCACTCATAAAAATTCACTATATAAAATTATCTCTAGCAATTTAGACATACAGACTTAAACTAGTCTGCAAATTTTAAAATTGTACATAAAATTAAATGTAGCTTGGACCATGACTGTCATTAAAAGGGTATAGTGTTTTTATTTATTTTTTTAACAAGTTGGTTAGCAGTTGAGATTCACATAAAACAAATTGAATGCTGCTCAATTTTTTCAGTAACCTTGTATTACGGGAGATGTTAGTGGGAGGGGACCCCCTTAAAAATCTGAATCTGGTCTGGCTTAAGCCTTAAACTGACATCTCTGCCTCTTGGGAAACTCGTACGTTTTTGGTTGTAGGAGTTTTTGTTTTCTTGTACTAAACATTTTATCTCTAAGTTAAATCCTCTCAAGACAAGGTAGGTAATTTCTCTGGTATTACTGTATGTTAATTTATAAGACTACATCACATATATAGTGAGCCCGCTGCAACTCTGGCCCTCGCGGTTGCAGCCAGGCAAGGAGCGACAAAGGCGCTCCTTTGCGCTGGTGGAGTTGAGTGCCATAGGCGCTCATCCCTACGACCCTGCATCCCTACGACCCTGCACAACTTAAGCATCATACCTACGACCCGCGGGACTATAGATCAACAGAAAACTCAAACACACAATTCACAGTGCAAGACCCGGAGCACTTTGAAAAAATTTGCCTGCAAAAATTACGGCCTGTAACACTTTGAAAAGGAAACCGGCACTTACTGAAAAAATCGACCCACAAAAAATACAAACTTAACGGCCGAACCGCGCACATCTTAAAAACACAAAACATACAAAAAACATCACACACAGACAGGGGGACAGCCAGTGAGGTTGCATGCAAATTTAAGTTGAATTTGCAGAGTTTCGCCACTTAAAAATCGCCTACGTGAGAAAGAAAATGGCCACCGAAAAAAATACGAAAACGAGGCTACAAGACCCCTTAAGCACACAAAACACCGCCAGGCACATACGACTTTTACCCATGAACAGACGAGGTACAAAATACACTATTAGGAAGGATGGAAAGTGCACCAGACCTGCGTAACACATAGACAATCGCCACCATTTTACAACACTAACTTAAAACTAATAACATTACCAATCTAAAATGCCACTTTACACCGCTAAAAAAACGGTTTGGCCTCGCACACGCAGCCTATTTATACTGCACACTTGCCACATTGATGACACTTTCTCATCAGGTCACCAACAGTGCAAATGTACATTGTATGCTGCAGGAAAAACAAAAACAAAAGCGATTGTTAGCTCTTCAGCATTATGATTGCTGGATATATTAATTACAATTAGGGAAAGTATATTAATTTATTATTTAATTAATTATTATAAAAAATATAATTATATAAAAAAAAACAGAGAAGGGGAGAGGCTGACAATGAGACATGCGATGAGTGCCAAAGGCGCTTAGAGCGGTGCTCATAATGAGCGCTGAGGGTGCTCCGACGAGCAAAAGTACAAAAGGGGAGAGGCTCGCAATGAGTGCCAAAGGCGCTCAGCGCGGGGCTTGCAATGAGCACCGAAGGTGCTCAGACGACCAAAAGAACATAAAGGGAGAGGCTCGCAATGAGCGCCGAAGGTACTCAGAGGACTAAAAGCCTTACATTGTGTGGCAAACAGCATTACCTGCCTTACAATTTTATTGCCGTCATTTCTTGACGGGCAAGTCGTTAGTATATTAATAATCGTTTGTTTATTGGCAGTTATATCCACTTAGCCAACACATATAAAGCATATCATGGTCCTAATTAGTATAGTGTGCCACGTAATATACATTACAAACTTGAAGTTTCGTTTTAAACTACAGTAGATCTTTAATGGCTTGAAGAGCGCGATCTAGGTCTCATCAACAAGTTTGAAGACACAAGGCAATATTGCAAATGTAACAATAAAGATAGGATATTAAGAAGGTATCATGCTGTTATCATCATAATTATAATACCAATACATTGTTCATATAGGAGTTAATTTAAAACTAGACAGATAATTCCTTATGTCTTTTCAAATTGAGAATATTTGATTTCATATGGTTCTTCTAATAAAAGTTTATTGTAAATGATCTATTTTTTAATGATACGAGTTAAGTGCTCATTCTTTGAAAATATGAAAGCAGACTATAGATATAAAAAGACAGAAAACTAGGCCATGTCTATATCTTGAATTTAAGCCAACAAAATGCTAGTTTTGTCATGTTTTAAAAACAAAAGCTTTCAAATTAGGGATGACATTTTAAATGTTGGAACTTTAACCTTCGGGGTTGAAATTAGTAATAAACATCATAGTGCCATTTTGAGCACTTCTCTTTCTTTGTACTCCATTTTTAATATTTGAAACTACATTTCACTTGTCACTTCTGAGTTATTGAAGAGTTTTAATGTACGGTTACAGGTCTGGAATTTTAAAACCATGTAATATGGTAAAGTAACAATGCTTTGCTCAGAATACAGTATATAGAATGCTCTAACAGCACGATTATATGTCTCTTAAGAAATCTTGCCAGTGACCTCTGTTAGTAGGGAGCTACAGAGCTATTAAAATCCACTGCAGCAAACCTTTAAGAGTGGTCATCTATTATCAATGGTAGCTATGTGAGATTTTACCTAAAGCACTTTTACATGGACCCTAATCCTACGTGTCCTGGTATAGCCTGGTGGCACTGTACAGGTAACAGAAGGGTATATATAGTTCCTTGCAGGGTTCGCTACAGGGAAAAGGCTCAATTATAATAAAAATGAATATGGGGGGTGGGGGGTTTATGACCCCTCTGACTATACCTCCTATATACCTGGGTATCACTCAGGAACAAACTCATCCCTTGAGTTGGGGCATTGGGCCCTCTCATCGCATCTATCCTTGTTCTTTGGGGTGGGGGACCTATTAACTTAATGTACCATTATTTACTCTTTCGGATTGGCTAATATAAGTGTCAATCATACTTCAGCCCATCAGAATAGAATATATCAATTTACTATCTCTGACTGGTTACTCAGCAACCAACTACCAGCCCATTTCTCATTGGTTAACAATTTAATTGATGAAAATGTAGGGTACAAAATTTGTGAATTTTGATTGGTTACGCCTTTAACCCCCTATAGTATATGGGTTCATATTAGATGCAATGGTCAGTTGGAGGCCTTATAGTGACCTCCAAAAGCCAAATGGGTGGCTGACCCTATATATTTTAAGGCAGGTTGTGAGCACACGTTAGAGCTAGAGAGCCAACAGCAACACCATCCAGATGCAAGTAAAAAATTCTTAGGGAATTTTGCTTTGCAGGAACCATAGCTCCCCAAATTTGCTAGTAACAAAGGCTGGCTGTTTTAGCAACTACACTCCACTGTGTGCAGATAGATGCTTCCTCTGCTTTTAAAGTCTAATGTCCCTGCAGGAAGTTGATCAGTGCTACAGTATCCCTTTGATGTTTTCTATTGAATTATTTGCATGTGATAGGGATCCACCTTAAAGAAAGAAAAGGGTTCTTCACAGTAAGGGTGGTTAATTTGTGGAATTCTCTGCCAAAGGAGGTGGTGACAGCAGTTTTGATAGATAACTTTAAAAGGATTTGGATATATTTTTAAATAAAAGGTGCATTTAGGGTTATCCTGGATAATTAGTGAGGGAGTATTTTTTCATGGAGGAATCCGATAGCCAGTATCGGAGGTCAGGAAGGAATTCATTTTTTTCCCTTTTTAAACAATTGGCTAGTTTCACTTGGTTTTCGTTTTTCTGTTTGCCTTCCTCTGGATCAATTAACAACTAACCCGCATATTGCAGATCAGAGGAGATCTTAAAAGGTTGAACTTGATTGACTAAACCTCAATTACTAGTAACTATATTTAAGTTCCTCTAGTGAATAAGATGATAGGAACAGCTTACAGATGTTCTCTGCGTCAAGCAATGTCTCAGGAAAATATTTTGTATTTCTGTATTGCATCTGAAAAAAAGAATGTTTAAATGTGGCACAGTATATATATTTTAGTAATTATATTATCAGAGCACAATAAAATGATTCAACTGCTCTGGGGGCTTCTCTAGCCTCTGAGCAGTTTCCTGCCAGTGAGACCAACATACCACAGTAAGCTCTGTGTTATAAGAAGTTTAAACAGGTTTTACCCAATATTTTTTACCCAATAATCTGAAATAGTATCTGAAACATGCTCTTTGGGATGTATTAATACAATTGTGTTGCAATTGCTAAAAACCCTGATAAAAACTCTACCATACAAGTGCAACTTGGAATCAGACCCAATATAAATGTTGTTCCAAGTTTTCTTTAAAAAAAGCAAAATAGATTAAGTCTTCTGTATATAAACATCCCCCCTCCCCAAAGGAATTCATCGACATGATCAAGTAGACAACTGACCACAAGTCTTTAAAAAAAAAAAAAAAACATATGCAAAGAATCAACATTAAGCTTCTCTATTAAGCTTTTAATGATTTACAGTAACTGAACTGCAGAAGAAGACTGCAATCTATAACTCATTGGAGATTAGCTCATCTTATGTCCAAAGCATTCTCATTTCTGTCTCTCAAATATGTGCTGTGAGCTCAGTCAATTGTTTTATTTTTTTCTTGGAAATAGAGGATTGTCAAAGGTTGTCTTGATTCTTTTTGTTCAGAGTAAAACTCTTGAGCAGCAGGGGAGGGAGTTAAAAATATACAATTTGACTTAATACTTGGCCAATGTAGTACCCTCAGTGTCTGCACTCAGGGCTTGAGGCAAAATGGGAAAAAAAAAGGATAAGTGACCTTTTGATTAATTGCCTTCAATAAATATTATGCTGTATAAAAGGACTAGTGACATTAGTGGAATGAAATAGATCAGGGGTAAGCAAACTGTCAGGGCCCTCTTTCCATACATGATGGTTGATGCACCCACTTGTGTCATCCCCGTTCCTCCTCCCCAAAAAGCTTTGTGATTATGCCCCCAGACAGATTTTCGTACTTCCATAGGCTGTGCCTTTTTTGGTAACTGATCCTCTTCTCCTATTATACCCATTACCTTCCCCCATTTGTAGAATTATAAATTAGAAAGAACTTCCTATGGACTATTAGCACGCAGGTTAACTAAGAAAATATATGGAAAGAAAAAAGCCATTCTGAGTATATTTACATATACCAAGCAGGCCAAGAGGTAAATTTTCCCAAATAATTAGCCAGTGAACAGAGATTCTAGGTAATTATATGCAAATTAGGTTTAAAATGCATCACCTTTGTGCTTCTAGCCCATTTATTCCTCTGTCCTTTCCAACTCTGCTCACAGAGCAGAATAAACTCCACATGAGAGAGGAACACTTGACGTTTCCATTTGTATCAGTGGCACACGGTTTGGCTTTGCCACAGTGTTCTTTTTTCCATCTGGTCATATGACACAATTCTTGGACCATACAATAAACAGAAAAAAACAAGCTAAAGCTCAAAAAGTAGAGTGCTGGTCCATGTGGTCATGTAAAGGCAAAAACTCTAAAATTATTACTAAATTAAATTAAATGCTTCTTTAAAAAATATTTCCAAGTCAAAGCATCCATGCCAATGTTTGCAATGTGGATATCTAATCAAGCACACTTTGTTTAATGTTTACATAAATGTGACTGCTCCATTAAATTAAAAGCACACACACTTCTAAATGGTTCTTTGTTAACATGGCAACTTAAATGAAGACAGCGAAGTACTATTATGATAAATAGAATTGTAATCACTTCATCGGGCATTACTCACTGTGTTTAAACTACCATAATGGTTATACCTTCTCAACTAAAGTGTATGGCTTAGTGACAGAAGTATAATCAGAGGATTAATTATTCTATCTATCTGCATCCTATCCAACACATAGCAATCTGAGTCCTAATGGGGACTTGGCATAGTTACAAACAATCCAGCTGTTTTATACTTCTGGAGTTTCAATGGGACAGAGTACACATAAATCCATTCCCTCCTAGAGCTGCTGAGGTGATCAATTCCCCCAAGCACCCTCCATGCTATAATTTCACAGTGATAGCTGGCTTCTTTTCATAACACAATATTATTCACATCTGTGTCAGAGAAAAAGAACAGACAACAGGGAAACACTCTAAATTCTTCCATTAAACCCCATGACTCGCAATGCCACTAGACAGCTACATTGCAATAGTTTGATAAAGTATTTGTAAGATATTTTTGTTCACCCCAAACTGTAGCATTTGCGTATAATGTTATTTCATTTCAGTTAGTCAACACAATACATTTTTCAGCAGAATTATAAATAGAATAAGTATAGTTTAGTTATAACGAACAGTTTTTGTAACTGTATGGAAAAAACAATGCTACATATATCCAGTTAGAGGATTGAAAACGATGTGAAAAGGCTGTTTAAAAATGATCAGGTACTGACTAAGTTATATGGCTCCTGTAGAAGCAGGACGCGAAACGCGCGTAGGGCCGTAATTTGCGTACGCATCACTCCGTAGTGATGTAACACGCTATCTGTGAGTGCAGGGAGACGGACACTGAGTCCGGTTGTACGTATACATGATATTATGGTGCAACGCTTATGTTAGAGACATAACAACTTTAAGTAAGTTTTGATCTTTAGCTGTAAGAGCATAGGGATACAGGAAAGTGAGGTCATGCCCATATAAACTGCTGGTTGTCCTCCAGCTTCCCTAGATTTATGCTTTAGATATAATAGGGGTGTTTATCTCCACCCTAAGATCATAGATCAGATACCAGTACTGAATATAAAACAAGGCATGCAAATGGGACTATGATTCCACAATTGAGACGTGATTTATTTGTTCCATAGGAGATCTAGACTTGTGGGGTATCATTGGTAACCGGAGTATAGGTGACTTCTGTATTGAAGTGGAGTGGAGTTCCTGATTATATGTCCTCATCATTTCTCCTTGCACAGGATGATATGATGTATTTTATGTTTTTAAATCGTTGATGGATGTTTCTTTTTCTTTAATAATTAATAAATGTTATATTTTAATGGTTCTTATCTCTAGCCATAATACAATATTAGGACTATATGTGCTCTCTTTTGTATCCTTAGAATTAGTTACTGGCTAAGTTATAGTCATTTTTAGCAATTGCCATTATAGCAATTGAAGCCCTTGTACAAGAAGCTACATAGATAATGAGGATGGAGCCTTGATCACAAAGTCAATGATCTGCTTCATGTGGCCAGTCAGTCAAGTGAATTAAGCCTTGCTGGGGCAGCATAAATTAGAGACAATCTGCAGAGTGCAGTAGCCAGGACTTTCCCTTGGACTCTTATCAGCTTCAGGCTTTAATGCAGACAGTTGTTGCAATTCATCCATTTCCAGCTTTGCAGGGGAGACATGATGAAATTCGGAAGATGTTAAGCAGTGGCTTTGAGGATGAGCTTTATATATATATATATATATATATATATATATATATATATATAACAGTTAAGGGGACATCTAACACAGCAGTTTTTTCATGCATTTAAACATTACAAAAGTTTTTTGTTTGCCTGAAAAGTATTAAATAAAACCTGTTTAAGGTATACTCTCTGCATTTCTTGTTCGTTTCAATGAAATTTATAGTCTGTAGATCTCATTGGATGGAAGAAGGGCAAGCCCTATTAACATATGTATACACACATACAGGGAGAGGTAGTGTGTGTGTGTATATATGTACACACACACACAACATAAATAAATATTGGAAAATAGCACATATACGGCAAATCATTTTTATTTCGCATACATACAAATATAAGCATTCCATTGCAAAATTATAATATTATTTGTACAAACTGTTCACCTACAGTAGCCTGTATAGTACATACCCAAATAGATCACAATTACAAGTAATATAGTAGGGGATTGTAGGAGAGCTCTATGATCAGAGGATCTTCTACATAAAAGTACTATGTAAAATATAGTAGTTACATAAAAAACTGCATTCATCTTGTGTTGGCTCACAATAACAATTATCCAAGCGATACAATTTTCAATTTAACAATAAATACATTCTGCACCCTCCAAAAAATTGTTATTAACAGCATTATAAGCTTAACTACATTTATGCATGTTCTGTATACCGTTACAATCTTCACTGGACCATCCTTACTTATTGCCCTCTGTCTGTTGGTGTACCCAAAGGTTCATTTCTAGGCCCCCTCCTTTTCTCCATCTATACATTATCACTCGGTACTCTAAAAAAAAAAATCTTTTGGATTCCAGTATCATCTCTATGCAGATGGCACGCACATCTACCTCAGCAACAGATCTACCACATTTTCTTCAAGCACAAGTTTCCAACTGTCTCTCTAGCATGATAACATATCTGCTATTCAACAATATCATTATGTTGAAGCCGAAAGAGAGCCGGCCCTGTATGCCACCAAAGATATGCAACTAAGAAGCAGCAGCAGATAATTGTGCTCCACCCTCTGCCACAGCTTGTAAAATTGGGAGGAGTTCAAAGTTAATGGAGATGGGGTTTCATGGCTAGGGAGAACCAAGTGAGAAAAGGTAAATATATGTATATAAAATTAGGCTACTTTGTGTAAACTTTAAATCTCCCCCACTGACCACAATCTCACCCACCACAATGCTACTTATGAGTATTCTTCAGGCTCTCCTTAACCCCCCACATGAAACTAGACTACAGATGGTGTACAAACCCCACATGAAACTAAGAGCCTTATTCAATCAGAAGCCTGCATCTCGCAGTATACAGGCCGTATGTCTACTGCAGGCTCGCACTCTGCTTCAATTACGGTGCTATTCAATTGAACAAGCCTGCAAGTTACGAGCCGAAAGCCGAAACCGTAAACCATGCACTCATACGCACTAGTTCAGGGTGGAAACATGATCAATTAAGCAAGGCCATAAGGATCCATTTCGAAACCGCCAATAGAAAATGAGTCCACCATCATTATGACAGTATAAGTTGGTGGTTACATGTCAATTATTTAGTGTTTAGAGGTGCGTTGTGCGATCAGACTCGCAAAACAAAAAATAATAAAAATGAATGCCAATACTGTTCTAGTCCATGTGGGTGGCCTGATATGTATTAACTCATTAATTCCCAAGATAGATATAACCCTTAAGTTAAACAGTAAAAAAAAAAGCTTGAGATAGTTTCCCCGCCATTTACAATGCATTATTGATTTTTTATTTGCATTTACAGTGCTACGGACATGTCTTTAACCCCTTAGCACTCGTAGGATTTTCTTCTACATTTGCCATTTACGGGTGTGAAAACATTTGCAGGCTTGTGGAATTGTAGCAATTGAATAGCGATTTGCGATTTTAACTCTTGCGGATGGAAAAGATTAAAGGCTTAGATGGGTTGAATGCTGAGGTTGTAACAGCAAGAATTTCAAACCTGCAACCCGTAGACCATTTGCAGCTTGCAAAAAGAAGCTAATTGAATAGCAAATTAGCTTATGGGCTCCATCATGGGGACCCGTAACTTACAATTGCTCAATTGAATGAGGCTCCAAGTTTTCAAGAAAAGTAGAGCAAGAGAGGATTTTAGTTGTAGTGGCAGGTGCCAACCTTCTCAAAACACAACAACTTTTTCATCACTTATTAACTTACCAAACATATTTTATGGCACTGTACAAATAAAAAAACGACTTATGACATTCAATAATATATTCATCTTCAAGCCATAACCAGAATATTAAGCATGTCTTTTTTTCAATCTTTTACAAAAACATGTTTATTAAAAGAGTGAGCATGTAAAGGTTTGTGCCTTTAACAGATATGATCTGACAAGCCTGGAGGTAAACGTTCAACCTATCCTGAATTAAAGGGCTGTAAAACTTGCAGACAACTGCTCCTTGTAGTTACCCAATACATTATAAAAGAATAGGCATTTCAAGTACAACATAGTGAAACCTGCATTTCTATTAAGACCCTCATTTATTGTGAGGTATTATCTTCACAAAAGGGTAAAAAAGAGCCTCCCATTGAAGATCGAATTCCCACTACAATTTCTGCAAGACTTTAATGGACACATAGGGAAACTTATTTTGTTTTATATAAAGTATTTATAGGTATGTTTGATTAATGTATCCCACCTCAATGTAATCTCCATATAAAATTTGCTATTTGCCTGTTTCTGTTTACTCACATGCATACTAGCATGTTTCACATTTGTGATCCGCAGCAACACATTCCTTGAGCTTAGTTTAAGCTAAACCAATGCCAACAGGGGAAGTGAAAATGGGGATAACACTGTGAGGAGAAATATGCACATATGTTCATGCTCCATTTTTACTTTTTAATTGCAATAAGGTGTTAAAATATTTTAATCATCTCCCAAGTGGCTATGATCTTAGCTTAGCTCACAGAATGCAGTGATGCCAGGTCACAGATGTGAAAAACTGCAGCATAGAGATTATTTAACAGGAAGAAAAAGGGTGGTTCTAGATGCTGATATACTATAAGATTGTTGGCCTCTTAGAAATAAAGTGTACATTTGATATGAAAATTAAACTCATGAGAATACAATTAATTAAATAAACCAAGTAAAAAAATGATTTATAACGAAACACATGCTGAAGATTCCATTTAAAAGCTAGATTGTATACTATATATAAAGTATATTCTATGAAAGCAAAAAGTCCTTTCTAAAAAAAAAATAATAATAGGTAGAGTTTGATTAGAAAAAAACCTTCATTAAACTTTTACTGTGCATTTAAACAACAATCCTACTACAGTGGGAGCCAACCAGAGGAGAGAGATCTTCAAACAGACATACAGTAGTTGCAGTATGATAATGGGAGGTGACTAGAATGTGTATTTGTGTACACTGCTAGCAGCTCAGATTACATTACTCTCTGCTTCTAATGTTTGTTTACAGAATGTTCTCAAAAGGTTTTTTGGGTACTCCCCTTTGGTACTCCAGAGACAATATATCACTCCGAGGGTGAACAGATCTGGCATTAAACCATAATAATGAATTGGTAAAATGCACAGTAAAAATGTAATAAATATTTTTCCTTATCAGGCCATATTTAATGATTCTTTAGAGAGCTCTTTAAGAAAACTAAAGTGGCCCTTAAAGTATGGTGTTACAAGTAGGCTGAATGTTGCTGGCAAACTGTAATTTATCTTAATTATTTTATATGTATTTTGTATCAGTGAAGCTCTCTATCAGCTTTAAAAACTTCCCATTAGCAAAAATATTTTTAGAGAGATGAAGCTTTAAACTATGCTCAGATTATACCCACGATCTAACAGCAGAGAAGATCTGCACATCTTCAAGACTATGCTTAAAATGCCATAAATGATACTTGGTTTCTTTTCATTTCGAACGGAAGGTTTCTGTCATGAACAGGTTCAATTAATGTTTAACTTGTGCTAGTGTGTACATATATGTATATGTTCCCAGCATAATTACTACCAGACACTTCGAGTTTTGAAGGTTGTAGATGTAGATTTTGCATTTAAGAAGCAACCTTTGAAGGATGTTTCTCATTTGTTAATTTTTACAATCCTACAATGTACATTATTGTGATACCTTGCCACTTTGCAGGTGGACTCAATCAGGTCATTCTCAATGTCAAGGAGGCTGGGTGGCAGTGTGAATTCCTGTGGCGAAGTGAGTCTTTTCAAACGCAGCAAACCCACACAGAACTTGGCACCCATCTCTTCAAGCTCCTTTGTTCCGATCTGCAAACCCTGAAAAAAGAACACAATATATTAGAATTAGTGTGAGATTGTAAAAAAACACAACAGTATATTGGACAATAGGTTAGTCATTGAAGATTGGTGGGGGATCCCTTAACAGTAAACATCTGCTTTGTTTTATCATGTGATCCAAGTACTATGGCTGTTGCAATCACCACTAAACAATCTCTCTATACACATAATAATGAGTGAGAAACAAAAGTAAAAACAAATAATAGAGGGAATGCACCCCATCCTCACTTAGGGCCTCATTCTATTAACGGACCTAAAATGGCCGCAAAGCTGCGATTCCTTGCGGCCGTCTTACGGCCCCGTGTAGAGCTACTTCTACCTTGCAATTCAAATGGACGGCGCCGCAAGGATATCCCCCTTCCGGCCGGCCGCATAACATGCAAACGGCCGCAAGCGTTTTCCCAGCGCCCATAGATCTTGTTTTCCGGCCGCAAAGTCAGACAACTGTAAATGCAAATATAAATTCAAGATGGCACTGTACAGCTCTGTAAATGCGAGGCATCATAATGGGGGACATGAGGATTAATAGCAACACCCTCTCAAGCTTGCACATGGCCCAAATCCGATATATCATTTTGGCGGGTCTGAGGTGCTCCAAGGGACTTTGTCCACGGATATTTGACATGAATTAAAATAAAAATGATTTTCAGATTTGAGTGTTGTGCTATGAATGCTAACACCTCCAATCACTTTATCGTCTCATCAGTGCAGGATGGCTATATTATGTGCTTAATTGTGTGCTTGCGGGACCTTTTTGGTGCAAGTAAGCTGCGGCTCGGTTTTAACCTTGCCGAGAGGGTTCCCGTAGCAATTGAATAGCAACCGTGGCTTTCTTGCGGCCGAAACTCTTGCGGCCGTGTAAGATCAAAGGCTTTCCTGCTGCGCGTGCGGCCGCAAGCCTGCCGGAGCCCTTGGCCGCAAGGAATAGAATAGGCAAATAGCCTGCGGCCGGTCCTTGCGGCCACGCATCTCCTACGGCCGTTAATAGAATGAGGCCCTTAGTCTTCAAAGCTGGTTCTAACTAGTGATACCGGCAAATGAAGTTTATTATCTGTACATCAGATTCAGGAGTTGTTGCAAGCACTCAAAAACTAAATATGCTTATACCTCAATCAATTTAAGGCAATTGTAAGAAGCAAGCAAAATACATTTCCCACCCTCTGGTTGATTATGACTTTAGTGGCCCTTTAGGAATAAGAATGTTTTTACTAGCAAGTTAAGGAAGTTCCTCAGATAATAGGCCTTTAAGCAACTCTCTGCAGGAGCCTTGAATATGTTGAGGGAAACTATTGAACTAGACCTTTTATTTAGTTAAATATTTCTAAATTCATAAAATGAGAAACTGTTTTCTTTATGACAAAATTATCTTTGAGAAAAAAAAAATCACTATTTTGTATGAACTTATGCACTGTAAATATTTATCAAAAATGTTTTTATTGTTCTCAAAATGTTTGAAGTGTTTGCAAATAGACAAACAAATAAAAATCGGAACAACATTCTATCAAGTTTTCCCATCTAGAGTTTTTTTGTGATATTTAAAGGGTCACTAAATGTATCAATTTCTCTTTCTAGAAACATTTAAATGGTATACTCAACCTATGGTAATAAACCAACAGTTTAGTGACCACATAGGCTATGAGAGAACTTCTAGAGGAGCATAATAGAAGAATGTGTTCAGAATAGATTGATTAGTTAATTCAGCAGAAATTAAAGGGTCACTGTGGTTTAAAAAACAAAAAATCCCATTTAAAAAAAAAGAAAAAAAAAAACTAGAACGAGTTTCCAACTGTCTCTCTAGCATATCCTCCTGAATGTCCACCCACCACCTCAAACTCAACATGTCAAAGACTGAGCTCCTTGTTTTCCCACCCTGAACTACAGCTTTCACTATGGACAATGCAATGATCACTCCCTGGACCCTGCCCTCCCTTTCATTGCTTATATATATTCACTAACAAAATCTTGTCTTTTTCACCTAAAAGATACCTCTAAAAAAAGGCACGAACACAAGATACAACTAAAATTCTAATACATGTTCTCATCATATCTGGCCTCAACTACGGAAACCCACTTCTTGCTGGCCTCCCCATCACCCACTGTCACCACTCCGATCTATAATGAACACCTCCGCTAAACTCACCTACCATATTCAATGATCCATGTCAACATCATCTCTCTGTCAATCACTCCACTGACTTCCCATAACCTCCAGAATATAATTTAAAATCATGACCCTAACGTATAAAGCCCTCAACAGCAGTGCACCCTCTTATATCTCTGCTCTCTATCTTTCCTTCTCTCCTATTGCTCCTCTAACTCCCGCCTTCAGGACTTTTCTTGTGTTGCCCCTATTCTTTGAAACTCCTTGCCCTGCTCCACTGGACTTTTCTCCTATCTCAAGATCTTCAAAACCTCACTAAAACCACATCTGTTTACTGAAGCATATGTCACGCATCTATCACCCTCCTGTCACACAACCAAACCCTTTAGATTGTAAGCTTGTAAGTTTTTAAACGTATAAGGTGCTTGAGAAAGCACTTTGTGTCCTAGATTGTAAACTCAAAGACAGGGCCCCCTATTCATTTTCATTGTATTGAAGCAGTTTTGTCGTGTACTTGTCCCATGTATTGTACTAGGGAATATGTTGGCGCTTTATAAATAAAGGATGATAATAATATTCTCCTTTCATACTTTTAGCTTCTGACCTCAATGTTCACCACAATGTCTCTAACATTCTTTTTACCATTAATGTCACGTTTACCCCCTGAAACACTAAGAAATGTACAACTTTCCCTTCGTACTTGGATAACATACTTACACACGACTCCCAGATTTGCCTAGGCTCCCGCTCTACCCTTAATTCTCTTAATTCTCCCTTCCAATTAGTTATTCTGTAAGATCTCATTCCTGTCATGTGTGTGATTATTGCGTCAAGGGCAGGGTCCTCAAATCGTTTGTATCAGTCAAATTATGTATTGTCATACCCATGGATTTACTGTACCCCAACTCTATAAAATAATGTAAACACTATATAAATAAAATATCTAATATAGTATTGAATAAAAACATCTGCTACACAGCTTAAAAGTCTCTTTTTAATCAATGTATTTGCTTTTTTTTGTACATGTGTGCAATTTACCTGCTGCCTATAAGCACTTAGCATTAAATGGCCCTACAAACATTATCTTCATTTACCTTATGCATTTGCCAAATGCATATTTGTATTATACATTTTGTCAATGCTATTCTGTAAATTTTATGTCCTAATTACCTTATTATATATAACTTAGATCTGCAAAACAGAGACTTCCATTTAAATGCCTTACTCAATATCATGTATGTATATATTAAACAATAATGGGCCTGCAGTGATCCCAGTGGGACACGACTTGTAACCATACACCATGAGGAGGCTGTGGCCATTTATTGCAAGTAATAATTTAGTGACAACTTAAAGGGACATCAGCACAGACATAGGATTGTGCTTACTTCTCAAACACAACACTGAAGCTATTCAGAACTAGGGAGTACAATCAGTCTTCAAATAATGTGACCATTTACATACAAAGTGTTCTTTCCTTTAAAATATTCAAATGTTGGGAAAAAAACTGTATTCTTTGAAAAATAGCAAATTATAATTTTATAACAGTAAATTCAAAAGGCCAGAGAAAAAAATCTATTTCTATAACATTACAACCAGTATACATTAAGCTTGACTAATTTTGTTTTACGCGTTCATAATTATTTTCTTGTCATCTCTTTCACCATAACACAAATTGCTCTTAAACGTGTGAACTTATTATATAAGTTCAAATATATGGGTAACAGTTTTTGTACTCTGTAAATCCAGTGATGTGAGCTGCTGAAGAACTCAGTACGCATGTGACTGCCACGCCTTACACCTCAGCTGCAATTTGATTGGCTATTGAATGTTTGACTCAATCGGTTAATTTTAAGTATCAGTGACAGAAATGGAACTTGTAATGTCAGTTTCAGTTCTCCGGAAACATCACATATAATAGTTGTGGATATACGGGCAGTTGGTCAAGCTTTGCGAGCCTCGCGAACTGAGGCGAGCCATTTGCGGGCCATAGGGCTGCAACTGCAGCACATGGGATTTAGGCTGCAATGAGCGCCAAAGGCGCTCATTGCACTGCGAGCCTCGCAAAGTGAGGCAAGCAGTTGAGGCATACAGGACTGAGGCTGCAATGAGCACTACAAGCGCTCATCGCAAGGCCAGTAGGACTTCGCGCACGGCAAGTTGAAAAACGCAGGACTTAGGCTTGGCTCGTGGAACTTAGCGAGGGATGCAAAATTACGGGCCCGTATGAATTAGGACCCAAAGCACTTGCATGGACTGTGGGCCTCGCATAAAATACGACTTTAACGGACGAATCACTGAACAGTAAAAAGCTGAAAAACAACAACAAATGTGCCTCAAATTAATTTACACACTCACACATAGCACAGGGGGAGAGACTGGGAGCGTGTGACTGAGGTTTCAACTTAATTTGAGGCACATTTGCAGTTTTTTCACAATTGAAAATCGCCTAACCGAGAAAAACAATGGCTGCCGAAAAAACGCAAAAAGATGAAAACGAGGCCGAGAGTCGAGGAAACACTTGAGGAAAACCAGTAACACTTCCTCCACAACAGTAAGCTTTACACCAACACAGTACACTTCACCAAAAGCAGTAACACTTAACCCAAGGCCGTAACACTCATTGAAAGCCCCCTAAACTACACGGGGGGATAGGCTTGGCACTCATTGTGAGCCACATGATGAGCGCTGAAAGCACTCATCGTGGGGCTCGCAATGAGCGCTTAAGGTGATCATAGCGGGCCATGTAAAGTACATGGGGAGAGGCTCACAATAAGCAACAATGGCTGCTCAGCGCAGGGCTCGCGATGAACGCCGAAGGTGCTCAGAGGGCCCTTAGCCTTGCATTGTGTGGCAAACAGCATTGCCAGGCTTACAATTTTACTCCCGTCATTTTTTACGGGCAAGTCGCTAGTGAAGGAATAGCTGTCAATCTGGGCAAGCTGCAGAACTTTTACACATACAGTTCATCTTCTCTAAGAGTGTTCTTTAAGTGAAGCTAAATTTTAGATGGAACTTTGTACAAGCAGATGTAAGGGATCTTTAGCTTCATATTGAAACCAAAGTTGTTGATAAACCTAAATGAGTATCCAAAGAGTGCTCATGCATAGTGGCAAACATGGGTCAGGATGAGCTTGCTTAGTAAACTTCGGTACCCATGATCAGAACTCCAAAACACTACACAATATCCATTATTCAGTATGTGAACCAAAGAACATGGACTTCACACTTTCACAGTGTTTTTGCTATTTCTTTAATCCTAGACAAGATCAACTTGTAAGAAAATAAATGGCTTCCACTGTCTAAAATAGAATGTTTTGTCGTTTTCTACCAGAACAACACAAGTGTCACAGTCATCCAACTGTATAGCACCAGGAGCCTCATGTGCCTCATGATCAAGTCACTCCTTTTTAAGGAGGTCAGGAACAAGTGAATTTAAAACACTGCAATTATACTAAAATACTGAATAGATCATTATGCTCTTCTAAGAAAACTCATAATAGCTCAGAACAAAATATGCTGTGCTAGATCTTATATGACATTTACTCTGTAAATGGCTTAAAAAACAAACAATGAATTGAAATGACTCAGAAGTAATTAATAGGCAACAACATTGCTCTAACACTATACATACCTTATTAGAAGTATACATGTAATATTTCACTCTAATTTCAGTGCAATGTTACTTTTATACTTCTATTAAAATATGTTCTGATGTCAGGCACAGAAGTTTGTATTATTATCGGTAGCATATTTTTAAAATGTGTTACTTTTCTGCACCCGTTTTAAAAGTTTTTTTTTATTTCACTAGTGCCAATTGCCCATGCATTCACCCCACTCCAACAAAACCTTGCTAATCTCCTCTATATCCAACAACAATTAATACAATCTGAATCCCTTGCAAACCAACTCTCACCCTATGCCCTGTCCTACTACTTTTCTTTCTCCTTCATTTTGCTTATTTGTGGTAGGGGTTTAAACCAGTGTAGAACAGTCTCCAAACATTACACCACTGTCTAAAAATGTGTGTACTTTCTTTGTGTCCAACCTTGATACAATTTATATTGTTTCACCTTACTTTTCTTAATTTCTCTTAGCAAGCCTATCGTATACAGCAGTGGCTCCCAAACCCTCTTCAAGACCCACCAGTCAAGCCATGATTTAGGTCAAACACAGAGTGAATGCAAAGGTGGAGCCTCACTGAATACTAGTTGCCTCACCTATGTTCACACAGTTTGACCTAAATCATGGCCTGTCTGGTAGGTCTTGAGGAGGTGTTTGGGAACCACCTCTGATCTTGCATTTGGCTAATTGCACCATTTCACCAACAAACCCAAACTTCACATTATATATACTATGTCTGTTTTGGAGTTAAAGAAGTCAATTTACTGAACAATGATATACCATTACCATATAAAATGCCTTGGATAAAGGCACTATATATGAATGCAAGCAATTAAAGGTAATCCTGGGTTAGTCGGAGTAAGTTGCTAATAGGCCATATCTATTGCACAAAACTATGCCATCAGCTACACACTCTGATAAAAGCTTTATACTCTCGGAAGAGAGGAAACACCTCTGATCAGAACTGGAAAATAAACACCTTTACAAGATTTCACCAAGAAAATTTCAGTATATCTTGTTTTAACAAAATACAATGTTGTTTATTTGCCTGTAAACTCCATCATGAGCTTACAGGACCTCTGTAGTAGCAATCTAAGCTATCATATCATAGTATCATATTAAGGTATACCACAATATAGCTATATGCTAAAACCCAAGGAATGCATCAAACCATAACTAAAAGACTTTCTGTCATCCGCCCACTTACCAGACACTGATTGCAGTGTTTGTTTTCATTTTAGTTGATGGAACCAGGTGCCTTAAACAAGTTAATTATAAATTATGAGACTTCATTTCAGAATAGAATGATAGTTCATCAATCAGAGGGCTACATTACATATTATCACAAATCAATTTGCCAGCAGGATAATAATTTGTCTCTGTCAAATCTAAAACCACTTAGTGACCATGGGGATATATGGTAGCAATATAATCCAAAGTGTAATGGCCAACTGGGTGTGTCTGGGCAGTTGGATATACTATTAGAGTAGCAGTGTCATTAAGGGGCTTGTAATCGTTCCATAAAAAGCGTGAAGATTATGTGCAGATCCATAAAGGGACTCGAGGGATCAAAATACAGAATCCAATAAAAACACCTGCCTTTGTAAATGTACTGGAATGACTAGGGCTCAGAATCATTAAAGAGAAGCAAACCCCCCATATTTAAAGCAGGTTTGTAATATTACAAAGTTATTTTTCAACTGTTGCATGAAAAGGAGTCCTGAAAAGCTATTTTTTAATAATTATGGAAAGGTGGATCTTGAATATGATCAGACAAGTCTGCGATGTTTTTGTGTCAGATGCACATCCTACATAATAATTTCTAAGCAGAGGTCTAGAGTAGGGTCTGCCTATTTAGATGTTGTGAATGAAGGGGATATAGTGAATGTAGAATGAGAGTGGTTGGAGCATATGGCATGAAACAGAATGACAGATAAGAGGAAGTGGAGAATTTTGACCACTACAACACTGAGGAGGCTGTCTTGATAAGACTTGAATAATGTTATAGCGGTTGAAAGAAGACATTAATGAGGTAAACAGCAATTGTTTAAAAGTATATGTTCTGGTTAAAGATTTGCTTTGCCGTGGTTTGGCCATGTATTTTTAATGTTAACTAATGAAGAGCTAAAAATTAGGTTTAACACTTACATTGGCCCTTAAAGTATCATAGAAAAAAACATTTGTACTGTTTCAGTCATTTCATTTTAAATTCCCAGAAAACACGATATTCTGATAAAGGTCTGTGCATAGCTTTCACATTAAACTTTTGAAAATAGTGTCTCATTTCTTTTACTTACTTTGTGTACTTATCCATAATATGTTCTGTAATTATCACATGATTTTCTTTGTAGATCTCCATTCAAAGAAAAACGATTCACCCAAACCAACATCATGATAGTCTATGCATATACGCTCAATATTACCAATTCATCCACCTACGATACTTTATCCAAGGAGATTGACAAATGTTTCTTCAGCTATAAATGTCTTTTGCATTAAACATCCGTTGTCTACAAATTCAATGAAAATATTTAAAGGACCACTGCACTATAAAATAATGTCTGTTACCATGAAGTACATGCATAAGTATACTTGATTTAGAATATTTAAACTTTATAATGACAGTATACTTTAAAGCTCTTACTTTTATAGGTTTATGCCTGACGTGCAGTGCCACTTAGCTCTGCCCCTTTACGGGGAGGGCAACTGTAGGAGTTGTTTGGTGTCTGACTGGTGTAGATCTGACCTCAAACCTACACCAGTCAGACACCAGAGCACACAGCATGCAATCTGCTACAGTTGGCCTTCCCCTAATAATGCAAAAGGGTTGGAACTAAGCAGCACAGCACGCAGACAGAAACATAAGAGCTTTGTAACATTATAAATCAAGTATACTTACAGGTAAACCCTGATTAACGCTACCCCTTTGAGAGCGGATTTGCTATATCACTCTTTTTCCCTGTAATTCCCTGCTTAGAGCATTTAGTCTGAGCGATATGGCAATAAAATGCCCCGTTTAGTGCGGTTTCGCATAGAGATCCTGCATGCAGGAACAAATGTGGAGCGCTAAAACAAGGTATGGTTGTACTTTCATCTTACTATTATCATTATTTTTATAGCACAGTGATCCTTTAAGGCTTTGTCAGGTAAACTTTCTTTGCCAAGAGGTGTACAATTCACAAGTAGTCACCTTTTAAGGTTAGAAGGAGAAATAACGAAAACTTATATATATTTATTTATACACACACATTAACATATTGATATAGGCATTAGCACCTAAACCGGGCCATTTAGGGCCCACAATTAATTAGAAAAAAAGGTTAGCATTTTTTTTTTGTTGCTGGATAGTGCCGTATATGCTGGTTTAGCAGGACTTTTTTTAAATGGGGAATTGGTGCCGGATAACCGGGAGTTTACTGTATGTATATATATATATATATATATATATATATATATATATATATATATATATATATATATATATATATATTGCTTCTGACTTGCTTTCGAGAGCTAAACTCTCTTTTTTCATCATAATATTTATAAATATGTTTGTCCAATAAAAAAGGAATAACTATATACAGCAATACTCTGATTATTCATCTGGATTACTGGACACTTCACGGCTATATACGGTGGATATAAAAAGTCTACACACCCCTGTTAAAATGTCAGGTTTCTGTGCTGTAAAAAAAATGAGACAAAGATAAATCATTTCAGAACTTTTTTCCACCTATAAATTGTACAACTCAATTGAAAAACAAACTGAAATCTTTTAGGTGGAGGGAAGAAAATAAAAAATAAAAAAAATAATGTTGTTGCATAAGTCTGCACACCCTCTTATAACTGGGGATGTCTTTGGACACTCAAAAGCTACTGGTTTTATTGTGATTACTGTGGATGTATAACTAGCTAAGCAAGCCTAAGATAAGAGGCTTTATAGGAATCCTAGATAGCATAACCTTTAAAAAATATATAGTTTCCATGCCAAATAAAAATAAATCTTTCCTAATAAGGTAATGTTTTTTTTAATTTCAAAACTTCAAATATTCCTGATCAGGTACTTTTTTCTCACTTCAAAACTCTAAATTGTTTATTTTAAAATGGGTATTTCATCAAGCAAACTATAGATTTGACCGTGGAGAACACTATTGGGGTGTGGGGATTGTTTTTTTTATATTATTACAGTATTTTCCCCCATTACCTAGATGGAGTTCTTAGAATGTATTCTATAGAAGATTGTTCTGCAATGCTCAAGTTAAATGTATATGCACAGATTTAAAAAGATGATCACCTATTAGGAGATAACATTTTAAAACTATATTTGTAACATTAAAGTGATCCTTGAACCACAAAAAAAAGATTAAACATAAGTGGACTAGGTAATGTACCTTGTATATACACTACTACACAACTTGGTAATACCATAGATCATGCAGACAGGAAGCAGCAGTAACCCTATATAAGATAAAATATATATTTGAACATGTGTAAAACATTCAAGAGTGAGAAGCAGATGGTGGTACCACATCTCCGGACCTTGTACAGTGATGTTAATAGCATCCTGAATGTGGCATTATGTAATGGTATCAAAGGGTATCAATTTCCATTCGGTATTACAAAAATCTAATTGACTTCAACACAACTTGGCTTGACTTCCAAGACAAAACTAAACATGTGTGCAGTTAAAGCATCAACTAAGATAAGATGTTTCTCTTTTACTGTGCAGTATGAGAGTTTAATTATACTGGAGGTCTGTTGTGCGTTACAGGTTATGAGTACTAAAAATGTTCTGCTCCTTCAGCTGGTAAATGGATTGTCAAATGTTCTTACAAGAAATAAAATACTGAAACAAATGAACATCTCAGGAAGAGCAAGTTCTTGAATTGGTCAGTCCACTATAACATCTAATCTTCCATCTTTACTTCACACGGGAACAGGATAGGTAAGTAAAACAAGAGGTTAGGCTCTGAAGTGAATAATAAAACAGTATTATGTCTTAACAAAAAATTAATAATGTATTACAAAATTAATATAACTTCCCAACAATTTGATATTGAAGGAACCCACATACTCCAATTTAAAAGTTATAATAGTTCTTTGTAATCAACTCTGATTCATTAAGTCTAAAAAAAAATTTATTGATAGAATACCTCTATGTGTTAGGTGATGTAAGCAGCGGAGGAGCACAGAACATGAATGGAACTGTCACAGACAGAAGTTAGCTGCAGTACGACTGGCTCTTGAGTTTTTTATCCAACCAGGTTACAGAGCAGAGTATCAGTGACAATAATCATGGAGGAGTAAATACCAAACTAGGCACCTATCACAGCATCTACATAGTTAATCTTCTCTGACACTGAAGTTTAATTTAAAAAGAAAGTCATTTTTAGGTGGAACTTGCCCTTTAAGAATTGTATTGCACTTATGTTTGCACACTATTTATTCATGGTGCATATTCTTGAAATGTTACTACAGGGTTTTACAAACTTTAGAGTAACAGAACCAACTGCTTCTAAAAGGTGTGTGTATGTACAGTCAGGTCCATAAATATTGGGACATCGACACAATTCTAATCTTTTTGGCTCTATACACCACCACAATGGATTTGAAATGAAACTAACAAGATGTGCTTTAACTGCAGACTTTCAGCTTTAATTTGCGGGTATTTACATCCAAATCAGATGAACAGTGTATGAATTACAACAGTTTGTATATGTGCCTCCCACTTTTTAACCAAAAGTAATGGGACAATTGGCTGCTCAGCTGTTCCATGGCCAGGTGTGTGTTATTCCCTCATTATCCCATTTACAAAGAGCAGATACAAGCTCCAGTGTTCATTTCAAGTGTGCTATTTGCATTTGTTGCTGTTAACTCTCAATATGAGATCCAAAGAGCTGTCACTATCAGTGAAGCAAGAGGGGTATATGTCATTAGTATGATGAATAATACATTGTTTTGGAAATTCTTTTGTACCCTTCTCCTGACTGATGATACCTTTTAACAATGAGATCCCTCTGATGCTTTGGAAGCTCTCTGTGGACCATGGCTTTTGCTGTGGGATGCGACTAAGAAAATTTCAGGAAAGACCAACTAGAGCAGCTGAACTTTATTTGGGGTTAATCAGAGGCACTTTAAATGATGGCAGGTGTATGCTGACTCCTATTTAACACGATTTGGAATGTGATTGCTTAATTCTGAACACAGCTACATCCCCAGTTATAAGAGGGTGTGCAGACCACATTGTTTTTCTTTTTTTTCCCTCCATCTAAAATATTTCAGTTTGTTTTTCAATTTAGTTGTACAGTTTTTAGGTCACATTAAAGGTGGGAAAAGTTCTGAAATGATTTATCTTTGTCTCATTTTTTTACAGCACAGAAACCTGACATTTTAACAGGGGTGTGTAGACTTTTTATATCCACTGTAAGTAACAGTGAATCTGACTGCTGACTGATTATCCAGAGACCTAGCTACTAGTTAGTAATCTTTGCAAATGGGAATCAGGTGAGTTGGTATATTCTTACAGTTACTGTATTTAGCACTGTACTGTACATGCATGTTGATTATTTCTCTTTATCCTCCTCCGCCTTTTTTTAGTTGACCACTTTTTTTCAGTTTTTTGTTTTGTCACCACACTATGTGTGAAACTGGATTACACAGTCCAGAGGTTGAATCATCTGTTTCATTGAGCAGATCTACACAAGTTGTAAGTGTTATGCACATTAATGGTTTCTTCAATTAAATGGAGTGATTTCTGATGATCCTTTTTTTATCAGATTTTGGTTGCAGTGGTGTAGTGACCACATGTGACCCTGGTAAGTGCTATATATCTAAAGATAATAATAAATAATAATAATAATATCATGCTTATTCTAGACTATGACATTACCCCCTGTAGACATCCCCTTTTTCCCACAAGCCTCTCCAGGGATCAGCCCACACCACAACCATGATATTAATGCACAGTCTTGACCATTTCTGATTGTGCTCTGTGTATGAAATAAAGCTTTGTTACACCATTCTGAGCGTGTCAGTGTGTTTTCAATGGTTGGAGTTATGGGACATCCACATACATCACATAAGTGTAAAACTCCTATCTATGTAGGCTAATGAGCCCTAGTTACTATGCAATAGATCAATACATATACCAATAATAATAATAGTCATAATAGCATTAGATATCATATAATAAATTATATCATATATGATAATAATAAAGTGTTAATACACATGCAAAGTCCAATTTGTGATACTGTGGAGTATCAACATTCCCCGTAGCGCATGATAGGAATAGGACAGGTGATACTGGAGTTGGTTGCCAGTTCCTTCTCTACTGGACTGTGATTTGTCTGACTTCTCTGATATGACCTGCCCACCTATAGTGACCCTACAGCTTCAACACAGTACACAATGCTGAAGGGGACCTGGGGGAATGCATTTTTTTTTAAGTATTTATTCTATTCCATATCCTAAGTTTGTCTTTCTAAGTTTATGTTGGAGCAGATGAGTGACTGTCAGCAAGCTTCACTCTTATGTGTCTGCATGTTGTGTTGTTCAGTCGTGTCTGACTCTCCATGAACCTTTGGTCTGCAGGTCACCAGGCACATCTTGTGTCTGCTTCTGCTAATCTATATGGTTTTCATGGCAGAAATACTGGAGTGGTTTGCCAGTTCCTTTTCCAGTGGACCGCGATTGTCTGACCTCTCTGCTATGACCTGCCCATCTCACAGCTTCATTGGAGTACACAAACCCCTTCAGCCCGACAAGGTAGTGATCCAGAATGGGGTACATCTACATAACTGAAAACTATATTAGCCACCATTTATGTGTCCATATTCATTCTATTAATGTTTGCGCAGTATGACTGAAATATAATGTGCACATGGTGCAAGTATACCTGTAAACAAACTAGACTGACAGGTAATTAAGCTGTTTAATTTGAGACTGCTCGTGTCTATATAAAACAAAAAGGGTAATAATACACAGCTTTCAAAAAATGCATAACAAACTCAAGCTGTGATGCATGTGGAAACTAGAAGCACTGACACAATGTCACTTAAAACATTTATATTAACACAATTATTAGGAAAGTAGTCACACCAGAAAACTAAGAGGTCATCTACTTATTACATAGAAAACTGTGAAACTACTGTGTGGAGGATACTACTCTGCGCCATTATATAAAGCACTCAAAAATAAACTGAGAAGTGTTTCATTGACTAGGGCCCCTATTCAATTGCAAACCCGCAGATTACATTATACCGGCCATGGGCCTCATTCAAATGCGATTTGGGCAATTGAATAGGGCTCTATATAAGCACACAGCATATTTTTTTTACAGAAGTTTTTAGTCAGTGAACTTCTATCTAAAAGCAAGGTCTTCACTAACTAAAAACTTCTGTAAAAATATATGCTATGTCCTTATATAGAGCCCTATTAAATTGGCCTAATCTCGCATTTGAATGAGGCCCAATATGTCTGCAGGTTTGAAATTTGCTACAATTACAGAGCGGTTCAATTGAACAAGCCCGCAACTACCTGGTCGAAAGCCTAAACCGTAAACCATGCACCAGTAAGTAGCATTTCAGTGCTTGATCATGATTAATTAAGCAAGGCTGTAACTACCGATTTAGAAACCGCCAATAGTAAATGAGACCATCATCATGACGTCAGTAAAACATGGAGGTTACACATCAATGAATTAGCGTTTAGAGGTCCCATAAGCAATCCGACTCGCAATTCGGCAATGTACAAAATTAAAAAAATGAATGGCGATACGGATTTACGGGTGTGAAAACATTTGCAGGCTTGAGGAATTGTAGTAATTGAATAGCAATTTCAGGAATTGTAACTTTTGCGGGCTTGAAAGATAAAACGCATAGATGGGGTGTAAGATACTACTTTGGCAACCGCAGGTATTTTCAGCCTGTAACCTGCAGCTCGCTAAAAGACACCAATTGAATAGCAAAGTAGTTTTCGGGCTACATTACGGACTCCTATAACTTACAATTGTTCAATTGAATAAGGGCCTAGGTGTGGTCTCCAGTTTACCTGCACCGTCTGATATATTGAGCTTGAGATAATGTGACAAAATGTTTTCAGGTCCTGAAGTGACAAACTCCAGAAAGCTTATATCCTCTATTCTCACTGCAATGACACATTTTTCCTTCAGAATTAACATGTTTAGGGTAATTACAAGAAAAAGTTGGCATTTTTGTTGCAGCAAATAGCATGTATTGGCATTTGCAGGGAGCATGTGTTTTGTTGATGTCCTTTTAGAACCTGCAAGCAGCAGCATTGTTTGGCAACTGAAGAAATAAATAAACGTGTTATATTTTAGTTTTATACGAGTCAATTTAAATTATTTCACTTAATTTTAGTGATGAATAGCAGCACAGATAAGTTGCATTACATTTAATATATTTAATTTGATGTTTCTGTATTAAAGGGCCACTTGATTCAAAGTGTTTTCCTTTTACAAACTTATGATCAATAGAAATACATATGGATCCTCATGGTAGGGGGTCCTTTTACATCCCATAGGGTCAATAAGGACCCCTTTGCATGGGGGTGGATATTAGGTGCCATGTAGGGCAATAAGGACCATGGTGGAATAGGGTTTAATTTTAGATACCATGAGGGAAGTGTTGCTTCACAAAGGGAAGGGCAAGCATAGTGGTGCCATAAATGGGGGATATGTCCCCAAAATCCAGCAGAAGAAAGAGAGAGAGAGAGAGAGAGAGAAAGAGAGAGAGAGAGAGAGAGAGAGAGAGAGAGAGAGAGGTAGGATTTGGACTTGCAGAAGTGTTTCTGCTTATGAGCTTTAGAAGTGGGAGGAGATAGTGAATGGAGGAACGAGAGTAGCTCATGGGAGCATAAAATAGGGGAGGAGAGCATGGAAGGTGAGATGGTTATGTTGGAGAGATGATGTGGAAAAGTTGAGAAGAGGAGCTTGAGGAAAAGACAGGATGTAATGAGGAAGGAAAAGGCATGAGGAAACATTGTGTACTAGATAAATTAGGTATAGTTAGCAAGTGTTGCTAATTGATCAACTGATCAGCTGTAGGAGATTTGAGTGCCTCAATAAATCAAGAGAAACCATTAGTTAGAGGGTAAAAAATCATGCGAAAAAACTGTTTTCCTTTATCAAACTGATGCTGAATTCATGGAGTTATGATCAGTAGAAGTACATAGGTATCCCCATGGCATGGCATTCATTTTACATCCCATAGGGGTCCATAATGACCACCGTTGCATGGGGGTGGATATTAGGTGCCATAATGACCCCAGTGGAATAGGGTTTAATTTAAGATACCATGGGGGAAGTGTTGCGTCGCAAAGGGGAGGGCAAGCATAGAGGTGACATAATAGTGGATGCTGTCTCTGCATTGCGTATGCTCGGTAGTCCCATTGGACTGCAGTATACCAGGTTGTACAGTGGTGATTGGTCACCACCATGCACAACCACCTAACCAAGCCATGCAGAACTGCTAGGGTGGTCCTAGAGCACATTGAGTGAGCAGTTAAAAAAGGTTTCTGGGTAAGAGTGCATATCTATTTTTTATAAAATTTCACAATAATTGTACAGACACTATGCAGAGCAGTTATGACTTAAGTGGTCCTTTAACTTTTAGGTTGTCCTAAAGTTTGTTTACATTGCAAGATAGAAGTCTAATTAACTTATGTATTATAAATGATTGTTGTGGTGAATTACCTACTCATAATTTCCACAACACAGGCTGAGATCCTGCTCCATGCTGTTGATAGCCAGTAAGCTTGAAACAGCTGTACATGGATTGGATACTCAGCCTGTGTTTATTCCAACCTTGGCTTTGCATTAAAGCTGTGTAATACATAATGCAAAGCTTAAAGGAAGCCATGTTTGTTGATGGCTACGGAATGAAGAGCGAGGCATTTGTGGGCACATTTGCATGTCCCAGCTCAACTTCCCAGAATGCAGCGTAATAACAGTTTTTCTCGGAACTCTGAGCTGGATGCAGGTTTTTTAACTTGCTTTAGACATTCAAATGTGAATACAGATGTACCTTTTATTTACTATATATATATATATATATATATATATATATATATATATATATATATAAATGATCAAAGAGTTTTGCCGTATATAGTATATCATTTTTATTGGACAAATATATTCATAGAAATGACAGGCTTTCGAGAGATGCACCGCTCTTTTTCAAGTCAGAAACAATGCTAACCAAGGTGAGCAGTGAGAGAGCAGAAAATGACAGGCATGAGGAATAATGTTCTGTTCAGTCAAGTGTGCATGTCTGCATAAGGTTTTATATAAGCGAAAACCAGAGAAATTGATAGGGTCTTAATACCCTGAGGAGTAGAAGAATAACAATAAAAAGAAAAAGAAAAAAAAAACGTGAGCAAGAATGTTGCAGGCTCACAAGAAATTTGGGTAGTATGATATAAACCCCAAGCCTATAATAAGATAGCATTGTTTTGAAATTCCCTTTCAGTATTTTGATTTTCAGATTTTGGAATAAATGATTATTCTGGGTAAAATGGTGTCCAACTGGGGTACAATAATTGCTTTCATTGTGCTTTTTGTGATGGAAAAACGGAATAGTCTGATTATTCATCTAGATTATTGGACACTCACTCTTACAAATACATACTATGCCTTAAAAACACACACACAGTTCTGGCTCATATATTATATATTTAAGCATAATACCCCCACCCGGACAATGAAGAATTTTTCTTCAGTGGAAAAGGTCCCCAGTGTAGAAAAGGTTGGGGACCACTGCTTTAAGTGGTTTCTAATAATAACTACATAGTCTTATCTATAACAAATTTAACTTATCTTCTCAAATAAGAGCCAGAAAGTGAGAACTGAATCCTGAAACCTGCAGCTACTTCACCATCATATGGGCTGCTCCATTCAATTGCCAAGCCTATATCCCCCATTGTCTATGCAGTTATATTTCGGAGGGCTGCAAGGGTCATATAATCAATAAATATTTATTTTGTGGTGCATAAAAAAATGTGCTGACCTCCATGAACTTTTAAGCTATGATGTAGGCTACTATGTGCAGATCTGTTGTCACATATATGAATTGTGCATAGTAAAAAAAAACAATCTGCCTCACAGCAGAAAAAACGTTGAGCTGTCTAGTTGCTAATAAAATTAAATTTATCTAAAACATAACCCTTCTTTTGACTGAATAATCCCAGATCCGTTCTGCTCATTAGTATGAAGAATTGTCTTAAGTTCCTTCATCAGATTTTAGTTAGAGTCTCCTATGGGAAGTACCCAGAATGCTCACAATTAGAGCTACGATATTATTGTTCTACATGATCTTCCAACATAATTCTGACTTACCTTGTACTTTCCCTGATCACAGCCACACAGCGTGCTTTCCATTGTGTAACTTCTTTGGACTCCAATTTCTCTCCAGACCACAACACGGGCAGTTGATTCCTTGGATTTTTCCACAACAAAGCTGCAGCTGTTCATGGAAAATGCAGGAGCAATCTGACTGAGAACCTTGGGAAGGGTCTGAAGGAAAAAACAGTTAAAGAAATGTATAATGTAAATTGCTGTAGATAGATTTCACTTTAATTAAAAGAAAAACATAAAAATAAACCAAACTGATTTCTACTGTTATATTTTAACCTGGCTAAAACTATACATAAAAGAGCTGCCACTATACTCACTCTCTCTATCAAATGGGACAAATTAAGGGCCCTTGTCTATTAGAAGCCCGCAAATGCCTCAAACTCATAATTTTTGATGCAGGTGTTTTTTTTCTTCTATGTTTTCTATTGACTCAAGCCCACAATTTACCCCGTTAAGCCTAAACTCGTAAACCCTGCCTTTTTAAGTCTGATTTCAGGGGGCATAATCATATGATCTGACAATATTTAAGCAAGCCCGTAATTTACTTCTTAGACACAGCCAATAGTAAATGAGAGCGTCATCATGACATCAGTAAAACATGGAAGTTCGGAGGCTACAAATTAATAAGTGCCAATAAGTAATATTTGTTGATTGGTCTCGCAATCAAGATATCTATAAAATGCATTAGAGCATTTGTTCTAGTCCATGTGGGTCGCATGTATTAACCCTTTAAGTCCCGGTATTGATATTGCTCAGAACTTTTGAAAAATAAAGGTTTTAATGACTGTAAGTAATAATATTATCCACAAGGTGGCAGTCTAATCCTATTTATTTCACAAGCTACTGCTGGCCTGTACAGCATTGTATACTACCAAGGTGACTTTAAATGTAACTTGTAATGTGTTTAATTTAATCACGGTTATCAGAATGATTAAATATAGTATATATACAGGAGTGGAAAATCCTGAAAGCTCTTAAAAGTAGTTCTGCTGGCTCCTAAATATTTTTCAAGAGTACAATACATCTTTATAATGCATCTTTTTGAAGGGCTCCTAACTTTTACATATTTGCTTATTATACCTATACATACAGCAATATCTAATGCATCTGCACTATATATAAACAGTTCTTTTATTTAGCTAGAAGTCACAGATATAAAAAAACTAATTAAGTAACAAGCACTTAAAATTGAGCTTTGAAATGTATTTTCAAACTTAATTATTATAGCTCATTGGTTCTGTAAAGATATCTTAGGGCAAGAAAGTTAAATTACAGTATTTTCATCTTTGTAATAGCCACAAGAACATGAATCCAAAACACAACTTGTGCTTACACACATATCGGTTGATATCCCCAAATATGAATGCGATCAATGCCATCACACTGCATGAGAGAATTGCTCCCAGCCCTAAAATGTTCTTCCTGTCCTTACTCACCCTGTATCCACTGTCCTCAATCATGTCACAAGAGGCAGTGCTCGCATTTGTGTGCCAGACAGTCTCTTTGATGCTGCACCCATACATGAAGACATTTTTCTTACGAGAATGTCCATGGTAATCACAATAAACCTAAAATAGAGAAATAAAAAAAAACATGGTATTTTCGCACAATACTGCTACTGTCAAAGTTATGCAAGAATTTTGGCTTAATGCATAGCCAAGTGAAATGAGGGCCACATGCCTAAAATGGGTTATGATTACTACCACTTAATTTTATACAGGCACTTTTTAATAATAAATATGGATAAAATCAACTATAATAGTTGTGGTAGCTACGAATTGTCGTTTAAATTATTTTTGAAAATAAAGGAACTAGAATGGTTTATGGATGAAAGGTTACTCTTAGAGAGCTAGTGACAACCAATGTCCCATATTACATGCAATCTTCCCTCATATGGCAAAATTAATTTGCTAATCCTTGGGAAGCTTGAAAACATGTGTGTAATTATATTTAGCTCAAAAAAGTGTGATAAAACCAATTTAGAGAAAAGCGCACCATTAGTACTCATATGGTTGTAAAAAGTTGGTGAAAAAAGGTAATTATATAGGGGGTACATATAATAAAAAATATATCTTATATACAGTTTGTTAAGTACATAACTCCATATTGCCTTCGACTACTGCGTGTCATTAATGCAGACTAGCAATTCAAAGTAGTCATCAGGAGTGAAAAAGTACATACAAAAATAGCCAAATATATGTAACCACCCTTTCTATAATAGTAAATTTAACCAGAGTACTTGCGCTTTACTGTGAATAGTCCCGACAGTCCCGTTTCGCCTCTCCTAGGGCTTACTCATGGGCTACTGAATATTGGTACAGCATGGGCTTTTATAGCCCTTTTTCTTCCATTTCCGTATACCAAACGCTATCTGCGTCATCTACGTTACCACGCAGTAACGTGATCAGCGTGAAGACGTCACTACGCTCTCTGTCTCTCTCTTCCTGGTTATTGATACGCCAACCATGCGTGAATTGTCGGTCACGCCATGTTAAAAAGTACACTTGCGTATGCGCAATGAGCGCCGAAGGCCTTCACGACCAAGGCGATCATTGCAGTGAGCAAGAGGCATGCAAGGCTTTGAAAAAATTGCAGCTTTAACAGACAAAAAATGTTTTAAGCCTGTAACTCAGAAACCGTTGGAGGACCATCAAAAGACCACAATTAATTCAAAAATGTACTTACAACCGCACACACAGCACAAGGGGAGAGGCAGGGAGCATGTGAGTGAGGTTTCAATCTAATTTGAGGCTTAATTGGCGTTTTTAAGAGATCGAAAATTGGCTAAATGAGAAAAAAAATGGCGGCTGTAAAAACGTAAATGTTTGGAAAAACTCTGAAACGAGGCTGAAGCCCATAACAATTAGACGATGGTCGCCAAGCTTGCAAGACTTGGAAAAAACATAACCAACGGCACTCCGCGAGGCACGCAAGAGGAGCAGGGACAGAGAGAGGTGAAAGACACAGGGGAGGGAGAGGGGGTGACAGTGGAAAGGGATACAGGGATGACGATGCCCGTGTCCTTTCCTTTCAGCAAGCATATGTTAAAAAGCCTCATCTGTTGAGAATAAAACATTGGGGGATCTCTCTAAGATGCTGTATGTTGTGTGAAGCCCCTGGGACGCCAGTTTGGCATGCCTGATTTAAAGGGACACAGCTAAAGAGATTCAGTGTCATTATTATGTGAATCAAAGCATAATTAGGCAGCAAAAAACGCTATATAGCTAGTTTTTCATTAAAATAAATATTGGTGATGCTTCAGCAGGACCCTGGAGAGATCCATCCTACATTGGTGGAAGTTGTATGTGGGAGAGAGGCATTTATTTTTCTGTAGATGATGCAAGGGGTCTGCTTGTGGGCCAGTAAGATAAAATGTGTGGTTCTTATCAACTTATCTTTTCAATGGCTCTCTGTTCCCTACATCCCCTCCCCTATCTTGTACAAAGTCTTCAAAAGTCCACATTTCCTTTCAAAATGCTTTATGCCCATGGCTTGCACAGTTTCTAATATTATTCGTTTAAAATAATAAAATTCAGAGATCTACCACCATAGGTATTATAATTTCTCTATTTTATTAGTCAATAAAAAACAAATATCATCACATGGATGACTTTGTAATTACGTGGTTTTCTTTATATTATATATGTGAAATATCCATGCTCAAACATAACATACATACAAAGACCAAACAATAGTTTTACACCATTGTTAAAAAAATAAAAAAAACTGTGAAAAACATGGCCATTTTTGTTAACACATCTGGATCACACAGAGACTGCAGTAACTAGAATCTAGAAACAATAATTTCCTCAAGAGTTCAATAAATGCATCTCCAGCATCGTAAATAAGCAACTGTATCTTACCAATGGTACTCTTCTTATAGCTGCCAGATATTGTAAGAGGCCCTTGGTATGGTAAATTGTAGGATGCAAGTCTGCATTTGGGTGTTGCCACTGTCTGTTTAGATCTTCCCCACTTAAGGAGCAACGGTGACTACGAAGAAAAGAAGGAGCAACTATTAGAAGTTAGAAGCACAGGGAGAGCCACCAGCTTAACAAGTTCTCAATAAACAACATCTACATGGTAAGGCTTAATAAACCTACAGAATTATAGTTTAGAACTACTGTAAATTTTAGGGTGGGGGGAATCACACTTTGATAGGGTCTAAGGGCTTCTATGGTGTCTGTCTTCATTACTCCTAATTGAAGCCTGATTGATATGGTGTGTTCTGCCGGTTTTTTTTTCTATTCAGCATTCTATTCAGGGAGAGAGGTAGGTGGGGAATTTGTCAGATTGTAGTATGTGACACCCTGGAATGAAATGATGACGGTCATTAGCAGAACCATCTAAAATTAAGATTTTCTCTAAAATGTTTTATACTCTTGGCTTAGTGCTAATATTGTTAGTTTGATGTTTCACAAACAAATACATTTTTTGTTCCTAACCTACTTTATAAACATATTATTGTTTGTTTAGACCCACTCTCAATGAATGCACATCCTTAACTTAAACATAACCATCTATATATTAGTTATTATGCAGTGTTTTGAAAATCACTTTCAAAAGTTCACATATTCATATACTATCCACTTCAACAAAAGTAGCAAAGGAAGCAATAGCTGCATCACTAAACACATTAGGTATTTATGTTAAAGGGACATGGACATTTTTTTTGTTTTGTTCAGAAAATGGTATTTAATAATGTGTCACAGTGTTTTCTTTTTTCAAATAAAGTTGCCCTTTTCCAAACAATGATATCTATATACTAAAGTAGGCTCTTTGCTTTTAATGTTAATTTCCATGAAGTTTAAACCAGTTTTACTAAAAGCAACATGCTCTTTAAGAATGGATGAAAAACCAGTTGTGTTCCATGTCCCTTCAACTTGAAAGGCTAGTGGACAGATAAAACAATGTTATTAAGTGCATTAAATACAATATATTTTTAATTATCAAGTCTATACAGTACACAAATGAAAGTGCCACGTACTTTCCATTGATCACACCATCAGGATTTAACATAGGAACAATTTTAAAAATGTAGGACTCTCTTAAGCTTTGAGCACTGGGACTGTTACCCATGAGAAACTGCAAAGTCCCTTTCATTACCCAGCTGGCATTAGTCTCCCCAGGATGAACGCGGGACGTGAGAAAAATATAAGGCCGATTTCCTGCAAGAAATACAAACATGTTTGTTACATTTTTAAACATATCTAACATAAGTTGACAACCTGGTATAAGGTGCTCTAGAGCTTTACCCTACTCTTCTACTAACAAAATGGCAGCATCAATAATCATACAGCCCAGCTCAGTCACTCTAATCAACATAATTAAAATACAGGTTGAAAGGGAGACCATCATATGGCAGTATGAAGTCATGAGCAGAGTTTGAGCCCTATTGCATTAGAAGCCAGTAAATTACTCTAACCCATCATTTTTGCTACGGCTATTTTTTATTATTTGCTCTAAATGTTTAGATGTATTCTATTGACTCAAGCACGCAATTTACATCTTTCAGCCTCCACACGTAAACACTGCAGTTTTAAGTGTGATTTCAGGGGGCATTATCATATGATCTGACAATATTTAAGAAAGCCTGTAATTTACTTCTTAGACACAGCCAATAGTAAATGAGACCGTCATCATGATGTCAGTAAAACATGGAAGTTACACGTAACGTGCAATCGGAGGCTAAGAATGAATTAGTGCCAGGAAGTAATATTTGCCGATAGGGCTCAAAATCAAGCACTCTAGCAATCTATGTATTAACCCCTTAGGTCCCGGGATCGCTATTACTCAGAAATAACAGTAACAAATAATATTTTTTTAATTGCATATTTTATGGGTTTAATACTGTTCTGCAAATAATTCTACATTCCCATGCTTTTAAAGCAAAGTATAGTGTGTTTAATTGCTGTTACAGCTATAATAAGTGTTTGAAAAATCCCTTGCGCGTCCTATTTAGTACTCGTCATATTTTTGAGCTAGACCTACAGGTCTTATAGAATATTGATTTTGTGTAACTTTAATTAATTAGCGCTCATAATGTTCTAAGGCCAAATTTGCGTCTTTGGCTGGCCCATAGTGATTGTGGGCGGGAACTCGTAATTGGATTGCTAGCAGCTAAAACAATATGTGGCAATATTAAGAGCAATTTTAAGTGTGTATATATTTACGAATTGAGCAATAGAATAGGGCCCTTTGTATCATTAATAAATGTGCAGGGAATCTCCCACCACAGAGTAAAAGCTTCAATGCTATTTCTTAATCTGTCTTTTCTTGACAACCTGTTATACAATGAACCAATACAAAATTATGTTTACTTTTTATCAAATTACTTTCTTAGTAAGAACATGCTCCCATTTCAGAAGAGTTTTAAAGAGATCCGTTTCTGTTGCTCACATACAAACATGCAGCATAACCCCGTCCCATGGTCAGCCCAAATTAGTGCTGATGTCACAAGTTCTTATGTCCGCAATCCCATCATGCTTTGTAGGAGGCATTTATTTGGAATCTACATACTACTTTTCGAACAAGCTTTTAACAAGCCTAATTTTCATCTTGGGAACAATTATGTTAGAGGTTTAATGTGTGAGGAAGGGTGTACGGACACTTAATCCTGCGACACTTAATCTCGCGACATTTAATCCCATTGACACTTAATCCCCCGATACTTCATCCCGCTGACACATTATATACTCACAGATAGGCTAATATCGCAAACAATTTCACCAACAGTAATCCATCAAATAAATAATAAGCTTATACAATAGTATGATCGCATGAATAATTCTGATCGTTGAAGAAATAACACGGACCAGATTGGCTGAAATTAAGAAAACCACCATAACTCCCACTATATAAATCAGAGAGTTTCTTGCCTAACTCACTTGGAATAGTATTAATCTTCTCCGCTTAAGTGTCAATGGGATTATCTGTCGCGGGATTAAGTGTCGCGGGATTAAGTGTCGCGGGATTAAGTGTCGCGGGATTAAGTGTCGCGGGATTAAGTGTCGCGGGATTAAGTGTCGCGGGATTAAGTGTCGCGGGATTAAGTGTCGCGGGATTAAGTGTTGCGGGATTAAGTGTCACCAAACCGTGAGGAAGAACTAGCTGTCTGAAAACTATGCTGATAAACTGCTCAAATGGAGCAGAGTATAAATTAAATAGATCTTATATTGTATTGCATATTGTGCTACTTGTTATAAGTAATACTATTAAATGTATTCTAATCCCTACAAAAAAGCAGCAAGCTTTGACAAGCTCCATTGTGGTAATTCTCTGGAAGACAACTTTTAATTCCAATGTATCCAAGCAGAAGTTGTTTAGTGTTACTATTCTCAGTGGTCATCCCACACTGCCAAAATTTCTTAGTTCTCCTAGATACCAACAGAGCTAAAAGAGTAAAAAAAGTCAGCATCAATACGAAACACATACACATTCATTACAGTATAGAAACTATGCAAAATCTGAAGATGAGCCCTTGAGTGATAGACTGGAGGATCTTAAGTTGTTAACAGATACTCACGAAACTGATAAACATGTTCATAGTAGTTGGACTCTGGCATTGCAGTTATGGTGACCACTGGGCAGCCATTTCCACCCAGAGTTTGACATAATACTTCATTACGATAATAGATCTGTTGAGGGTTGTGCAGAGACTCCAGTTTTTGAAGGTGCATCTTCACAAACAAACAAAAAAAGATGTTTTCGTTATTTGTTTTTTTAATTATGGCATCTACCACAATGGACCTAGACATAGATAAAATATATTTTCTCAATAAAACACAGTGCTAAAAGTCTGTCAAAGCCCTGCTGGACTACTTATGGGTATAGAAACATTTACTCTGACAGGGCATTAATTGCATCCCTTCAATGAATGAAAAAGATAATTGGTACTATGAGGCTCAACTCATCCAGAATGGAAATACGGTGTATCATGACATTTAATTCATCCAGTGATAGAATGAGAATATTAGGTGTCACGTGAATACAAATTTAGTAAGAGATTTTCCCATGAAGCGTTTCTAAGTAATTATCAGGCAAGTGCTTACTTTGAAATAACCAACTATTATAAAAGCTTTAAACAATATCAGCCTCTGATTTTGACTTTGATTCGTCAAATTTAAAAGGGCTCTATATAAGCACACAGCATATTTTTTTACAGAAGTTTTTAGTTAGTGATCTTCTATACAAAAGCAAGGTCTTCACTAACTAAAAACTTCTGTAAAAAAATATACTATGTGCTTAAATAGAGCCCTATTCAATTGGCCGAATTGCAATTTAATAAGGCTGTATATTTTCAAATAGGGATGATTGTGTTTCAGGAAAGCTTTAATGAATCTACTGTGAGGACGATATTGTATATCAGGATGAGTTATATAAATCAGTGCTGCAAGGAAGAGAAGGTAAAGATTTGAGAAACTGCATGAAAAACACAAAAACAAATAGAAGACGGCAAAGACTGCATCAGTTTTACTGTCTTTTAAGACAGGGCGCCCATACTTAAATGATACATGAAGCTATTATTTATGGGCTGCTTACAATTTGACAAGTAACTGAATGTCACTAGCACATTCCCAAGGCTATTAATTGCATCTTAAAGTTTAAGTCAGACGACAGTGTGTATGGGGTTGCTAGCAACATAAATTGTAGCCATCTATCAAAGATAGAGCAGAGCACTCATCCCCGCCTATGTATAAATAAGCTTTCTTGTCTTATTACACGGTCTTCAAAAGTATGTCATATGTTATCCATGAGTTTATTATACCCCTCATGGCACAAAATCTGCGAGTGCATAAATAAAATATACAACAATAGATTTCTATCTACCAAACTAAAATGTAGAATATAGTTAAACCTACGGTATTTAGTATTGTGATACCTTACAAGAAACTGATGCACGTATTTAATTAAAAATGTTATTAAGACATTGTAAATTAAGTTAGTTAAGAACTTACCTTTAATGTGGAATATGTGTAAGGATAATGATAAGCAAAATAGCAGACATCGTCTTTATGTGGAAAGACTACTGTGAATGTCAGAGTATAGTATGACTTTCCCTTCTGGCCTCCAGTTGCAATTGAACTTCTTGAGAAATGATTTCTATGGAAAATAACGATACAGAGATCATTGCTGAAGCAGATTAATAGATATTAATAAATGTATACTTTTTGTTGTTTCTCTGCTCAGGATGATGTATATGCTCATTAGGGATATGGAAGGTTTCTGGATTTTGCTAGGTATATAATATAACTATGTATTTATTTACTTTCATGTCATGTTTAGCAAATGAAAGCTCTGGTTTTACTGCCTAAATAGTCACTGCGGCACGTTGCAGCATCTTTTCTGAGATCTAGTTCGTGATAGGCTAGTGCATTACACTGCAGATCCACCTAACAGTCTGTGTCTGCATATGCTGCAGTGGGGATACCGATACCGATACAGGGACTATTTGTTTGATTTTAGTCAGTAAACATAGAGCTTTTAAACACTTCTTAATACAACAAAGTTCATACAAGTAAATAAATACATAGGTATATTACATATCTAGTAAAATCCAGAAACCTTTTATATCTCTTTAATTCATTCAGCTGTTTATGTAATTCAGCATTCCTCAAATCCTCTCAATTTACATCATCAGTCTTGTTCCCCGGAGCCAAGGTGATGATTGATGATCTGTACAAAAACCTTAACTGCAAACAATTATAATGAATCAGGTTAAAATACTAGTATCAGTACTCTAACTGATAGATGTGGAGGTTCTAACAATTGAAATCTATCAATAATTTACTTTTTTTGGAGACAGTGGCTCCCAATTATTTTTCTGGTAAGTAGTGAAAATCACCAAGCTATCTTCTACATAGGACACTTAAGAATTGATACTGTACTATGTGCAAAAATTTCAAACACAGAAAGCCAAAAAATGCCTGTGCTTAGTCCCAACACAAAGGGTGTATAATCGAAATATAGGAGTTGAGAACTTGAGGAAACAATCTCACAATGAAAACAACTATTACAAGGTCAGATTTAGAAGCAATGAATACATTTTTTGAACCTTCCTTTACCGTACTATTATCTGTACTACTGACAGATTCCCTCATCAGTTTCCTTTTTTTAATTATTTTTGTCTTAAAGATCTTATAAGAATACATTACACATTCCAGCATCCAGTCATATGATACATAGATAAGTATAAACCATAATGTAATCAGGTGGATAGGTAGGTTCAGTCCCATAACTGGTGAATTTTGTATTTCAGCCCCATGTTATGTGCGGGCAAAGCCAGAAGATATTGGCAATGGAACCAATTTGCTCACGTTTCCCTTGCACAGTAGGGGGATGCTGGGATTAATCCTGGTCAGGTATGCATAACCGCCTCTCTTGAATTTTGTACAATCTTCTTTAATCCTACTACTGAGGTGTCGGTTTCATGCCAATCAAATAATTAGATAATTCAACTAGTTTAGCCTCTCAAAGAGTTACATAGCATTGCATTGGATCCATAGACTGTGGGGTTAGAAGATTGTAGATTTGTGTAATTAGTTTTTCATATTTAGTGTTTTTAAAAATAGTTCAAAGGGGGAATGAGGCACCAAGGGTGGAGTTTTAGTATTATTTAAGTAATACATACACTCCATGTCTATAATATTGTGGTGGAGTCCAATGAGGCTGTCAGAAGCTCTATTTCCATAGTGAAAAGCAGTGGTCTGTCTAGTACTGAAGTGGAATAGAAGAGGAGTTGTAGAGGTGCCCAGTGATCGGATTACCATGGAGTGCTTGTGGTATAAGGATCGAGCAAGGAACAGATATTGTTCAGGGAGGATGAAAGTATACAGAGCAACATTCACACAATGTTGAATGTTTTTTCAATGTTAAAGCTATGAAGCAATAGTATGATGGAGTTACTCTGTGTTAATAATAAAAGTAGGTTTAATGTCTTGCCTGCCTGCCAAAAATGGATCTACCCTAATCCGTGCCTAAATAAAACATTTGCCAATCTATTTAATAAAAAAAAATTGATCTTAACTTATTAATTCAACCAGACGGGAGCAATGGAGGTTATTTAATGGGAATTTGGGCACTTTGCCTGGGGAATCTTGACCCCCTTTTGGATCCTTGGGGACGAACGCTGGGAAGAGGATAATGTAATATGAGTTGGTCAGTTAACATTTACATTATTGTAGTGTAATACTTACTTGTAATAGCATATATCTGACCCAACACGGGTCCACCAAGGCCTGGAAGCTAATGCCTCCTGTACAGAGTACATCAATGGCTGCATACCTGGAGAGAGAAAAAAAACCATGTTAGTTATTCAAACTACTGCTAAAACAAAACCATACATGTTTAATTTCTTTCTGGCAGTTTGAAACAATGAGCACTCCATATTTGCCAATACATTTTAAAAACATTATTGAACATTAAACATGTTTAATGACATTTCTAATCAAATTTGCATTTACAATTCTTTAGCTAAGTGCCCTGTATTTGTTGTTGCAACATATTAACAACTTCCAGTGATAAAGATCTAATAACATTTGGTTCCTTCCAGTACAGTCTAAGAATTCCTGACTTTCCTCACCAAGATCTTACCATAATTGAACTGGCTGTTTGACTTCTCACAATTGATGATGTTGAATCGATAAGCAACTCCGGTCTTCATGCCACTGACTTCAAAGTAGAACCACTGATGGTAGTGGTTGCTGTTTATATCCGAGTTCAGGATAAGATCATATTCATTTCTGGAAAATAAACCACATGTGCAGTTTTGGTCTTTCTTTCATGAACATCCTGAGGTTGGGGAATTGAAGGGCTGTCTTACTTTCTTATCTGAATGACCTTCCGCAGGTTTCCAGATTCAAATTTGGAGTTGAACTTAAGAACTTCACTCTCATCTGGTCCAGTCCAGCTGCAGAGAATTAAAAGGGGGTAGAGAAGAGATATTAATCTCAGAGTGTTCATGTTCTACAGACTCCATTGTGCCTTGCTAATCTGTCATATATATAAATCTGCGCCTGTACAGCTGTTACCTTTGTTTCTTTCCATTTACTATAAAAGCAACCAGCTGTACTCCAAAGAATCATTGCTAAAAAGAACATGGCATAGTACCCTCTCAATACATAACAAACCACTCCAAGTTTATTTGATCCATATCAATTGAAAAATTAATAATAAAACAAATCCAACATGAAATAAAGCATTTTGTAAAGGGACACTCATATTACAATGTTCATTAAAACATTCTCTGCAGAAGAGCTTTAATAAGTAATAGTTAAATTGTTTTAGAAATTTAAGTTTACAAAGTAGTCATTCAAACTTAATGATATTTTTACTGTACTGTATGGCTTTTCCAATAGAGTCAATATCTCCACCTCTAGTCATCAGTTTGAAGGCAGATAACTAGCACGGCTTTGTAAAATTAACAGATGAACGAACAGCAACTGAATTATGATTAAAATTGAACAGTGAGCAGTTGATAAGGTAAGTAGGCAGCTTTTCTGTTTCTCCCAAGCAACACCCATCACGTGAAAGAGGTTTCCTAGAATTGAACAATTCATGTAAAACAGTAATGTCCAGAGATAATTATGGCCTAGTATTCTGAGCTCTGGTTAAATACAAATGATTAACAGCAGAGAGAAAACAAGCACGTTATGTTATTGGTTCTAATGTGACGCGAGCAGCCATAGCATTTGTTCATTTACCATGAACAAATCTAATAGCAGACCACATGATAAGAAGCCTTGGGCTAATGGTATAAGCCTGAAGCTGAAAATATAATATATTCCAAGTAACATAGGCCCCCATTCTATTCCCCTATATATCACAGATTACACTATGTTTAAGAGCAAAGAAACACTACCTAGCTATGCTAATCACCAATCCTTGAAACACTGCGAGAGAACTCCTACGGGTGACTGCAGCAAGCCGGAGCCAAAAAATGACAGCAAAATGTTTCCATTGATTTTTGCACTGACAAAAGATTATGAGTTACTCTGTTAGACTTTTACACCAAATTGCTATGCTCATAAGACTTTAAGGATCACTCGCAAAATAGGTCATTGCCATAACATCAAAAATATTACATGTACTAAAGACCAATTGCAAATGGTTTAAAAAACATTGCCTAAGTGTGCCGAAGCAACAATAGAAAAACAATAGAAAATGATGGTAGCTTAACTGCAAAATGCACGTAAGGCGTTCTGTTGCTAGGTGATGTTGCTGACAAGTGCTGTGGCAGCATGTAACCACTCACTGTCAGCTCAGCAAATAATTGTACAATATTGGGATAGTTTAAGCATCCTGTAAGTATTTTTGCTATACTCTTTTAAATACTTTGCTGCACATGTGGACCGGTTAGACAGAAATGATAATTGTCTGTATATTCGATGGGGAGTTGCCATAGTATGTACAATTATTACTATTGCCAGTCTATTACTTGTATTTTTAATATATTATACTAAGTATAATTTGAGATGTCTTACCTTTGAGTACTTTGTACCAATGGGGAGACTTTGATCTTTTGTCTAGCCCTGTGATGTCTCCTTAATACATGTATTATTTAGCAGGGGTTTTGCTTAGTATCTAATTTTTACTTGATTAATCCCAGAAGGGTTTGCAGATTTTCTTATGTAAATCTAGGATACACTGTTTATGTATTTCCTTTACAATCCTCTGGGAACAGGAATATTCATTGGGAATTACCTATGAATAGGTGTTTAAATCAGCTATAATTTCATCCAATCTTACACTGGATGTTGTTAGTGTTAATTTTATTTGTGTGACCGGTTGACACCAAATGAGCCGATTTACACTCTCTTTAGATCACCTCTAATTGTCTTTTGTGTTCTCAATATCTCCGAGTAGATACAAGCTCTAGAATCATTGATCAATCTTTTACTTTTTATACATATGATTGTGGCGATTACATGGTATATAATGTATTGATGTAGCATATGAGGTAGGAATCTGGGCAATAGTTGCCCTTGTATCTTCTGTCCCTTACCATTATTCAGCTACTCTAGATTTCCTGTCCATAATGATACTCATCATTTGGGTGTTAACTATGTAGTATGGTCATATTATTTGGCAGTCATATCTGGTGTGCCAATGCGAGATTTTGTTTTTCTCTTTTAGTATGGCAAATATTGCGTTTTAGTTAGCAGTAGTCCAAAGGCTACCAAAAATATACTGCTCAAAACAGAGTCACTGAATCGAATGTTCTTGTCTAATTACTGAACAGACAACTATAATCACAATTAAAATAAAAACAGAGCACTTACCTTGGATTATCAAGATCATAAATGACTCTATCTATTATATCATTTGGATGAATCATTCTTTCAATATCTTGAGAGATTTTTGTCCTGTGGTCAGAAGAGAGGATTTCTCAGTTATTGTGAGGACTTAAGCATAAACAAAACCAATATCTAATTTCAGCTCAACAGTAACATCTTTTCTCTAGCATTATGGAATATGTTGGTGCGTTACTAATAAACTATATATATATATATATATATATATATATATATATATATATGCAAATATTGGGTTAATAGGAGTACATAAATAAAAACATCTGGTCTTTAAAAGTACAACGCTAAAACAACATGGATATTTCAGTATGAAACATCAGTAGAAGAAACGTTTACATTTATTACAATTAACAAATTGGACTCGTTTGTCACCCAAAAATATTTTTTTAAAGTTATTCCTAAAGAACCTGAAAAAAATATAAAGAATGTTGTATTAGCCATTTTTTTCTAAAGCGAACAAATCCTGAATTACTAATTATTTGAGCTGTATAATTATGAAAATGAACAGCTTTTGAATACTAATTAATGATTTACATATCTTAATTAGTTTCTCAGTCGGATTGTCTGTCCCTGTGGTAAAAAAAAAAAACAATACCCCCAATATTATCATGGAGTTATATACCCTCTCCCATTCTTATCAATCACTTTGAGTCAGATATAGCATACAGGAGATGCACATATAATTCTGAATAACTCAGGAACTATTTACCGTAGAGTAAAATGTCTACACAATGTATATGCAGCTTTTCATGGTCTTTAAGATTAAACCAACTTCCTGTTTGAATGACAATGTTATTCTAAAATTAGTTTTTTGACATTTTCCCGGTCTATTTCTGCTCTTCGCTAAACATAAAATTATATATATATATATATATATATATATATACACATACATATATACATATACACACACATATATATATATTATAAGATTCTAAGCTCAAAACAGGGCCCTTCAACTTTGAATTTGTTAAACGTGTATTTCCCCTGTTCTTATCCCCTGTACAGCGCTACGGAATATGTTGGCGCGATACAAATAAAAGATAATAATAATAATAATAATATTATATATTATATCATACAGTCATTCTGTGACCCCTCAACACAGTAGCATTCTTAATCCCGTGCCCTTCCATAAAATGAATGTGTACACTAAGAAATTCTCTATTGAATGTACTGAATAACTATTAGCTACTGTGAAGATTAACTGTTGACTCACCTTTGCACACCATATGGTCTTTCTAGTATAGGCTCTTTAAAATATGGTGGCACATGGCCAAAATAGTCTGGATATGCCACATCTGTGTATTCTGGAACGGATTTGGTATTTTTCACTATTTCAACATAGAGATCTGGATCATGGAGGAGCAGGAAATTTTCAGCATTGGGTATTGCTGACATTACATGTCCACCTAATAAATTGAAATCATCGTCTTCATCGGGCGTGACCCCAGAGCAGCACAAGGGGCCTAGATGTACAGAATGCTTCTCAAACATGTTGTTAACACAAGTTGAAGAATTCTGGGAGGAATTAATGCAGGAATGAGACAGAAGGCCGGATTTGTCTTTGGTGGACACACACCCGTTTTTACAAGTTGAGGGCTTCTGCAGAGACAGTCTGTCAAAATCTGTAACAACATCACTGTTCAGGTAGTAGCTAGACCTGTCTGTGTCACTGTGCAGTAATGGGCTACTGCCATCTCTCCTTTGCACACCCAGAAAAGATGGTCTTTTATTACATTCGTCTTCTAAAGAAAAATGGCTGCCTTTCATGGCCAGTTCCTTAATTATGTGACTTGGCTTATCCGGTTGCTCCTCTCCTGCAGTTGGGACGATAATAGGCCCACCAAAGATTGCACCAGGCTTTGGCTCCTTTGAAACTAAATCAAAATCCTACAAAGAGACAAACTGAAATGTAGGTATATATTCCATCACAAATTCTTGATAATCACAATTACCCCCTCTATTTTGGTTCAGGACTACTGTAGAACTATTAAGGTGTCACAAATATTTAACAGATTAGGAAATACTGTAAGTTAGAAAAATCTTCACATATTTCTGAATTCAGCAACAGACTAGAAGCATTAGCAGCTATATAAGAAATGGTTTCAAACACATATTTAGATAATATCCTCATTTTTGCTGACTGTTTGAACATGTAAGATACCATGATACTGCTTTTTCAAGTCATGAGGTACAGCCTAGTGCTTGCAAGTTTGTGTGTGACTTCCCATTAGTGAGCATGTGCGGCAGAGGGGAAGATATTAAGTGCTAAAAGCTATTAAGTTTATAAACATACAAAGTTACATAACATTACAAAATATTCACATTCCGTACATGTTTTACCAAAATATTGATAAATTACAAAAAAATTACTTAAAGGGAACAGTATTTTGTACATTCTTTCAAACCATTCATTCTACTACTGAGGTTTATCTTTTTAATAATGCTCACTTAACATTGACAGCATTACATATAACCAATAAGCTATATAAAGAAAGTAGAAAGGACTTTAATATTTGGCTTTACTTTTTATATATTTTTCCCAAAGTAGCCTATTTATATGGAGATTCTTTTTAGTTGGGCCTGTTAAAGGCCAATCCTTTTCTAGGTCATAGTTTCCTGAAACTATAATTACTACTTCTCGTCAGCTTGGAATATGGGTATTTTTCCCAATATTTTAATTCCAATCTTTTTAGCCATTAGCAGAATATGAGATATCAGATATTTAAGACCTGGGGAGAGATGTTTACTTCTAAATGTAATACCATGTATTTTATTTTAAACAAAATCTCCACTCCTGTTATTTTAGTGAATTGTTGTTTACAATGAAGCCAAAAAGGTTGATTTTTCTTTTACAATCCCACACAATTTTGGAGAGATCCCTGTATACCACAACTACTCCAACACATGATGAGAGAGAAATTGTCAAATCTATTAATATCCACCAGAGTTAGGTGCCATCTTTGGACAATTTTAAAGAACAATTAATTATACAATGGACACAAAGATAATTTAACTAATTTAAAAGCTTTATTTCAGGTTTTTATTGTCCGTTCTTTATTTAACTCTCTCCCAAGTTTTAACTCAAGTATTTTTTTTGTTGATACATTTCTGGCAATTTGATATTAAGTGGATTTTATTATCCAATAGTACCAATTTCTCAAAGGGAGTCTGCTCGTTCATGTTGTTCATTTTATAGCCTTTTTGCAACAGGATATTCTGAAGTGTTGAATAATGTAATCAAGTAAAACTCTTAGGGCCTCATTCTATTACCGGCCGTAAATCGGCCGTAAGGCTGTAATTCCTTGCGGGGGTTCTGTTAACTCGCGATTCTATTATACGGCCCCGCAAGGATCTCCTCTTACGGCCGGCCGCATATCTTGGAACCGGCCGTAAGCTGTGAAATATAAAAACTCAAAAATAAATTCAAGCCTGCACTGTACAGCTCTGTAAATGCTAGGGATCATATTGGGGGACATGAGGATTAAAAGTAACCCACTCTCAAGCTTGCACATCAGCCCAAATCCGAGTTTAAATTAACTGTTTATTTTCCGGCTGCGGCGTGGGTGTGTCTGAGGTGCTCCAAGCACTCTGGACTTTTTACATGGATATTTTACGGATATTAAAAATAAAATATTTTACGGATTTGAGTACAGGATAATTATGTGCTATTTTTTCTAACACCTAAAATCCCTTTATAGTCTTCTAAAAGTGCAGGATGGCTTTATTTGAGCTATTTTATGTGCTTAATTGGTGCTAGCGAGACCTCTTTCCTGCAAGTAAGCTGCGGCTCGCTTTTAGCCTTGCAGAGAGGTTTCCCGGAGCAATTGAATTGCAAATAGGATTTTCTTGCGGCCGAAACTCTTGCGGCCGTTTTAGATCAAAGGCTTTCCTCCGGCGCGAGCGGCCGCAAGAGATAGCAAGGCGCCGGCCGCAAGCCTGCCGGAGCCCCCGGCTGTAAGGGAATAGAATAGCCGAATAGCTTGCGGCCGGTACTTGCGGCCCCGCAACGGCTGCGGCCGCTAATAGAATGAGGCCCTTATTGTTTAATTTTTTAGATATGTTTTCCAAACTAAGTAAGTTACCTTTAACATATAGTTCTCCAACTATCTTTATTTCACTATTTGTCCCATTTATATTGATAGAATTTTTACCATCAATAAATATTCAACTGGGGCTCCTAATGATGGATAACTAGATACATTCAATATCTTTTTGTTTTTGTGCCAAAACTTAATCAAGGATTTAATACCTCTTGGAAGATTTACTACTGTTGTATTTTTTATCTGTAGGAACCAGATTATCATATGTAGTGTAATGGAATAAAGCAGTTCTTGCCCTATTTCATAACAGACCATTTTTGGGTCTAAGTTATTCCACGTTGCAATATGTGTTAAAATATTAGCATCATGAAAGTCTGTTATTGATGGAGATACTAATCCTCCTTTAATGAGTGGTCTTTAAATTATTGATAGTTTTAAATAAAAGCTTTTCTGAATCAAATATTTAACAACCTTCCCTTCCCTCCTACTTATTTCTGTTCTTCAATAGATAATAAAAACAAGTAAAAATGTAAAGTTCCTCAGGCACACTCAGGCTCTACTAAAATACAGATTATTTCTAAAAAATGTTTATGGTCATGGATTACATAGCTGCTAAAACTGTAATTTTGTTAAATGCTTCATAAAAACAAACTTTTTCCCAAAATTAACAAAGGTCATTTCATACTTAGGCCATGTGGTTTAAGGTAATGTAATGACATAGAGCTCAAATCCACACATAGCCATCTTGCACATACATATTCTGAATCTATTCAATCTAGACGTGAGAGGAAAGGCGCATAAATCGAACAAAGTGCATTTTCTTTACTATATACTGACATCTGTAAGAAAATAAAGGCAGAGTAAAAAATGAATGCTGCACTGATTCAGTGAACTGCTTCTTTAATTTATTGTGGCACTGTGCCAAGATATGGCATCTATAACTGAATCAGTCCAAGATATCTTCAGGAACAGACAAGTCCCATCCCAAGAGTGACAACACTTTAAATTAGTAAAAAGAAAAGAACTATGGGAGTTCGAATACAATAAAAAATTATAGTTTTGATAATCTACACCCAATCATTCAAAAAAAGGTTAGATTTGTATGTGCAGCACGCACTTTTTAATAATCAGTCATTGTTAGAAGTATTTTTATATGACTGGAGGATGCCAATATAGTTTTACTTCAAAAAGAGGTAGCAAAGAATATTCTAGTGACTGCAGGCCAGTAAGTATGACATATGTATCAAATATTTAAAGAGCACTTTATTTCTCAATATATAGGAAACTATAGAATTTATTCAATTTTTTGCTTCAATTATTATGTAGTCATTACATTTTTAGATTATATTTCTAAAGAACATGATTACTTTAAGCTAAATGTTCTCTTACACAATTAAAACTGAAGAAAACTTGCTATTCGTACTATAATCTAACTTTATCCTGCAACAGAGTTCTACGGGCCCTCGGTCTTAAAAAGGCTTTTTTTTACATACCGTACGTAGATTGCATTACTGCCATTGATAGCTTTCTGGGACTGTAGGATGGTGGAATGTTTTATGTCTTATTGCTTATTTTTCATGCAAAAAAAATGTACAAAAAAAACTTTTCTAATGTTTAATGATGAATGGGTTGGGAAGTCAGTGTTCATTTTCAGATTTTCTTGGGAGGCCAAGACCTATCTCCCTAGTTCTGTGCTATCTAGAAGACTTTAAGGAAATGCAAGTTAAATGCATGACATACAATGCTGGGACTTCACTGTCACTTTAAGACAGAGGAATGGAAATATCTTGAGCCTTTACAGAAAACACAAAGCATCACAGCATTAATTATACAAAACACATATTGGATGTACACACAACATGCCATTCACACACTCTACAGCTAGGGGGCATCGGCTCACAACACATTGCTCTAAAGAAAATATTTGATCACTGAAGGAATTTGAGTCAATGGGAACTTTCTACCAAACAGCAGCCCAATGTACTTATATATTGCATTTGTACACAAATACACATTCTATATTTACATATGTGTTTGTGTCTTAAGTAGTGTCCGACTCTCAGTGACCTCATGGACTGGAACACATCATGCAGAGCCATTCATGGCAGAGAATCCTAACAATTGGACCACCAGGGAACCCCTATAGCTACCATAAATGTGATTTTTACCAGGCATTATTTACTCATTCATTCTTGTTAGGATCTGTTATACACAATGTAATTGTAATGAATGAGGAATATTACTTGCTGTAAGTAAATGTTAATTTCTATAGATATCCAATCTCCACATACCTGGAAATCCTCAGTGAGTTCTGGGAAGAAGCGCTCATACGTTTTAAGATCCTCAAATGATCGTTCCAATTCTTGCCTTGGTTTTAGCTTGCTAATATCAGTTTCTATATCATCGTTCTAAAACAAATAAAATGTAACAAGTGTTTGAAGAAATGTAAAAATGCAGGTGTATGATGTTCACCACAAAATGTTACGTTTTACGTATTATACAGTGTTATAACTGGATTGTATTTATTAGGAAATGCCAAGTTAATTTAGTTTATGAACAGCTCACACACTTTACTAGTATCTTCAAAAAAGTGGTGTATGCCATTCAGTAAATTAAGAGATACATTATGTAGTGCTGGGACAGTTTTGTGACTATTGGTTGAATTATTGCCAACTGACCTTAAAGGCTTGGTCATTATCATCTTCATTTTCAGCATCGGCTTCTGTTTCAGCTTCAGTATCATCATTGTCGTCACTCTCATCTACCACATCATCCACTAAGTAAAAGGCTCTTTGTTAGATGGACAGACATTGTAACCAGCCCCAGTTTACAATGAATATTGGGCCTTCAATCAACATTATACCCAATAACATTTTAGAAAGGGTATTGGACTTTCAATCATCCATGGTCACTAGCCCCAGTTTACAATGAATATTGGGCTTTCAATAAATATGGTAACCAGCCCCAGTTTAGAATGAATATTGGGCTTTCAATAAATATGGTAACCAGCCCCAGTTTAGAATGAATATTGGGCTTTCAATAAATATGGTAACCAGCCCCAGTTTAGAATGAATATTGGGCTTTCAATAAATATGGTAACCAGCCCCAGTTTAGAATGAATATTGGGCTTTCAATAAATATGGTAACCAGCCCCAGTTTGGAATGAATATTGGGCTTTCAATAAATATGGTAACCAGCCCCAGTTTAGAATGAATATTGGGCTTTCAATAAATATGGTAACCAGCCCCAGTTTAGAATGAATATTGGGCTTTCAATAAATATGGTAACCAGCCCCAGTTTAGAATGAATATTGGGCTTTCAATAAATATGGTAACCAGCCCCAGTTTAGAATGAATATTGGGCTTTCAATAAATATGGTAACCAGCCCCAGTTTGGAATGAATATTGGGCTTTCAATAAATATGGTAACCAGCCCCAGTTTAGAATGAATATTGGGCTTTCAATAAATATGGTAACCAGCCCCAGTTTAGAATGAATATTGGGCTTTCAATAAATATGGTAACCAGCCCCAGTTTAGAATGAATATTGGGCTTTCAATAAATATGGTAACCAGCCCCAGTTTAGAATGAATATTGGGCTTTCAATAAATATGGTAACCAGCCCCAGTTTAGAATGAATATTGGGCTTTCAATAAATATGGTAACCAGCCGCAGTTTAGAATGAATATTGGGCTTTCAATAAATATGGTAACCAGCCCCAGTTTAGAATGAATATTGGGCTTTCAATAAATATGGGAACCAGCCCCAGTTTAGAATGAATATTGGGCTTTCAATAAATATGGTAACCAGCCCCAGTTTAGAATGAATATTGGGCTTTCAATAAATATGGTAACCAGCCCCAGTTTAGAATGAATATTGGGCTTTCAATAAATATGGTAACCAGCCCCAGTTTAGAATGAATATTGGGCTTTCAATAAATATGGTAACCAGTCCCAGTTTACAATGAGTATTGGGCCTTCAATCAACATTATACCCAATCCCATTTTAGAAATAGTATTGGGCTTTAAATCACCATTGTAACTAGCACCAGTTTACAGTGAATATTGGGCATTTAATCTACACTGTAACCAGCCACAGGTTAGAACTAATATTTGGCTTTAAATCAACTTTGTAACAAGCCCCAAATAAATAGAATAAATATTGTGCTTTCAATTAACATTGTAACCAGCCTCAGTCCTGTATGAATGTTGGGGTTTCAATAAAGATTGTAACCGGTCCTTATTTAGAATGAATATTGGGCTTTGAATTAACATGCCTAGTGTGATGTTCTACATACTACACCGCTAACTTGCTAAATCTATGGCTTTGACAGGTGCCAGTGCATAAATAATATTTGCTATATTTGTGCATATTACTTTGCCCAAGCTAACACTAGCAGATTAGTGCTGTGTTATAAAGCGGTTTTAGTTCAGACATTCTATAGCTGCAGCCATTTCAATAAGCTACAACACATCAAATCCAATGTAACAAGAATATATTTCTCAACTAATTAAAAAGGCTGAGCAAATAAAAAACATTTATATTTTGAGGGGCTATGTAAAATGCATAGTTCAAAACTGGAATCACCCTTAAAATACAGTCTGTCAACGGTAATGAAATTATATTTTTGATACAGTTTACCTTCAGGAGGCATGTTGTAAATATGAGCCACAGGTCCACTTGTAGGGATTACAGAAAGTTGGAAATGGAAAGCACTTTTGATTGTTGGTAACGGAAGACGGTTTTTGGGGAAACATTTTCTCATAATCAGACTAGACGTGTTGACAAGGGGATCTAATGTTCTCACAGCTTGGCAGTCCTTAAAAGATAAAAAAAAAACATGGTACATGCTAGTAATGTAATTAACCTCCTGCATACTAATATAGAGTAATGTATTTACAGTTATGGAATGTTTTTATACAACTTCACAAAGATAATGTCCTTTTTTTGCTTTGTGGTAGCTAAAGCTCACTTCTAAATGTGCCTGGTGGCTCAAGGCAGGGCTAGTCAATTATGTATTACAAATCACACAAAGGTCCAAATGTAATTGTAAAAGTGAAGTAAAGATCCGCAATCTATACTGGTGTACAGATATGCATGCAAAAATAGCATGAAAAAGGGTACAGGAAAGAAGTTTACATATTGATGGTGACCCACAGAAAGGACATTATTTAGCTGATAGCTTATATAAAGGATTTCAAAGACTCTGGTATAATACAGTAAATGTTATAAAGTAGAGAAGGTCCAGAATAAATGCACCAATAAGCCTTGATTTGGACTCAGGATGGCCTATTGGCTAGCCCTACCTAAGACATGCCATCCATCATGGTCCTCTTCCAACCTATTGAACTACATATTGAATGCTAATTTCTTAAACATCTATTTTATTTCTCACAGTCCATAATGCCTTCATACCATGTGGCATAAAATAAAACAATACATAAAGTGTATAGCATGATTTTTTTTACTTGTACTGCTTCATTGTTTTTTCAAATCTAAACCTAAAATGTATTTGTAGTATTTACATTACCATTGTATGAAGATCAGTACTGCCTCAGTATTACAGATGGCCTAGTTAGTCAGTAATACACATCAGTAGTAACTCCCTGTGACACCATAAAGGGCAGCTCAAAGTAAAAAAGAAAATTCAACTCAAGAGGGACACAACAAAGGTCCTATAATAGCAGAAATGAAAAGTCCACATTTGAAAGAAATACAACTGCAACTGGTTGTAGCTGACCATTGCGAATGAAGGTGGAAAAGAATCAAGTAAATACGCTTTTTATACTTAACTTTCAATTTTAGTTATATCACACTTGCACTCAAAATGTTCAACCAACCAATTGATATTGTATTTATTTATATGTATACTTTTCAGGTCTTTAATAACTGGGACCTTTGCCGAGTTCCTTTAATAAAATATCAAGTTCAGTACAGTGGATAAGCTGCATATCAACAAAGCATCTCCCACCATACAGTATTATGGAGTTTACTGTAGCCAAACAGAATTGTTTTTGTTTATTCAGCTTTATAAATTATGAGATCCTGTGTTACCATTGCTGAATAAAATGTGAGCTACACCACCCTTATGGTATTTAGACAATTTTAAAAGTGATAATTTTAGTAAATAATAATTACTATTAATAATTTTTATTAAAAAAACATATGAATAAGGTTCACATGCTGCCTTTATTTAATATTAAATTGAAAAAAGCTTTTTTTTTTTTTATAGCTATTTAGTTGCGATTTTGTGACTGTTAATCAGCTGCAATTGAGGGTTACAAATAAATTAGTAATAGTTGCTGATCGGGATTGCTATCAAAGCACTCTATAAAATGCATTAGATTGGTAGTTTTTTTTATCCATGTGGGTTTCGTGATGTGTATTAACCCCTTGTGTCCTGTGATTGATATTACTCAGAAATAATATTTTAAAATAATATTTTTTAATTTCATATTTGTGGGTTTGAGACAGTTGTGCAATTAATTCTAATGTATTACTATACCTTCCCATGCTTTTATAGTACAGTATTGTGTGTTTAATTACTGCTACAGCTATAATATGTGTTTGAAAAAAACTATTTAGTACTCATAATATTTTTGACAGAAACGTGATACTTTTTTCATTAGTGGGTGAGATTTTATTTGCTAGCTACAGCTACGGGTCTCAAAGAATAACGATTTTGTAGAGAGTTTAAATGAACATTTTAAACCATTTCAATGCTCAGTTTTCATGCAGAGAAAAAAAAAACAACTTTAAATTCATGATAGAAATTTTATGAATTCAGTGTCCCTTTTGTGGCCCTCTACATTGTATTAGCAATTATAAAAAAAAATACCAATCTTTGTTATAGAGGTGTGACATGCATTTGCATTGAAGAACTAGACAGTTCAGAATATCCCAATCCTTCTAAAGGCTGGTATATGAGATGACTTTACATATAATATTCACAAATATGTTTATATTACCTGGGATGTGTTATACAGGATTTTCATACCATTGGCTTCAATAAAAGCTTTCCTGCCTAACTTGATATTAGTCACACTTTTAAGGCATTGCAATATCCCTTTGCGGATCACCATGTGCCTGTGCCGGGTGTCATGGCGATGCCAGTCCACATATATTGTTAGAAGTCCAAGAACATATCCTCGGTCTACTGCTTTCCTTGCATTTGTTTCTAGAAAAAAGGAGAAAATTGATCATCTGGATTACACCAAGTTTATACGTACCATAAATTCAGTACTTTTAAATTTAGCAATAGAACTGTAGACTTCAAGTAACCTCTCCATATGAATAATGTATATATAATCTCCAAGCATGCTGTTATACATGCGCCTAACATGGTATGAAACCTCTACATCTTATGTTTCTGCATAATAATAGATAATTACTCCCCGGGAGGTACACATTGAATCTCATGGAAATACCGGACATTCCTTATGAGCATGTACGAGTTCCCAGGGAGTAATCGACATTGATTAGCAATGATTACATGTTTACACCAAAAGAAGGAGAAAAGCTAAAAGGGGAGCAACGTAAAAAATCATTGATAGCATGGGTGTGGAGTTCTGTGTATCAAGTGAGCTGTACCCCCCCCCCCCCCCCCCCACAGAATTATTTTGGTTCTTACACCCCATATAGGTAAGATTTCAATCATCAGTTTAGGTTTGCGTGCATGTTTTAAATTATGTTAAACCAGTAAAGTATTTTGTTACTAGCTTTAACTTCAGCATTCAAATATTAACAGATATACGCATAAAATGTACAAAAAACGCTTCTATTGTAACTGCTCATTAATACAAAAAAAAAAAATAACATTGCCTACACATTTTACTTTACTGAAGTGTAAATTAAAGGTATATCTAAGTTTCCCTGTTTTTCCCTTCTCTAATCTAACACAAGCTGCTTATATCAGACACACACATTACATTGGGCCATTCTACACACATACAAATTTATTTTATTTTTAACAAATGTTTTCCACAACCCGAGAGCTGTTTACATAGGCATCTGGTACCTAGAAGAAACATTGCATTTGAGTACTTTTTTAACCCTATACTAACCGTCAAGCCAACAACAGCACAATGCAGAAATCCACTGCAGCAACGTCTGAGCGCCCCCTTGCTTTCTTGTGGAGTTTAAAACAAGACTACACGTCCCAGGATGCTTTGCTGCACAAACTGACTTCCAAGAGATTGCAGCAATGTTATAGCTGCCTGTGATTAGCCAAAACAAATTATGAATGTTATGCTAATTTAGCTAAGGGTTTTAAAGGGCATTCCTTCTCAAAATCAAGCACCAAAACCCGAAGAAATCAAGTTAAGTTTATAAATGTTTATTTGGGGATTTTTTAATGCAAAAAACATGTTAGCCTTTAATACAGATTCTCCTCAATCCGATGCATTCATAACCCAGGACACTTAAATGTGCATTAAAACTTTTGATGTAGAGATTCTGCTATTAGCCAAGTAAACACGAGTTCACAAAATGTCTTGGTGGGCATTTCGGGAAAAAGGAAATTATATTGCTAATTAAACCCGAGTTTGGTACTGCATAATATGAGGACTCCATCATACAAATATCCAAATATGGAGGCAAAAGACTTTTCGTTTGAACTCATTATTACAATGACTAAGCGGAGAGCAAACATATTTTTTGTTAATTTCTGCAAAGTATTTCATTTATAGCACCTGCTTAGTTTTTGGATTTCTTACAGTTGTGTTAATAGTTATTCTTGAATTCAGGTTTCTATGAAATTACGCACATTCCCAGACTATGAGGAAACAATTCTACATCATAATTAACTATTACAGTCTTAATGTATTGTGCCACTTCTACATTGATGCTAGTTATTATATGTAACACAAAGCTTTTCTTTGTTGGGAGTGCCCAAAACCAAGATAATATTAATAAAATAATTTAATTTGATACTTAAATAAAGGGCCAGTGATGTTAGTAACATTCAGGGTGTTGTGCTGTTTGAAATTGCTGATGAATTGATAGAGATAGATGCATTTTAGCTGCAGTGTGTTTGAATAACGGCATACAGAGCTGCTTCATATAGAATATAGAAATTAAATAGTATGTTTGTGTTCACATTTGAACATCTAAAATAAAATAAAAAATGTATTTCCTGCGCACAATTCCGATAAATACAGTTATTGCACTGCACTCTGGGAAACTGGGCAGGGGCATGCAAATGAGTCAACAATGCATTTTCACCCTTTAATCCAATATGATTTTATACATATTCATATTAGGCACACGCTTGCTGTATTACACAGCAATAAAGTATATCATTTGATGGATTATGTACGAGTTAGGAGACCTACACACAGACAACTGTTATAATATTAAACAGATCTCATCAGTGTGGAGCTGGTACCTAACTTGTGCTATAGATTTTGTGGAAATATAGATATACAGCCTTATTAAATTGCGATTCAGCAAATTTAAAAGGGCTCTATTTAAGCACACAGCATATTTTTTTTACAAAAGTTTTTAGTTAGTGAACTTCTATCCAAAAGCAAGGTCTTCACTAACTAAAAACTTCTGTAAAAAAATATGCTCTGTGCTTAAATAGTGCCCTTTTAAATTTACTGAATCGCAATTTAATAAGGCTGATAGTATATATACATACACACTCTGAGTATCACACTTTCTATCACTTCTTCTCTACAGAGTTGGCACATGATAAATCATACAAAGCTAATGAGCCCCAGAGTAAGCTCTGATTACTAGACTCTTTTCTAGTACCTGTATCAATTAAGTGCCATTCATTTGAAGGTGTCTCGGAAATAATCTATTATCCTTAGCTATGCAGCTTCTTGTGGGAGGGCTTCAAAGCGTTTAAGTCAATACTTATTGCCAAGCCTCTATCTGGTGGTGCAATGACAACATTTTGTCCCTTTAAAGGGTCTCTATCAGCTCAAAAGGAAGTTGATTTAATTTTAAAGATCATTAAAGACTGGCATTGTACTAGCAGTCTACAGTAAATCATTTCTGAAATATTTAGCATTGATTTTGAGGCTCCTGTATGCCAATAGGCTGCTCAGATTACTTGATAAAGGTGGAAGAGGGGTGCAATTACCAGATAACATTGTGGGTCTTTAATTTTCACCACTGCAGAGATAGACAGACAGACTATCAGACTGTAATCTGTTCTGCTAATTAATATGCATGAGCCGCTCATTTGCTCATAAATGCAACAACAACACAGACTTTCCTAGGGTTCATTCACTTTAGAAAACAATGGACCAACACAACAAAAAGCCAGTTTTTTATGTTATTTATGTTTATGTTATTTTTCACATTCACAGTTTTTGTTTCTCCCCTTTTCACTCAAGATTTTACTTTATTTTTCTCCCATTTCAAGTGAGAGTTAACTATTATTTTACCATACTCTGTGTGACTATGTTATTGGTTTTAAGTCACTTTGTGTATCTCTGATTGCCTTTATATTCAAGACGAGTCCATGTTATTTTATTGAAATTATTTCTCCATAAACTTGCTATTTAACCATGGTTATAGTTATTCCCGGGTACCCTGGGAACATAGCCCCATGAATGTGAAGGCACCTTTTGTAAATTTATATTGAGCTGCTTCAGAACATTTAGAAAGTGCTGAATGTAACTCATGAAAATGACAGGTAGTTGCCAGTAAGTGTATGAAGCAATTATAAAAGCTAATGTTTATTATATTACTTGAACCAGGCCTTGCTATGTAATATGTCTGAAGCTTTATAAAAACACTAGTCGTTTGCCAGTCATAAATGACGGAACATATTTTGCCAACCCCCACCCCCCCACTCCACCTTCCCCTGTATCTCCTTCCCCCATCTCCCTCCCCTGTGTCTTTCCCCCTCTCTGCCCCCCCCCCCCCTGTTCTTTGCGCAGTGCACATACACGGCTAACGTGCTGTCTCTCTCTCTCTGTTCGCCCTCTCTTTTTGTGTGTGTGTGTGTGTCCTCTCCCCCCCCCCCCCTCCCTCCCTCTCTCTCTCTCTCTCTCTCTCTCTCTTCCTCCCTCCCTCATGTCTCTTTCCCCCCTCCTCCCTCGCCGGTGTCTCTTTCTCCCTCTGTCTCTCCTGCTGCCGCAGTGCATTGTGCATGTGCAGCACTTTGCACATGCGGCATGTACGGAAAGGTGAGCTTTGGTAGCCTACACATAACTTTGGTGCTTTAGAAACCCAATTCTTAGATACTCATTTCTAGAAACATACTAAATAAACAAAAAAAAGTTACATCTACAACATAATGAAGTATCATTAACACAAATTGTAAATACGGTCACACTTACTTGATTTCAGCAAAGCAGCAAGTGTATCTAAAGAGACTCTGCAAATATAAACATGATAAGAATACATTAATCCAGACATAACAATTATATCTGAGCAACGGCAAAATATGTTATTGCACTGCAGAATCAAAATAGTGAGTATCAGATATCTGTTGTTTTTTTATTTGTGAATTGTTACTTTTAATTTTATGAATCCTGCTGCTAACAACTAGTTATGGGATGTTTAGAAGCAGCCATCTAAATATTAACAACATTATTTACAATTACATGATTTTTTTTTATCATATCCAACGCTTTGATTCCTTATCTGTAATCACAAAGTGATTGCTACATTTATGGTATAGAAACACTGACATTACCCGATGTGCACAAACATCAAACACGGATAACTCAATATAGCAGCAACTCTAAAAAGGAAAGGACTATTTAACCCTCTATGGTGCAGAGCACACAAGCTTACTTTAGTGCACCTTTATATATAATAATAATAATAATAATAATAATAAGATGGTGTATTCGAATATAACATGAAAACAAAAATGCCAGCCCTTATTTCATTCCATATTTACTACTATACCAGGATGATATAGGAGGAAGGTTTACTAACTTCATGAGGCCGGTGTTCTTCTTACTGAATGGTCCAATTATCTTGAACATAAGTTCCACCGCTCCATTTTTCCCCAGGTACACAGCATTTACAGCTGAAATATAAGGAAATAACATTCACACATCTTAAAGAATGAAACTAAATAGGTAATAATGCTCTTCTATATTTTTATTTAATCTTATAATAATGTGAAATACATAAAATGGTGCTAAATAAAAAAAAAATGTTTTTGTAATTGTCTTGACTATCTTAAGGTTAACTATTTATATGGAGTAAAGGAAAACTCTCCTAAACATTGTAAGATCAAGTTGATGACATTTAACCCTACATTCAGTTGTATTTACTTGCAAAGTGTTTCTGTGACAGTTCTGTCAGTTCTGTCTATGGGGCACATTTCAAAGTGAAAAAGAGCTCCGGCACACCTAAGAGGTTGCTTATATCTCTAAAAATATTGTCTTATAAAAAATTACGTATTCCAAGATATGCAGTATAATTCACACATTATTTCAATTTGGCCTTCTAGTGTCATGTTATCAGGAGGAGCCCTTTAAGGGGAAAAATGTAAATTTAACAATGTAGTTTACAAACAGTGCCATTCTATTTTTTATTGCGCAATGAGGGGTAAGCAGAGATGAGCGAGGGGCTTGTGGTCTCATTGTTGAGTGAGCTCAACTTTCAAATCCGCTGACACATCCCTCACCTACACAAAGTGCACATCATGTATTCCATGCACTGTACAAACCCTCATCCACAGTCTCAACAATAAAAAAATGTTGGCATGGCAGCGCCTTGTACAGTCTTCTAAATTTAACATTTCTCTAAAAATGCTTTTTACTTAAACAGTTGCTGGTGCTGTTAATGTCCCCTATTACTCAAACATGTGAAGATTTTCACACACTACAGTGGTCAATTAAAAATAATGCAGTTATGAAATTAATATTTTCAGGAGTGCTTACAATTTATACAATATACACGTAACACTTGAAGACACGGTAGTATTAACTTTGGGTTTTGCAAATTGTGCTTCACCAAATTTAGAGAAATGGTTAATGCTCCATTAACTCGTGCTTTTATCCCAAACTTCTTATCTGTGAGAGAGAGAAAAGAATAGTGATTTAAATGGACAAAATGGCATCACTATAAACATGCTACTGACTAGGACAAATAAAGACCATTCATATTTATAGCCTGAGGGACTCAATCAGACTCTAGGGACATTTTTTCTACATTTTAAAATGTTAATATTATGATTCTATCAAGTAGACTGATGCTTATTTATTATGGGAACATCCTTTTAGCTGTTTTGGCAGAAATAGAATGTTTCTATTAAAAGTGACACTAAAAGGGATACTAATGTCGCAGATTTTCTATCATGCATTTAATAGAGCATGTTTTGCTAAAAAAAAAATGGCAAAAAAAATGTTTTTCAGGATAAATAATCTGAAGAATAAACACTTTACTTATTTGAATAAATTTGTCCATACATAGAGCCTCATTCAATTGCTCCGTTTTGGAGATCCGGGCTCGCAAGTAGACGTTGCAAGCTGCTTTGTTATTCAATTGGCTTCCGTTTGTGGGCTCCGATAGAGTTACGTGCTCCGAGCTGCGATTTATAGCAATTTGTCAAATTGCAAGTTACTTTCCTCCAAGCCTTTGATCTTTTACGGGCGCAAGAGTTGCAATTGCGATTTTCCCTCGCTAACCGCTCTGTCAAGCCTGCAAATGGCTAAACTCAAATCACAGGTTACTGGGACCAAGGAGGTCTTGCAAAGGGCTTAATGACAAATCAGAGCACTGTAAATGATGGGGAACACAATGGGTGACATTAGAATTAAAAACACAACATTCTCAAGCTTGCACATCGCCAAAATAAAATTCTTTATTTCATGTTTCATTTCTGTCCAAAGTCCAACGGGCTTCAACCTCCAAGCCCGTAGGACTTCGGAATCCAACCTCCATATTTCATTGAAGTCCTACGGGCTTGAATAACAAGTTACAGGCTTGGAGGTCATTCAAGCAAGTAGGACTTTGGACAAAAATTAAACATGAAATAAAATATAATTTTTTTGGCGATGTGCGAGCTTGAGAATGTTGTGCTTTTAATTCTAATGTCACCCAATGTGCTCCCCATCATTTACAGTGCTGGATTGATTTTATACTTGCATTTAAAGTGCTCCAATTTGTTGGGGTTGAAAATGTCAATAGCATGCTTTCCGATTCTCGTGAGCGGCAACCTAACTTGCGGGCCCGGCCAATTGAATAGCATCGCAAAAGGAGCATGCACTCAATCGCAGGCATTTGCCTGTTTGGGATCGAGTTGCGACCCCCGTATTGAATGAGGCTCATACGCTTTATTTACCATTTTGCCCATTATGGATTCTAGCTCTTTAGAAGAGCCTACTGCAAAGGTGATACTTTAGCAATCCCTACAGTAGTCTAAAAAATGTAATAATTTTACTTGTTGACGCATATGCACCACATAATATGCCAAGTTATAGATGCATGTATATCACATAAGATAAAGTGAGATATATTATATATTTTGTACCATAAAGAGCCACACGTTTTGGCCATGTATTAATAATGCAGGAATAAAAAGTGTATAACTATACATATCACCTGATTTTTTAATTATAAAAGTGCAATAATTATATATTTTATGAAAAAAATTATCTACTGCATTACTGCATTTAATTTAGTGCACGTCTGAATTACACTTTTCCTTTTTTTTTTTTTTTTTTATTATTATACACTGAATATGTACCTTTTGGTCCAATCTTTGCAAGTAAACTATGAAGAAGCACCATTAATTCTTCGTTTGGAGGAGACTCCTTGCTGGCACTTAGTAGCAACTGGAGTAAGATCTGCGTCCCACCTTTGGATACCAAGACATGTATCCTTCGCCCTCCACCTTTATAAAAACAAAAAGATTTTGGTCTGTGATGTAAATAAATAACTGACAGAAAGTAATAAAACCAGAATATAAAAGTAATAAAATACAAGTAGATAAGTAAATAGGTTTGAGGAACGCTAATGTTCTAACAATATTAGTGGGAACCGAACATAAAACCTCTATCAGTATGTTATAGGTTTCTGCAATCCTTCAAGGCGTGCAGAAGATGTGCAGCTCCTGGAGGACTAATTGGAGGAAAGCATCTCACCTCCGTCATTACATTTCACACGCTAGTTTTTTGATACTTTGGAGAATATAGACAGACACATTTAACGCTTTTACCAGAAACTTATTAAGGATCAAATACTTCATAGATACAGTTATTATGATACCTGCATCTTGTCTATGGCACATAGTAAAAATAAAAAAGGAGTAATATTGTAATATATATTTGAGGCTAGTCACATACCTGCAGACATCAGTTCATTAAGAATATTTACAATATTGAGGATTGTTTGAAGATCTTTGGTATTCTGAAAAGATATAAAAAGCTGGTTACGCATCTCTAGGAAAATAATTTCAACAAACATCTGACTACAACCTTATTATTCAGTGTAAAATATTAGTAAAGGTAAAAGGCAATTTCCTTACAGTACAGAACTGCACACACATCCGAATGCTGAGATTTGATTAAAAACAGAAGTAATAAAGAGTGCATGTAAAGCATCATTAATAATATAGGGACTTCAACTCCGTTACCCCAAATTGTCAATTGCCTTATTATACAGTCCTTGCATTCCCGCATACCTCATAATTTGTTTCACCTTTGTAATTTGCTTATTATAATAAATACATTTTAAATTGTTTAACGCTTCCCTTCCCAAATGCATGGTTCAGTCCTTGGCAGTTCTGACCCAGGCTTGTAGAAGCAGGTTCTTGGCTTACCCCAGTGTGGTTATTTCAGAAGTCAGCATCAATAAATAGATTTTCACAGTTTAAATGGTGGATAGATAATCAGTTTACGATTGCTGCTGATCTGTTAAAGAAAAATCGACAATGGTCCCCTACAACATTTAGAGACCTACATCATTTGCCATTAAAGGAATGGCTTATCTTATCCCAGATACATATTGATATATCTGGGGTAATAAAACTTAACTCCTCTGCTAAGGTCACTCCATTCGAAAAATGTTGTTTTAACAACCCTAATGGCAAACAGAATATCTCCATAATTTATAATTACTTAATAGACCTAACCACACCGTCCAAACTCCAACATTCTTTGGAGTCGGAATTGCCATTGATATAACTGATGCACAGTGGAATAAAATACATAAGCACGCCAGTGGCTCCTCACTAAATATTATACTTAGGGGAAATGCACACAAGACCATTTTGAGATGGTACTTAACACCAGCTAGGATGCAGCTTTCTAACCCGTCAGTGGATGATAACTGTTTTTGGGCACCCTGAAACATGTTCTCTGGGACTGCCCTCAGCTAGCCCACATTTGGTTGGAGACCTATGATATTTTGGAGAGACTATGGGAAACAGGATTCCCCAAAAGCCAGAAGAAGCTCTCTTAAGCCTCCCCATAGAGGGTCTCAGTAAAGAGGCTCAACTCTTATCACACCAAGTGTCTTTAGCAGTGAGGATTACGTTCGCCAAAACATGGAAATCGGCAGTACCAGAATATAGTGCAGTTTTGATTAAACTTACATTTATATATAACATGAGTGTTATCTCAGCCAACTTGGACCAATCATACAGGAAATGGGCCTCACGTTGGGACACTTGGATTCTTAAGATTGGGTGGTAAATATGTAGAGTCGGATAACAGTTTAGGATGCCCCCTTTAAGAACAAACATAACTCTGAACTCCTTCTGCCTCTCTCTTACCCTCTTTCTTCTTCTTTATTCTCTGTGTGCTCTTATAAGCTTAATCAGCCTTTACAGTTGTACTTTAACTCGTACATATGCGTGAAATATGCTTTCAGCTTAACTTAAAACAGAAATAACAAAAATGTCAAATTTAGGTTTAAAAGGTTATATGTATGTGTTATTTATTAAGTGTTCTGTTTATGTTACTAATGTTTTATTTTTGAAACACTTGCGTTATGGAATTAACCTTGCATTCTTAATAAAAAATATATAAAAAACAAACAAAACAAGCATGGACATTAAACCCCCCACCAGTCTCATAAGATGTATATAGTGGGATAGTCCCGTCCACTTGTGATCATACAATTTATGCAATGACACCAGACAGGGAAGGAACCTGCTCAGTCACTGTTTAGTTTTAAAAGGATCAAGCCACTTTTTTTATATTTAGCAGTTGTTTTAACAATAATTTAGAGTAGGAATTGAATCACAATTACTACTATTAATTAATAAAATATTAAGGGTTATTAAACATATAAACATTTCATTTCTCCACATGGGAGAATATCATCTAAATACATTGCTACAAAATAAATTAGAAACTCTTCAAAAATAAATGAAAATTAGAATTATGAAGTGAAGTCACATTTATAAAGGGAAGATCATAATCAGTGCATACTTTGTAAACTCCCCCTGTTGTTCAGTCGTGCCTGACTCTCGGTGACCATATGGACACAGCACACCAGGCACTTCTGTCTGAGTTTCTGGCTGTGCTTATCCACCTGTTTTTCTTGGAGTGGGTTGCCAGATCATTCTGCAGTTAATCGTGATTTGTCTGACCTCTCTGCTCAGGACCTCCCCTTTTTGGGTGACCACACATGGTATAGCTCACTGCTTCATTGAGGTACACAAGCCCCTTCACCACAACAAGGTAGCGATTCAGAAGGGGACGTTTTTGCCCAGTGATGCTTTATTTTACGTAAACTGGTAGTAACTTCCCTTTAAGGGTATAAAATCAATCTACTTGTTTCAATAGCTTGCAATACACCCCACAAAATAACTCACCTCTAATGTAAAGAGAATCACCTCCATACCAGTTGAGCCTTTGGCTGTCATCTCCTTTCGTGTTTTTTCTAGATGAAAAATTAAAATATTGTAGTCAATACAGATATCTTTTTTTGTAATGGAAAAACAATTAAAGCGACACTGTCACCCAAGTTGGGTTAATCTTAAAGAGCATTAAATGCTGTCTGTACATTGCATTAGTGAATCAGTGAATCATTCCTGATATATTCATCATTGAAGGTGTGGCTTCTGTAGACTAATGTTTGAAACAATATGCTAATTTGTGGCTTTGGGAGCTTGAGAAAGGGAGGCGAGAGGTTCTAACAGCATGATAACCTTGGAGGGGCCTTGTTTTGCCACCAAAAGGGACAGACAAGCAGATGGTAATCTTAATTAGCAAATGAAAGCAGCTAATTAATGTTCACAGTCTGCTCACTTAAAAAAGAATAAATCATAAAAAAGCGGATTAATTCAGGAAGGACTCACTTTAGAATGCAATGGCTAGTATAAGGTATAGCTAGCTTTTGAGACTCTAGATTAAAGGGATTCTAACTGCCAAATCAAGTTATTGAGAGACGCAATTTTTCTATTTTCATACCAAAAGCAATACTGATTACAGAAAACAACAATGATGAAGGTCCACTTGGGACAGAATAGTCACTTTAATAGCAAATACAAGCAATGGTCAGAGGAAATAAGTGAAGAATCAGAGAGAAAAAGAAAAAGTAGCATCAATAATCAATTTTAAAAAGTTGTTAAAATACAAACTAAACTCTAATTTCTATCATTCAATTTGTAGATTGTATTTAGAACTATTAATTGCCCAAATTAGTATGGATGTATATTTTTGTCATACATTTAAAGGATTCCATTTTAAAGACATTGTACTAGCAGTTTCTACTGTAAATGATACATAAAATGTTTAGAATTGATTTTGCAATTACTATATGCTAATGTGTGTCTCAGAGTGCCTGAGAATGGTAGAAGAGTGGTCTAACTGCCACATAACATTGCATGTATTTATTTTTGCCCAAACTAATTGTTACATCAAAGCAGCTAATTAATATGTATAAACCACGCATCTGCAAAAAAATACAGGATGCTCAAACACCTTGTTAATGGGAAAGATACAATGAGAATTGAAAGACTGGTTTAAGGTGACAGGAAGGCAACAGTAACTCAAATTACAACAATGTAAAATTGTGGTATGCAGAAGAGCATGTTGAACCTGGAAGTGGATGGGCTATAGTAGCAGAAGACCATAATGGGTTCCACTTCTGTCAGCTAAGAACAGGAAACTGAAGCTACAGTGGGCACATGCTCACCAAAACTGGACAGTTGAAGACTGGGAAAAAGTCTCCTGGTGTGAAGAATCAGATGGTAGAGTCAGAGTTTGGTGTAAACACCATAAATCCATCCTGCCTGGTGCCAACGGATCAGGCTTTTGTGCAATGTTGTGAGGAATGTTTTCTTGGCACACATTAGACCCCTTAATACATATTTAGTATTATTTAAATACCACGGCCTACATTAGTATTGTTGCTGACCATGTGTAAAATACAATGTTCATGTACAATAATTAAAACCATGATTAATGTGTTGTCACAGTGCATGATTATTAACACCTTACAATATGGCAGAATGCTAAACATATTTGTGGTCAAATCAGTACAATAAGTGCCACCAACAGTCCAGGATTGCAGGATCATTCTACTTATGTATTCAGATTCACTCAGGGTGAGCCAATGTACATGACTATAATGGATATCACACAGGTATGCACCTATCCTCAAACACAACCTGAATACACAAACAGAAAGATAATGTAATCCTGGACTGACGGAGGCACTCACAGGACAGACCGCATTCACCCATCACAAAATAAAAAGGCAGACACAGAGAATCATGTTCAATACTTAACTGAAAAATCATCGGTTTACAAGAAGAACAGGCACCAAAGCAACAAGACCATGGAAAATATAATCAGTGTGGTGCAAACTGATCCCAAGGGGCCATGACACGGACTAAAAATAAAATAAACATAACTGACCCCTAACACTGTAGAAAAATGCATAGCATGGACATATCAGTCACATCTGGTTAGTGGACAAAATAAAAAACGTAATTCCTAAAATGGAACTAACAGAGATAGCGCAATTACATAAAGAAATACAGTATAACATAGTGCATATTTTTTATTACTGATCTCCGATTTCATGCTGCTGCAAAAGCATGACATTGCTACATCAAGACAACATTATGACTTTGAGATAAGTCATATTTATTAGAAAGATTTTACCCGTCAACAGGTTTTGATTGGGTCAACCCCGGTTTCTTAAAATATAAACTATGTGACGTGTTTACAGATAACATGGGGTTATGTACAAGTATGTTGTGGGTGTGCACTATATATGGTTGTTTCAGGGAGCACTACTTGGAGATCCATACTCTGTAATGTCCTATTTCAGAGCTACATGAAAAGAAAAATGACCGGATCCAAACGTAAAAAAAGATAGAACTAGGTTAGTGTTTCTCAACAGATCACATTTTAGGCATATAAATCACTGAGCCTCTGATTAGCTCATATGTACCTAAGTGGGGATATGCCTAAAATGTGATCTGTTGGCAGTCCCTGAGGACTGGAGTTCAGAAATACTGAAGTAGAAGAAGCCTCTATGTCCTCTTTGACAAAGGGGACCCCTCTCCTATGCCACCAAGAGATTACTTGCTGGGCCGTCTGGCAGGATGTGCTGCGGTAGCAGCATGTGCAGAAGGCAGGTTTGGTGATGGGGTATGTTGGGAGAATTTCTCCTCGGGAGTGGTGAATTGGGAAGCAGCCTGGCATTGAACATGCTGCCATGAGATCCCCCACTCTAGACAAGAAAGAGTTGCCCCACCACGAACTGGGCAAAATCACAGAAGGCCCCCCCAACTAACCCTATGCCGTCTGCCTGTTCTTGGGGGGCCATTCTATTGGGTACAAGTACGGATACACTCTCAAAAACTTGCACCACCCACCCACGTGTATAACTGAACAAAAGTGTGTAAATACTTGTTCAAAAGAAAAAAAATGGATTTGTTGTGGGTTTTTTGTGTGTATATTATTTGTGTAGGGTGTACGGGTAATAGAGTAATAGGATGGGGTAGGTAGTAGGGGTGTGTGGGCTGGGTATAATATCAGACTGCTAAAAATATTCTGGATTTCAAAGGTGGTCTCCATGAGTAATAGCAAGGTCCCCTGATAAAAAAGGTCAAGAGCCAGGTGTTCTGCACTATACAAATTAAGATCATGAAGTCTTTTCTTATAGTTTTATTTTCTTTTAGACCATGGATCATTTTTAGTTGCCCTCCTTTGAAATGTTCCTAACATATTAATATCCTTTTGGAGATATGTCCTCAAGAATTGGACACACTATTCTAGGTGAAGTCTCACCAGGGATCTCAGGGACGTCAGTAGCAATCTTACAGTAGAAATGTGAGGGAAAATACATCCTAAGGTTTAACTAAGAGTTTATCATGTCAGAACCTATTAGGTAGCTTGAAATTATAATGGGCAATTGGTTTTCTCTGTAGTTAGTATCTCTGTCTCTGAGTACATTTCTAGATAATCCATGTTTTCTACATTAGAAAATATTAAGAGATAAAACAGACTAAAAAAAAAATTTAAGATGTGCCATTTACACCCAACTAAAAATAAACCATGTAAGCTACATCCATTAACTTAATTAAATGTCACCTCTCTCTATGCACATAGATATAGAGGAGTACCCATACAGAAATATAGCTGAGATGGCTTGTACAGTTCTGAAGTTTGCATAGCGACCATGTAAATATTTTATTATGAATAAAAAAAATTTAATAGGCATGAAAAACCAAAGTGGTTTTGCTTCTCAAGAAATATTTCATGCAATTAAGATGCTAATGTAATAAAGTACCAAAATCAGAGTTCTGATAATAATCTCATGCAAAATGAATTAAATCACTAAATGCATGCTCTGAAAAGGACACCTACCTGCTAACGAGAAAGGCATTTGAATATCATATTTAAAAGAACTCATTGCAATTAGATCAGGCACCGTGCAGTTGGCTGCAGAACGGTTTTGACACACTGACAAGAGCTAACAAATGCCAACCTTCAGGCCACACCTTCCCAAAGTGGCACATAGCTCTCTATCCAGTTAAATTATTTTTAGCTATCATAACTTTTTCCACTACATGTGATGTTTACTACAAGTTATGACATTTATTAGAGTGTGTTGTATTCTTTTTCTAGGTATTGTTGAATTGTAAACTTTAATTAATTACCACTAAAGTATTTTCAAGTATAGCTGACAGCAATGTTACTTGGGTTCCAATTAAAAACAAAAAATATATATTTATGTCAATGCTTTTAGTTTTCTAGTATTTAATACACAGCCTTAATGGCATATTAAAAACAAATGTTATTAAAAAATCAATATATATAATTGGGTGGTATTTTCTACTTTTTCTCTTCAGTAGGGAATATTTGTATGAGGAGTGTATCGGCAAACATTTTCCATGATCTTAATTTACAAGTGTTATAAAATGGGGGAAAAAAAATTCACATTTACAAATGTTAGTCACCATCATGGCAGCTTAACACATGGATAGCTACTCCCTCAGTTGGGTGGAAAAGGCTAGTTTGCTACACCCTTAAAGAGAGAATATGTAATGGTGACATAAAGATACATAAGAAATACAAATGGCAGAACATAGATTGATAAATAAATAAAAATGACACAATTCTCTAGCTTTCATGACTGATTATACTGAAGTTTGTCATAGTTAAGGAAAGACTAGCAAGACTGGATATATCCTGCAGTATGAAAATATTTTTATATTGAGAGCTATAAATGAAATACATCTAGAAAAAAAACCTTTAGGCTAAACTGAGTTCAGATAAGTATGTGAAAATAGTTGTAGGTAAACTTTGGACAATGATGCAAGGATACAGAATCTCAAAACAGTTTCTGAATATTATCATCTCTCTAACTTGATCAAAGACATATGGCCAAATGCCAGTAAGCATTTCACCACACACAGGCTTTAATTTTGGAATTATTTTTTAGGAATGATCCCTAATTGGGGGGGCATAGCTAACATTCAAGGAAAGAAGATGTGTGCTGCATGAGCTCTGCTGAAAACCCATATAAAATCATATATAAAGTGACTAATCTATCACTAAATCAATATACAGTAGATTTAAAAAGTCTACACACCCCTGTTAAAATGTCAGGTTTCTGTGCTGTAAAAAAATGAGACAAAGTTAATCATTTCAGAACTTTTTTCACCTTTAATGTGACCTATAAACTGTACAACTCAATTGAAAAACAAACTGAAATCTTTTAGGTGGAGGGAAGAAAAAAAAAAAGAAAAATAATGTGGTTGCATAAGTCTGCACACCCTCTTATAACTGGGAATGTAGCTGTGTTCAGAATTAAGCAATCACATTCCAAATCATGTTAAATAGTAGTCAGCATACACCTGCCATCATTTAAAGTGCCTCTGATTAATCCCAAATAAAGTTCAGCTGCTCTAGTTGGTCTTTCCTGAAATGTTCTTAGTCGCATCCCACAGCAAAAGCCATGGTCCACAGAGAGCTTCCAAAGCATCAGAGGGATCTCATTTTTAAAAGGTATCAGTCAGGAGAAGGGTACAACAGAATTTCCAAGGCATTAGATATACCATGGAACACAGTGAAGACAGTCATCATCAAGTGGAGAAAATATGGCACAACAGTGACATTACCAAGAACTGGAGCTCCCTCCAAAATTGATGAAAAGATGATAAGAAAACTGGTCTGGGAGGCTACCAAGAGGCCTACAGCAACATAAAAGGAACTGCAGGAATATCTGGGAGGCTACCAAGAGGCCTACAGCAACATAAAAGGAGCTGCAGGAATATCTGGCAAGTACTGGCTGTGTGGTACATGTGACCGCAATCTCCCGTATTTTTCATACGTCTGGGCTATGGGGTAAAGTGGCAAGACAAAAGCCTTTTCTTACGAAGAAAAACATCAAAGCCAGACTACATTTTGCAAAAACACATCTGAAGTCTCCCAAAAGCATGTGGGAAAAGGTGTTATGGTCTAATGAAACCAAGGTTGAACTTTTTGGCCATAATTCCAAAAGATATGTTTGGCGCAAAAACAACACTGCACATCACCAAAAGAACACCATACCCACAGTGAAGCATGTTGGTGGCAGCATCATGCTTTGGGGCTGTTTTTCTTCAGCTGGAACTAGGGCCTTAGTTGAGATAGGAGGAATTATGAACAGTTCCAAATACCAGTCAATATTGGCACAAAACCTTCAGGCTTCTGCTAGAAACCTGAACATGAAGAGGAACTTCATCTTTCAGCATGACAATGACCCAAAGCATACATCCAAATCAACAAAGGAATGGCTTCACCAGAAGAAGATTAAAGTTTTGGAATGGCCCAGCCAGAGCCCAGACCTGAATCCGATTGAAAATCTGTGGGGTGATCTGAAGAGGGCTGTGCACAGGAGATGCCCTCGCAATCTGACAGATTCTAGATTTTGAGTGGGAAAATCTTGCCAAGTCAAAATGAGCCATGCTGATAGACTCATACCTAAAAATACTGAGTGCTGTAATAAAATCAAAAGGTGCTTCAACAAAGTATTAGTTTAAGGGTGTGCATACTTATGCAACCATATAATTTTATTTTTATATTTTTTCTTCCCTCTACCTAAAAGATTTCAGTTTGTTTTTCAATTGAGTTGTACAGTTTATAGGTCACATTAAAGGTGGAAAAAGTTCTGAAATGATTTATCTTGGTCTAATTTTTTTTACAGCACAGAAACCTGACATTTTAACAGGGGTGTGTAGACTTTTTATATCTACTGTATATGACTGGGATTGTGCACAGGAGGACCCAGCTAGCTTTAAACAATGAAGTTTGGCAACTTTTTCCTCTGAGACTTGCTGCTGAACCAGAACAAAGGAGACTCTCAAACATAAACACCATCCATACTTAAGGTTGGTAAACACTAAAATTGATATGAGAGACCAAGAGATGCGATTGCCCAATTCCATTATTTTTCTACAAAAGTCATATTCATGAAAGCAGCTAGATATGTTGTTCCTGGAATTGAAGGAGGTAAACCAGCTATCTTGTTGGACTTATCACCCACTGCTTTATACAAAAGGAAACTCTTGAAACCCTTTTTAGATGTGATTACAACGCATGGATACAAGTATACTTGGGGTTTTCCTTTTAGACTGAACATATCAAAAGAAGGGAGACATCACACAATCCATACTCCTGAGGAAGGTGAAGTGATGCTCCATTTGTGGAACTTACCAAATCCAAACAACCTGGGACAAAAACAAAATGTCCTAATACAAAGTGGAGCAAAATACCAGCCATACTCAAAAAACACAAGAGACACCAGATCAGAAATAGATGAAGAAGAAAGTTCCACACAAGGTTTTCTGCACATTCTAAGTGATAAGCTGAACCATGTGCCTTCTGAGAAATATTAATTTATGACATAAAATGTTTATAATCATAGATTTGTTATTGTTAGAATTAAATAAAAATATTAATATTGTAATAGAAAAATGTTATGTTATATTATAAAAATGTAATTGTTTTTTCTTTTACAGTTATCATGTACAGAATACTGAAGTATATTTACAACACTGGTGTTGTTTATTTGTATTCTCTTTTTTCACAATAAAAAGTATAAAACAAAAAAAAAATGATCACTTATTAATATGAAAACAGAGAGAATTATCTTCACAAAATTCTACTAATCTCTGACCTACTTTATTTTGTACTAACTACAAGGCTGAACTTGCCAGTGATTCCAGGTGTCTTTTGGTTCCCTACTTTTCTTGCTGTTATATCTACGACGTGTGGAATATCTTCGTAAAACTTCAGCCTCCTAAATTTGGATCACTGTGATGTTAAATGGCTTGCCATGAATTCAAATTGAAATCATGGTGTCATTAACTGGGTTGTAATCGAGCACTGCTTTGGTAACCTTTATTTGACTAGGAGGGCTGCTTCATTTTTTGTGAGGGATTCCTGACCACAGTAGAAGATCCGGTGGTTGTCTGATGTGAAATATCCCATTCCAGTACATTTGAGTTCACTAATTCCCAGGATATCAATGTTTAACCTTGTCATCTCATTCTTGACCACGTCCAGTTTGCCTTGGTTCATAGTTCTAACATTCCAGGTTCAAAAGCTGAATCTTTCTTTGCAGCAGCAGACTTTCCTTTCCCCTTCAGATACATCCGCAGCTGGGTGTCCCCTGGTCATTAGCCTAACCACTTCATTAGATCTGGTGCTACTTATATGCGCCACCTGAACTTCCCTATTAATGTGGTAAGCACCTTCTGACATTAGGGGCTCATCTTCCAGTGCCATATCGTTATGTCTCTAGTTGTGCTTGTCCATAAGGTTATCTTAGCAGAGAAGTCAGACAACTTGCGGTCCACTGGAGAAGGAACTATCAACCCTCTCCAGTAACTTTGCTATGATCTTCCCATCTTGGTTGACCCTACATGGTATAGCTTCATATGCAAGCCCCTTCACCATAATAAGGTAGCAATCAAGATCCAAATACAGAGTGCTATGCACATACAAACATTTTATTCTGTTCAATACATTTCACTTGCTTATTCTTACTACCTGCAGCAACAGTATTTAACTGCATAAACAGGGTTCAACATTTTTGCTTTTTTCCCCAAAAAATGTGTTTATGCCTATGGTTTACAAATGCACTGATGTTAATTTCATATATGCTACACAAAAATGTTTGTCGTTTAAATCCAGTTGACCCAGAAAAAGCACTTAAAAACATGATTTGATTGCTGTGTGTTCCTATCGGTCTGATATTCTGCTGTCTTGAACCTGTATGGTTCATTTAATAGCTATTGGGTAGCACTATCAATTTGCAAGATATGGTCGTAGTTTTGCATTATAAGCTTCCTTGATGTTGGCTCATAACAATATACTGATTCATGAATACACATACTCTGCAGAACTTTCTGGCCATTGTGTCATTCTAACCAATCTGTGAGCATGTCTCAACAATACATAATTATTTTTCACTTGTGATGATGTCATGGGATAATAAGAGTTCCAGGTAATAGTTGCCCTCTTCTTTTTTATATATATTATTAGCGAATTGGCCGTCAAAAATGACGGGCCAATAAAATTTGAAGCCATGGCAATGCTGTTTGCCACACAATGTAAAGCTTTTTCTACTCTGAGGACCTTCGGCACTCATCGAGAGCCTCTCCCCTTGTGCACTTTTTTTTATTTTTTATAATAATGAATTAATTACTTACTTAATAAATTAATATACTTTACCTATTTCTAATTAATATATCTAGCAATCAATATCCTGAAGAGCTAACAATCTCTTTTTATTTTCCTGCATCATATGTACATTTGGACTGTTGCTGGCGGTGACTGCCAGAGTCACGCGGCTTGCAAGCATTTTCCGTCCTTTCTAATAGTGTATTTTGTACCTCATACGTCCTTGTACGTTCCTGGGTAAAAGTGGTACGAGGCTGGTGGTGTTTTGCGCGGTTCAGGGTTTTTGTAGCCTTGTTTTCATTTTTTCGTCCCCATTTTTTGTCTTGCTTAGCCGATTTTCGAGTGCCTAAACTCTGCAAATTCGGCTTAAATTCACGTGCAACCTTGTTCCCAGACGTTCTGGCTGTCCCCCCATGCTGTGTGTGAGTTTTTTTTTGGTGTGTTTTCTTTATTGTGTTTTTCGATTTGCGCGGTTCGGCCGTTAACTTTGTATTTTTCTGACTTTGTGATTTTTTTTTCTAAGTCCTGAGTTCCTTAACTGCTTGCAGCCTAAGGCAATTCCTCGTTTTCTAACTGCTTGGAGGCAAAGTTGCGTTTTTCAATGCCTCAACAGCTTACCTCGCTTTGCGATGCTCGCTGGAGCGCCTTCACCACTCATTTCTGCCTAAGTCCCGCGTGGTTCAATGCCTCAACTACCTGCCTCGCGCTATGAGCACCTTTGGCGCTCATCTGCAAAGTGCTCCGAGCTCCGCGAAGCTCACAAAATCGCAGTTTGACAATAATATGTGATAATAGCAACTCTGGAATTTTCTTGACATCCCTATTTGATTTCTCGACTGTTTTGGAGTAAAGTAGATTATTGTGGTGTCCTTTTTATTTAATAGTAATTATTTGACAGGCCTGCAGAAAATGTGACAGTTGGGGGTTGTGGGTACACATTGGCCTAATTGAATCTTCCTCTCTGACCAATCATGAGCCAATGCAGGACCTCTTGAGGTTGGATGCCTTTGTTTATGCTGGGAATACGAAAGATGCTTTTTTTAAGTTATCAGACCTGTTTTTTGAGGTTCTATTGTTTTAACCCATATAAATGTATCCTGATCCTTAATAAAATGTGACAGCGGTTTTGAGACTCTAGTGCATTCTTGCAGTGAAATAAAGAGGATCTTGGATCTTGAAAGATTTCCTCCAGTTGGTCTCCGGTTATTCCTGGTGAGCTGTCCGTTGCTGGGAAGACCCTCTACGGCTAAGCATCCAGGTTTATCTGAGTCAGGGGACCCAGGTAAATCACAGGGGGTTTGCAACATACAATATTTAATCTAAACCACTAAAAGGGTAAAAAAGCAGAAACTGTATTCCAGTGCAGATTCAAGAGAATTCCGCTATGCATTGGATCATTAGTAAAGACATCTAAACAAGAAAACATCTTTAGACAGAAGGTCTTCTTAATTATAAAAAATCTATTTGCATAAATCTAGAGAATCCAGGCAAGGTAACAATGGCCTCTATGCCCACACATTACTAAGTGCAGTATGTCATTCCTTCTACTTCAGGAGAATTTACATATTTCAAACAAAGCAGAGATAATCTGCAAATACATACCTAGAAATGGATAATTTTGACATTCACAGTTTTATAGCCCTTAAACTGCTTACTTACATTGAGTCTCCAGGATTTAAATGAAATCTATTATCAATGTTCATACTCAGCTACTGGCTATCTAACAGGCAGTGAACATTCTTAGGCACAAAGTAATATCAATGCAATTATCTCCCTTGGGTGGAAAAATGTGTTAAAATGATTTGCCTTGGCAGCAAGCTTGTGCTTTTGGTGCAGCCTGTGGCTGACTGTTAGGCCTGTTATCTAACCAGATCGCTAAGTGCGTAATTTAAAAGGCTTTAAGAGCAAAGGACGCAAAGTTACGGCCCGTAAGACTTAGGAACACAGGCACATATATGGACTGTGGGAGTCGCAAAAATACGACTTTAATGGCCAAATCACTGAACAGTAAAAAGCTGGGGAAAAAACAACAAACATGCCGCAAGTTAACTTACACACTCACACACCACACAGTGAGAGAGACAGTGTGCCTGTGACTGAGGTTGCAACTGAATTTGAGGCATATTTGCCTTTTTTTCACGATCGAAAATCGGCTAAGCGAGAAAAAGGATGAAAACGAGGCCGAAGCTCGCCAAATAATATCCCCAAACCCGTAACACTTAAGGAAAACCAGTAACACTTCCTCCTCAACAGTAACATTTACACCAACGCAGTGACACTTCACCAAAAGGAGTAACACTTAACCAAGGCAGTAACAATCATGGCGAGGCCTTGCTCAGAGGGCCCTTAGCCTCGCATTGTGTGGCAAACAGCATGGCTAGCCTTACAATTTTATTCCCAACGTTTTTGACTGGCAATTTCCTAGTGGTTATTTCAGAGGGAAAAATAATTGCTATAATTACACTACAAAGAGCTCAATAATAAATCCATACCTTGGGTTTGAACCAAGTGAAGTATCTTTCCTGTGACATAGCGTGAGTTCTCCGGGTCCAATACTGTAGATTCTGTGTTGATCTTTTCCAGCTGAGACAGAAGGGTAACTATACGGGAGTTGTTTGAAAGGCTGCAAAATGCAAAGAAAATATAAAATTTAGGTTATTCATGTTATAAAGGGTAGCTGATAGCGTAGCAATTTAATAAAGGGACATGAAAGTATCCCCATTTTTAATATTAAAATAAACTACTGCTTAAAAGCTCAATTTTACTCACTGAAACCTCCCAAATAGTCCCTGCAAACATTCATCTCCTGTAGCTCATGCACACAGTGTTTCTACAGTCCTAGATGTACTAGCCAATGACATTCCTTGCGTCTCAGCAGCATGTTGCTGAATTGTTGCCAAGACAAAGTCTATGGCTGGTTATTACATCTAGTACTTTAGAAAGATTGTATGCATTAGCGACAGGTGGCAGACCTTTGTATGGATTGTTTGGAAGGTTTCAGGGAGTAAAAATAGAGCTTTTAAATATTAAAATACTCAGGTAGGTTAATTTAATATGAAAAACAGGGAAACCCCCATCTCCCTTTAACAATTCAGAAGAACAATACACAAGGTATTTCCAAATAAGAACAGGAACACATGCATAAAGGGTTATAAAACATGTAGAACACAGTAGCGTTGCTGCCTTTGCATATACAGTACCATTTTATTCCACCTTAAAAAAAATGATTTTGATTTGTTTCAAATATAAATTAAATCAGGTCATTAGACATGCTAGGTATTTTGTAAACATTATAGTGGAAAAGAAAGTGGAATAATATTCGGAATGCCTAAGAGGCTTATTCTACTGGGGCTTCCGTTTACTTCAACTTTTAAGCGTGCTTCTTATAGTAGCAGCTTTCAATAATACTAAAAAAAAAATCTTACACAAATACAGTATCAATTAAAGTCTGTATTTATTTATTTTAGAGATTGTAAACACATTTTCCACATTATCAAGTAATGTTCTTCATAAAAGCATACTATAAATATAACACATCAGTGGCTAGATGGTCAAAATTTGTGGACATTATACAGAATACAGCAGCCGACTGACCTAGAACAGAGGTTCAAAAAAGGCTTTTCCTAGGACCAGTGCTGGAGACCTTATCTGCCGGTCCTCAAGAGCAAAGAAGAATAAGGAGAACCTAACACATGAAACATACCACAATCACATTTATAGATAAGACTATTGCTGAACTTCTCTGCAGTTAAAATGTATTCTGTTCAAACCAATGCAAAATAAATGAAAAGATTGTGTGTCAGATTTAGTGTCAACCGGTTCAAAATGTTCTTGATATATAAGGCAATCCGCATGGGCATTGAAAGGTAACCAGTTGGTCCCCAGAACAAAAAGGTTGTGAGTCACTGCCATATATTTCAGAACTTATGTGTAAAGTGTTAACTCAATAGTACATTTGGGGTTAGTTTTACTTTAATTTAATAATGGTTCATTTACAGACCCAATACCTTAATGCTGCAGTGTGTCTGGGAGAAAGTATATTCCAGATACACTACACTATAATAAAACAATATTCTAAAGTAGAGTAGTATTTGTATATTACTTCATCAACCTCTTTTACATTACGAAATGTGAAAATACAAATATATACACACAGTTGGTACATATTTGTACTGTCACACATCTTATGTACTCATTGCAGTGCTATGTAAGCCATGTAGAATATGTTTATCATTAAATAAAGATTAAGACTGACTAAGTATATCTATATACTACAGTACTCTACACATTGACCAAGTTTAGCTCTGTGGATGTTGAATTTTGCCTGTTAGTACATGCCTGAGTCAATATGTAAATAAGCATGGCACCATATTAGCCAATTAAAATGAAGTACACTTTAGTGTCCTAACAACATGAGATAGTTGTTTTAATTAGACTTATCGTTAACACAATTCATATTCATTGATTTAAAATGCAATATTCAATATTAAACTTAATGTCAAAGTTCAGACTCAGCTGCTGCTGTAACCACAAACTATAAAGGTTTTTTCAGACATAATGTTTACCATCAACACAATGATCTCCAATACCTGTAGACTCAATGTATCAGAGGTTTAGCTTGTCAACAAACATTTGCTACTCAGTCAGCCTATTATTATCTATTATCTAGCCAACATATTCCGCAACAGAACATAAAAACAATATCAATACTGATGAAATGAAAAGAGAGTCCTGTTTTTGAGCTTATAAACTTGCATATAGAGCTCCTTTTCAAGCATCCTATACAATTGAAAACTCCCAAACCTACAATCTATTCTCTCATATCTAAATAGTCTTAAAATCCTTTAGAGCCATCTTTCAGCCAAAACCTCCCCAGTCCAATTAATGACCTTATCAGGGAGGAGACAAACATTCAGCTTAATAGAATATTGAATAACTTAATACTGCTATTATAAATCAATAAATAGGACATTCATTAAAGATCAAGGCAAGTGCATTACAGTGGTCCTTTAAGACTGTTTGATTATAATATTCCCTGCTTATAAGGATTTGCACTTGAATTCAAAAGATATACCCAATTAAGACTAGTGTATATGGTTCAATTGGGGGGTGGGTGACCTGGGCCACATGGCTCACTCGCCCAGGGAAAGTGTATGCGCAATATATCCCCTCTCCTTTTCCGATGTAGTGATTGCCGCGTGACCACTGGCTGGCTTGCCAATCAGGAGGTCATTGCATATGGCCTCTCCTACATTATTGTGTCTGTAGCAACACCTTGTCGGTGCCCCCCGTTTTCACAGAGCTTGCTATGTTATGGTGCAACCAAATGTCTGGCGGTATAACCAGATGGGTAGGCTGGACTCGTTAGCCTTGGTTGGCAGCCAACCAATAAGAAGGAAAACTCTGATTTAAAACCCGGGCAGATGCAGCTTGTTAGCCCTGTAAGACCACCCATCTAGGAGAAAGACACTCCAATATAACACCTACAACTCGAGGACCTTACTGTCACCGTCCAAGCTTGCTAGGCCAAGACAGATGAACCCTGAGTGTAAAGGGTGGGACCAGTACTGCGCACACTACATCTCACCTAAAAACTCCATGCACAGGCCCAAGGGGGCATGTCTACATCTAGAACAATCAACATTTTAAAACTCTGCAGCGATGGCAAAGGGGCGAAGCGGCAGGTGGAAGATGTCGCTGGAAGCCGCAGTTTCAATCCTGCATGCAGGTGGTTCAGGTGTATGGGTCGCCTGATGCTGACCCAGGAGACGACGGCATCATTCGAAAGCACCCTGAACAACCAAGCAGCCTTCTCTAGGGACAGCATTGCTTGCTCCACATGGAGAGGGGCCTAGAAAAGGTGACCTAAAGAAAGCTTGTCTCTACTTCACCCAGTTGGCTAGACGTGGTCAACGGGCATCTCCAAATGCGGTCGAAATTCAGTAAAAAAGCAAAGGCTCATATCTGCCTCACAAGGTGTACTTGGACTGAAACTCGCATGGTGAAAAATCAGAACAATGCTTGACACAACAGACAGCGGTCGCCCAGAATGATCAAGGCTGGCTATTGACATTGCTGCCCTCAGTGAAGTCCTCCTCCCAGAGGAAGGAAGCCTTCAGAAACATGAGGCAGGCTATACCCTCTACTGGTACGGGAAGTTAGAAAATTAGAAATGTCTCTCTGGTGTGGGGTTCATGGTCAGTAACCATATCGCCTCCAAACTTGATAAACTGCCAAAGGGTCACTCTGACCGCATCATTTTTATGCGCCTCCCACTTCAAAACAGCACGCTATAATTTTCAGTGTCTATGCCCAAACTCGGATCCTGCAGAAAAGGACAGGTTTTACACCGACCTGCGCAATCTTGTACAAAACGTCCCTGCAGACGACAAAGTCATCATCCTTGGCGACTTCAATGCCAGAGTAGGCAAGGATTCAGAAACTTGGAAAGGTGTACTTGGCAATCACAGTGTTGGAAACTACAATGACAACGGGCGCCTTCTGCTAGAGTTTTGCACTGAGCAGAAACTCACCATCATCAATACAGTTTTCCAGCAGAAAGACAGACTAAAGACAACCTGGATGCATCCTTGGACCAAGCACTGGCATCTTATAGACTATTTTCTGGTGCGCCAGCGAGACCTTCAAGATGTCCTGCTCACCCAAGTGATGCCCAGCACAGAATGTAATATGGACCACCGTCTGGTGCACTGCAAACTTCGACTCCAAAGAGAAAAGGAGCCCCAAAGAAGAAGTTACAGATTGGTATCCTCCAGTCAGCTGAAGTGAAGGTCACCTTCCAGGTGAATCTCCAGTCAAAACTAGAAGATCGCAGATGCTTCACAGATCCCTTCTCAGATGCTCTATGGGAACATCTCAAAACCAGCATTCTGCAGACCTCTGAAGAGGTCCTAGGTTTCTCCTCAAAGAAAAACAAACAAAGATTGGTTTGACGAAAACAGTCCGAAGATCCATCAATTACTGTTAAAAAAGAGATCCACCCATCAAGCGCATCTCGCTCAGCCGTCTTGCCCCAACAAGAAAGCAGCCTTCCGTCTTGTGTGCAGCAACTTCCACCGAAAGCTTTGAGAAATTCAGAACCAGTGGTGACCTCTCTGAAAGAACTCAGCATTGCGCAGATGTCAGTAACTACAGAGGGTTTTATTAAGCCATGAAGGCTGTGTATGTCCCTTCACACCTGGTTCAAAGCCCACTGCGCAGTGCAGATGGTCAAACACTCCTTACAGACAAGGTGTTGGTTATGAACCGGTGATCTAACCACTTTCAGCCTTAATTCTGTGCCAACCGCATAGTTTCAGTCTCAGCGCTCCGTCGCATTCCACAACAAACAATAGAAACAGATCTGGATGAAATCCCTACTCTCGAAGAGACTGTAAAAGCCATTGAGCAGCTAAAAAATGGTAAGGCTGCAGGAGTTGACAGGATCCCAGCTCTGATCTGGAAACATGGGGGCCCAGCACTTCACGCTAAACTCCACGAGCTCTGCGTTTGCTGCTGGCGCCAAGGCAAACTGCCACAGGACCTTCGTGATGCAATCGTCATCACCCTGTACAAGAAGGGAGAAAAAAGTCAGACTGCTCAAATTACCGGGAGATAACTCTGCTCTCTGTCGCAAGAAAAAAAAAATCCTCGCAAGAGTACTCCTCAACAGACTGGTGCTCACTATTGCAGAAGAACTCCTCCTCAAGAGGAGCCAACAGGAGCACCACTGACATGGTTTTTGTTCTCAAGCAGCTCCAAGAGTAATGTAGAGAACAGAACAGGGGATTTTATGTGACGTTTGTCAACCTTACCAAAACGTTCGACACTGAGCAGGAAGGGTTTGTGGCAAATCCTGGAACGTCTAGGATGTTCTCCCAAGTTCCTCAACATGATCATACAGCTACACGAAGACCAGCGTGGCCAAGTTAGGCACAACAATGACATATCTGAGCCCTTCCCAATAAGCAACGGCATGAAGTAGGGCTGTGTTCTTGCACCCACTCTATTCACGCTATTTTTCAATATGATGCTGCAAAGTGCCACAGTAGACCTTGATGTTAAGGATGGACTCTACATCCGATTCCACACAGATGGCAGTCTGTTCAACCTGAGGCGACTAAAGGCCCACGCCAAGACAGTGGAACAACTCGTTTGAACCTGAAGTCCTAGAACAGACAGGAATCACCAGTATTGAGGCCATACTGTTGAAGAAGCAGTTACGCTGGGCAGGACACATATCTAGGATGGAGGATGATTGACTTCCAAAGATTGTGTAATATGGTGAGCTCACCACTGGCAATCGTGACAGAGGAGGGCCAAAGAAGAAGTACAAGGACTCACTGAAACAGTCCCTTGATGGTCCGCCTTAGCTTCAGACCAAAAGGCATGGAGAAGTACCATTCGCCAGGCTGTATCCTCTGTCGAGACCACACGCAGGGCTGGTATTGAGAACAAGAGTAAACGTAGAAAAAATGGTGTCACTACAGCACCCAACCAAGAACAAACTTTCCTGTGCAAACACTGTGGTCGAGTCTGCCTGTCCCGCATTGGCCTCCTCAGCCACCTAAGAGCCCATAGATGTGGACACCCCTCTTAAATCTTCGTTCGCAAAGCCAAGCCTATATATGTTCAATGGCATCATAGAATTTGATATGATATGTTATGAGAGCATGAGTGGGGAACAGTGTGATGAGGATTGAATGATGCTTTTAGATAGATAACTGAAGAAGTATCAGATATAGGGTGCAGAATCTCAAGTCCATGTGCTATAGGGAGGAAGAAATAAAAGTAGGACAGGTGTGGGGGAGTATATAAACGCGTTCTTATTTAGCAATTAAAACAATTACATTTCATTCTAAAGTGTGCTGTCTCATGAATATGCTTTCCGTTACACATGCAAAGGTTAGATGAAAAAACAAAAGCAAAAAAAAAAACATTCAAAATATTTATAACACAGATTATTTATAACACAGCCATGGGCAACACATTTAACCTAAAGGGTTGCATCTATAGTTTCTAAGGCATCAAGGGTAATGCACATTAACAAAGGGATTAGTCAGTTATTGTATGTAAGGGACGGGGACTGTACAGATGCACATGCAAAGAGCTCCAACAATACTTCCTTTAAATCTAGCCCTAAATGTCATATTGTTGTTATTCAATCATTTCGGACTTTCAGTGACCCTATGCACCGCAAGATGCCTGCCCATCTTGGGTGACCCTACATGTTAGAGCTCACAGCTTCAGTGAGGTACACAAGCCCTTCACCATGACAAGGTAGCGATCCAGAAGGGGAAACGTCGTGCAGAGAAGCCCAATTTCAAAATAATTCATTAATTCATAGGTTTACTTTCCAAAAATATCAAGGCACCACAGATACCACCTATAACTCAGTACTGCTGAAAATTAGACACAAGGCCATAATTTAACAGTACAAACGCCACTCCGTTTGCATTTAGCGAGGCTTCTTCAACTTGCTACAAAGTGGGACCATAGATCTTAAGCTTCATAGCCTGCAATGCTCTTGCTTAAAGGTACAGTTAATTCAGCACAACTTTGAGCACACCCCTGTAACATACTCATAAAAAAATGTTGAAATACTTTTTGAATTTTTTTAATATGTGCATTTTTTATGGAAAAAATCCTAAAAGAAGTGAATGTTTACTTGAGCTCTGACAAGTCCCCCAGGCAGACTGGCAGCAAGAGCTCCGTGCTCAGAGCAGAAACAATGATTTAACCCTTCTCAAATACATCCGTGCAGAGAAATAATGGCTTCAAACTGCTAAATATGTGTCTTGTGGGTTAACCAGTAGTTGAATGCATTCCTGAACCCAAAGGAAAAAATATAAATCTATGTGTGCAGCATTTTCTAACACTCGCTATTGGCAGATGTAGTTAATCATGAGGCAGTCAGGAGTCGGTTTGTAAACAGAGCAAAGCCCTTACATTTTCAGGCTGCTATTAGTGTAATTTAAAAAAAAAAAAACAATAGATAATTTTAACATAGAATGTTGTGTTCTTTTACACCAGGAAGAGCACTTATGGGTAGGTAACTGTCTTGCCTTGCATTTAAGAAGATGAGGCTTCTCCCCCAGTCAGCCTTGCTCTAAGAAACTTTCTGATCGCAGACCATAACTTGCTGACCCAATTCCCATCACCTCATTGGTTCATATCATCAGTGTCAGGTTCTAGTGGCTAGGAGCAGGGCAGAGTGGAAGAGAGTTGCCCATGATGTGAAGTGGTCTAGGTAAAATGCCAGGCTATGTGTCCAGAGGAATGGAGAGAAGCAGCAGTGCTTTTGAGGCCAACAAGCAAAGTAGTCATTCGGCGAAGTAGTCTCTACCAAAAGCAGTCTTACACATTAAGCTCTACGTCAGCACTTCCCTTTATAAATCTCCTACTCTCAGGTACAGTGATAAGAACAATGAATCAATCAAATTGATCAAAAACAGAGACACATAAGCGAAGGGATAAGAGAGAAAAAAAGCTGGAGAATTAACACAATGCAAAGCTAAAAAAGAAAATCACAATAACAAAAGCCAGAAAAGACACAAAAAAAAAAAATACAGGACAGTCACATACAACAGTTCATTATAACACATTGATTTTATTTATCTATCTGTCAGTGTTAGCAGGAATAGTTACCTTATTATTTATTAACCACTTCGATAACATCAAGGTCTATGTCTGTAATATTGCATATGAAACAAGAAAGGCCACCAACAGGTTTTTCCCTTTCTTCTTTCATATTTTCCTACTATGAGACCTCCCTGAAAGAAAGTAGGAATCTGCACACTAACAGCCTTCTTAAATTGTGATTTGGCCAATTGAATAGGGCTCTATATAAGCACAGAGCATATTTTTTTTACAGAAGTTTTTATTTAGTGAACTTCTATCCAAAAGCAAGGTCTTCACCAACTAAAAACTTCTGTAAAAACATATGCTCTGTGCTTATATAGAGCCCTATTCAATTGGCCAAATCACAATTTAATAAGACTGTAAATCTTTAATGGGAACCACTCCTTTTTATCATCTATCTTACCTCTATGCTACATGATCCTACTTGTTGTTAAGAGCCTACAGATTCTACACTGTTACATGAGGTTCATTTTGAGAGATCATACTCCCTTTCACTTTCCATCATGAGCTCTGTGGGTTATTTTAAGGGCCCGAAATGACCTACTGGCTAGATAGCCCAGGGATCATAACCTACTCAATCCCACAATTCACTGTATTAAAGATCACAGTTAAATGACATCTTGCTATGGTCATCATCTCATAATTTAAGTACTCACCACAATTTCCCATTCCTTACCCCTCAAACCCTCTTTAACTGTACACCACTTTCCCTCCCTATTTTTCCCTTTCCCTTATCAATGTAAAAGTCAGAAGGCCTTGGAACTAGATTACGAAGTACCTACATTAACAGCCAGTATTTATTTATACATTGTCGTATTTCATAAATATGATATCGCTCTACTGTTTATACAATGTAATTTACGGATAATTGTTTCTGGTTCTCTGTGGCCTTCTCGATAAAAAGATATTAATCGCAAAAACATCAGCTTTTTAGGAGTGGGTAAAAGGTGCGAAATATCCAAAGGAAAAGTTTTTTGGGTCCATTAAAAAGAACATGCTCTAGAAAACAGGACAGAGGCCACAGGAGAGGATTGTGATACATGCCTAAGGCCCTCCAATGACTAGGAGCAAATATATAAAAATAAGAAGTCAATATGGGAAAACCATCAGATCAAGTAGATACAAAATAAATAATATCCCTTGTTAATATGCAGTTGAAGTAGATATTAGATTTAAGGAACAAGACATGCAAGATAGAATTCCTGAATAACTTTGGACCGTAGTTTGCAACATTATCCAGGAAACAACAACAAAGAATATTCCTAAAAGAAAGAAAAGTAAGAAGTCAATCTGATGAGGCTTTGAAAGTAGCCCAGGAAAGAAGGAAAGTGAAAAGTAGTGGAGTTTTGAAAAGATTTGTCCAACTGAACGCAGAATTCCAGAGGATAGCAAGAAGAGACAAGGAGACATTATACAATGAGCGATGTAAAGGGATTGAAGAAGGTAACAGAATGGATAAATCAAGAGATCTCTTCAAGAAAATTGGGAACCTAAAAGGCACCTTTCATGCAAAAGTGGGAGTGATAAAAGACAAAAATGGTAGGGACTTAACAGAAGAAGATCTGATAAAGAAGAGGTGACAGGAATACACTGAAGATCTATACAGGAAGGATCCTAACAGTAGTCATGACCTCAATAATTTGTCCAATTAGTTGGAGCCAGACATCTTGGAGAGTGAAGTGAGATGGGACCTAGGATGTCTTGCTGATAATAAGGCTGCAGGATGAAATCCCAATTTAACTATTCAAAATTCTACAGGATGATGCTGTAAATGTGTTACTTGCCTTATGGCAACACATTTGGAAAACTCAACAATGACCAATTGACTGGAAAAGGTCAGTCTACATCCCAATCCCCAAAAAGAGGCAGTGCCAAAGAGTGCTCCAATTATCGAACAATTGCACTCATTTCACATGCCAGCAAGGTAATGCTTAAGATTCTACAAGCTCGCCTCCAACATTTTATAGACCAGTAACTACCAGATGTGCAAGCCGGGTTCCTCATAGGAAGAGGCACAAGAGATTAAATTGCAAATATCCGCTGGAAAAAAAACATTTACTTCTGCTTCATAGACTATTCTAAAGCCTTTGACTGTGTGGATCACAACAAAATGTGGTATTTCCTTAAAGAGATGGGAGTACCAGATCATCTCATCCTCCTCCTAAAGAATCTGTATGTCGACCAAGAAGCCACAGTCAGAACCGAAAATGGGACAACAGAATGGTTTAAGATCGGAAAAGGAGTGCGACAATGTTGTATATTGTCACCTTATTTATTCAACTTTTATGCAGAATACATCATGTGTAAGGCTGTACTGGATTAATCCAAAGCCAGAATCAATATTGCTAGAAGGAATAACAACAACCTCAGATACGCCGATGATACTACTCCGATGGCTGAAAGTGAGGAGGAACTAAAGGACTTATTGATGAGGGTAAAAGAAGAGAGTGCAAAAGTTGGCCGGCTGCTCAACGTTAAAAAGACAAAGATCATGGCAAACGGCAATCTCACTTCCTGGCAAACTGACGGGGAAGAAGTCTTACGGATGTGAGAGCTGGACCATAAAGAAATCTGAGCGCCGTAGAATTGACGCCTTTGAATTGTGGTGTTGGAGAAGACGGCTTCGAATCCATTGGACTACAAGAAGATCCAATAAATCAATACTACAGGAAATCAAGACAAACTGTTCACTAGAAGGTATGATCATGAGGCTGAAGCTCAAATATTTTGGCGATATTATGAGATGGCAGGATTCCCTAGAAAAGACTCTGATGCTAGGAAAGATTGAAGGCACAAGAAGAAGGTGACGACAGAGGCGGAGATTGATAGATGAGGTCACTAAAGCAATGACCATGAACTTGAGCTCAGAGGGGCAGTGACTGAGAGATGCACCTGGCGTGCTGTGGTCCATAGAGTCATGGAGATTTGGATGCGACTGAACAAAAACAACATACACTTAATAAGTAAGCTACTTACTCAATTATCAAGATCAAAATCTTGTATAATTAATGTCTTTGCTAGAGTGCAAAACACAATTTTTTATACAAAACAAGAACGGACATTAATAGTCATGATTTATTTCAGACAATATTTTATTGCATAGATAAAAATATAAGTATTGGAAATTGTTCTCAATTTTCTTGATACAGCCTTTAGGATGGTTTGGATCTTAGGATTACTTTGGGACCAGATTGCCGACTATCCAGAAAGAAATGCTAAACTTACAACCACGTCCACTAGTTCTAGAACAATTTTATCAACATGGACCAATGTAAATCTTTGAAATGTTTTCTCACTTTCATAATATAAATCTTCTAGTCAAAAAGTGCCCTTTCAGGATATGTTCAATGGATGTGTCCTTACCAGTCTGTGGATGATGGGCTCGGATCTAGATGCCTTTTCATAATTAGCACTAATGTTTGATGTTAAAGATGTTACATTGCTAGACTCCGGTCTGTCTTATGCACCAGAACCTTACAACAATGAAGTGGATTCCATTCACTAGAGGAGTCAAAAGGTTCTACTTTTAACACAATAAATGCTGAAAAGGCATAAACACACAAATAGCTGGACTCTACAAAAAGTATGATATGAGCAAGATGAACCAATTAACCTCTTGGTCCACCAATCCACACATCTAAATATAATATCCAACAGTGCAATATGGAATTAAAACTCCAATAAATAGTTTGTATTAGTATTATATTTAGTTGTGGTTGCATAAACAAATAGAATTCATACAAAATTATGTCAGTATAAAAAAAGGTATAGAGCAGAGATTATGTCCTGTAGATTGTATATTCTCACAAGCAACAGAGTACGTTCATACATAAACTGCATTAAATAATAAGGTAGGTTGTAACAAGATAAACTGGGACAGCTTGGTGGAAAGGGATTGCCTCTAACTCCAGAACAGACAAATGGCTTGCACGCAATGCTAGCAGACAAATGCTGAGCATATAACAGGAAAAACACTACATGTAAGGCCAAGAAAAATGGACCCTGTAATTCACAACCAGTCAAATGAACATGTAGAAACAAGATGTCACACCAAAACAGCATATACCCCCGACACAAACTGCCCGTAAGCCAACAGCACACATGGGCACTACACAACTCCAAAATGCTCAAGAGGGATTTCCAAAGTAAACAGACAAACGAGAAATAATTCAGCAGGATTTAACCTACTAGAAAAGACCTGCCAGATGAATGAAAAACAATTAGTTCGTGTTAATGCAATATATAATCACTATTTGTTCTAGCACTACGACACTATGGCCCTCATTCAATTGCTATTTAGCCAATTGAATAGGGCGCTAAATAAGCACATAACATGTTTTTTTTAAGAAGTTTTTAGTTAGTGAAACCCTTGCTTTTGGATAGAGGTTCAGTAACTAAAAACTTCTTAAAAAAATATATGTTATGTGCTTATTTAGACCCCTATTCAATTGGCCAAATTGCAATTGAATGAGGGCCTATGTATCTATTTACTTTTATGTATATTATTTTATTTTAAAAAGTGCTTATAAACTCAGTTTTTTCTGCCTAAAAGTGTTGTGTTTGCCCAGTGGCGCTTATGCAGCTCATGAATACAACGACTAATTTGAAACACTGCACTTCACAGTCTGTCAGTGACCTCTTTCAACCAGCATGTTCCATAATGTTGCCACTGATTGATTATTATGAGACATTGCATGTCATGTACACTGTCTTCATGAGCTGTAGAGGAGAGAAACCAATTAGGAAATATTTATAACATTTTAGGCAGAAATAAAAACAGAGTTTATAAGCACTTGTTCATAAAATAAAGTACAAAAAAAATAAAGTGATAAATAGGTATATTATATTCCTAGTAAAATACAGAAACCTTTCATGTTCCTTAAAAACACATCCTTAGCTTCAGCATTCTACCTTTTTAAAGTAATTACAAAAAAGTAGGATGTCTGACAGTTAAAGTATTATTGGTTGGGTTAAGTGCCGCTCCAATAAAAGGATGCAATTTGGGGTATGTGTCTTTCAAATGTGAGAACAGTTGATAGCAATTAACAGGGTTTTATAGAGCCTGTTATCGTTTATTGGACAATTAAAGAAAATTAATTTGCAACATTTGAGTACTTCAATAGTGTTTATTCTATGTCTTAACACAAAAGGATGTGCACTGCTTGTCATTAAATACATTTGTTTCTTTATTTTTTTTTAATGTAAACTATGTAAACACATTGCAAAATTAGCATTAACATATTATAATTTGGTATTCTTGAGTTTTCCATTATACCGGGAGAAAGCAATATTTATAAAAAAAATTAGATTGAAGAGATTTTCTTGCATACATAACATTATTGTTCTTTCCGTTCTACATTTTATTAGTAATAATAATAATAATAATAATAATAATAATAAGTGGTTATGACCCCCTTTACCTATGACCATACTGGGTTTCTTAAAGACCCCCTCTACACCAATCAAAGTAGTCTATAGTTCCATTCTGATTAGTTAAGCAGAAAGGAATAGAATGTTGCCCTATTCTGACTATAAACTCTAAATTCTCTCCCATGATTGTCCGTTTTAATAGCCAATCAATCAGATAGAGGGGGCTTTATTAGTATACTATATTCGGATTGGTTGCTATATTAAGCAATTAGAATAGGGCAAAACATTGGTTAATGTTTAACCAATCAAAGAGTTCTATTTTGCATGAATTACAACCCCCTCATTCTGATTGGATAGATTTTTAACCAAGAACAGGGGTGGTAGAGTAAACAGAGTCCCAATATTTGAATTGGTCGATGCTGATTGACTGAAATATGACTGACATTTCAGTCAATCAGAAGCCTATTAAAGACGCAGTGTGAACAAAGGCTTTTATTCAGCACAGGAGCTCCTCTGAGGAGGTGGGGGAAAGGGGAAGCAATGGCCCACAGGAGTAGAGGGGGGCCTGGGATATACTTAATTAGTTAGGGTGTCATAACCCCCATATTCATTTTATTGGTGATCAACCAGCCATGGGAGGGGATTTAGTTCATGTTATTGGGCTGCGTTGCTATGGAGACCACAGATTTTCAGACTCGTAGTCTCCTACGTGTACACATTAGACAAATTGGGAGCTATACGCCCCAAGCCTATAAAATGTTCTTTTTTTTTGCGGTGGCAATGTAATAACAGTCTTGTTGGTGTTTATGTGGGGAGAATGAAATTGAGCCCATAAATAGCCTGAAATATTTTTCTATACCTCACACTACAATCATTAGGCAAAATATTTTGGTGTCGTTTTCAAAGTTTTGCGGTTTAAGCACATGCCCAGTGTTTTCATACAAAAAATCTGGAACTCCAGATATGAGGTTGTAAATATTGTGCAGCAAAACAATATTTTAATTCTTTGACACAAGGTATTTACTAAAATTACAATTTGCAAAAACCTTAATCCAGGGGTAATCAATAGGCAACCTAGGTCCCATTCAGGACTCCTAGCCTATATGTTTTGAATCTCTGCATTGTTATTTCATCTTTTATATATCCCTTCAAAGCTTCCAAATCCATCACTATAATAGATGTCAATGTGAGTCACGTTACAATGCTGGATATGCTGTGGCGGCCCATAGGGCCGCAACTGCGAGCCTCGTAAATCAAGGCGAGCCATCGACCGCAAGCAAGGCGAGCAGTTGAGGCACGCGGGACCTTAGGCTACAATGAGCGCCAAAGGAGCTCACTGCACTGCGAGCCTTGCAAAGCGAGGAGAGCAGTTGAGGCATGCAGGACTTACGACCCGTACGACTTAGGACCGAAACCCGTACATGCACTGTCCGCCTCGCAAAAATCCGACTTTACCACCCGAACCACGGAACTGGTTAAAAAACACAACAAATATGCCTCAAATTAACTTACACACAGCATAGTGGGAGAGCCAGGGAGCCTGTGAGTGAGGTTGCAAGTTAATCTGAGGCACATTTGGCGTTTTTTCAACAACGAAAAATTGCCTAAGCGAGAGAAAGAAAAAGCCGCTGAACAACGAAAATGAGGTCGAAGAACGTAAAACTAGCACGAAGGACGCAAAACTAGCCCCAAGGACGTAAAAACTGCTCAGAGGGCCCATAGCCTTCCATTATGTGGCAAACACCATTGCCAGGTTTATTATTTCACTCCCGTCATTTTTGACGTGCAATTTACTAGTAAATAATAATATTACGATAAATGGTAACCGTTCTCTATGTTATATTGCTTCATGTATCCTTTTCACTGCCGTTATATTCAAATATTTATGTGTACATTAAATAAATAAATAAAAAATCTGGACTCTGGACCTTGACTTAATTTTCCATAAAACATCTGGACCTTGGTAGACTTTGTAAAAAAAAAATAAAAAAAAATGGACTACCCCTGCCTTTATCCCTCTAGCATAATGAAATACTATTATCACTAGTTATCTAAAGTTATGAATTATTACTATATATGTAAATTCTCATGTCATATGTGAGATGGGCAGACAGCAAGCCATGAAACTTCATATTGCATTTTCTAATGCACATGGCCAGCACATTCCTATTGGTTTATGTGGTACATCTTCTAGTGCAGAAGATAATTCCTCACTCTAAATATTACCATTAGGGCTTCCCTTATAGTGTTTTGGACATTTTGTTGCTCATGTCAGCTCTAAATAATACATATTAATTTAAACCTTCCATCCAACCAATTGGTAACTTAGGAAAATGATGTACTCTATAACATTTTCCACATAAACATGTTCTAGTTTATCAGGTGTTTTCTGCAGGAGTAAGTTTCCTATTTTCTGCACTGTGATGATCTTAACTACCTATCAAACACTTACTTTCCTTCATTCATCCTGTTATTAGAATATTACTTTTACTAAAAAATAAATACATAAATAAATATACCCATTCACCCATTAGGTGCAACGGACCACTTAACATTTTTTTTAGTGTTTCTAAAGATTTGTATCCCACCTTTAAAGAACTTTTTGTTGGCACACAAACTAAATCCACTTTAATTCTCTCTACATGGAAACAAGCACTTCACACTAAAAATGAATAAACTGAAACATGCCAACTTTTACACCTTTATTATTAAAAAATAACAATAAGTGTTTCACAGGAATGCAGAACAGCTGTAGATAATTTCCAAAGAATTTAATTTTTCCTATTCCACCTTGGTGTGCTTTATACTCTTAAGAAGAGCCCATTCATTGCTCTATAAATATACCCTAGAAATGTTCTGCCAAGGCTTCATAGCTGGCTCCGTGCTGAAAACTCGGTCAATAAGTAGAAAACACAGCAGACAGCATATACAATTACTATGTGACAAAGCTAGCTATCAAAACACTTCTTAAATTAAATGTTAATTATGCTTCAATACAAGGAAAATGGAACCCACAGTAAGTTAAATTAGTCAAAAGAGAAGTATCACACTGAGCACTCCAGGAAAGAATTGACTGTGCGGTCTTGGCAGTGGAAACCCATTCTCTGGTTAACAGTAGCAAGATGTGCCTCTCACATGAGAGTCATGCCAAGCTAGGAATGGGTGCCAAGTATTTATTAATACAGGAATCCTTGCTTGTTGTGACACAACATTAATGTAAGGCTGTCCAAACTCAAAGCCTGACACATCCATCTGTCATTGTTGGCATTGCTGGAGGAATTATTAAAAAATGTACGACTTGTTATTTCTAACAGTAGGTTTCATATTCCAAGGGTGGTACAAGTTTAGATTTACAATAATGTGTTTCACAAGCCAATGAGAGTATATTTTTTCCAGTTTAAAAGACAATTAGCTTGTCATATGCGTAACATTTGTAATAAATATAACAAACTAAGACATTTTTTAGAGAAATGCACAGTATAAATATGTCATGCTGGTGTTTATGTAATACTAAAGGTCCACCTTAAAGGGACATCAGAGGTTTCCGGTTTTTAACTATTAAAATAAACTAGCTAAATACTAGAAGTACTAGCCAAATGTAGGCAGTGTCTCAAATGGCTAGTAAACCTAATAATGGTTAATATTAAATGATGATATGCAGATTTGCAAAGCACTTGTTTTTGTAGAAACATGAAGATTATAGGTGTTTTAGGACTTGAATAAGATGGTGTCCCAAACCTTGCACGATGGACAGGAAGGAATATTCCGAATCTGTAAAGGCTGATGAAAGAGAGAGAGATGGATAGAGAAAGAGGGGGACAGAAAGGGAGTGAGAGAGAGGGGGAGTGCAGAGTGTGAGAGAGAGAGAGAGGATGAAAGAGCGCACAGAGAGAGGGATGGTGCACAGAAAGAGGGAGGGTGCGGAGAGAGAGAGAAAGAGAGAGAGAGAGAGAGAGAGAGAGAGAAAGAAAGAGAGAGAGAGAAAAAGAGAGAGAGAGAAAAAGAGAGAGAGAGAGAGAGAGAGAGAGAGAGAAAGAGAGAGAGAGAGAGAGAGAGAGAGAGAGAGAGAAAGAGAGAGAGAGAGAAAGAGAGAGAGAGAGAACAGACAATTGAAGATACTATATCATACCGCCATTTATGACTGACAAGTTGCTAGTTTAGATAATAAAAATGAGGCAAGGTCTCATTAAAAAGATTAGTTGTTAGGCATAGATAGGCTGTCCATTCAAACGAGGAACATTTGGGAGCTTATGACGACAGTGTGATGTCCCCTTAAAAGAGGTAATGCTGCGCAGTACTTTGTCCTAAATGCACTCAGCAATATCATAAATGGCCTAAATGACCTGATAAATACAATCCATTTTGTAAATAATTTGTCAAATTAAGGCATTGTCTCTGAAGCAGTATAACATATAAATGTACTTATTCATCATAAAGTCATGTTTAAAGTTAAATGTAAATAGAACTTTCTGCTGTATGAAAGAGTGCACTTGTAGAAGTTCAAATATATGACTTGCCTTTTATTACTGCAGGGCCCCTGCATACTAGGTGAAGGGAGCCAATTAAAAATACAAAACAGGAATGTTCAGTATGCCATAGTTTAGAACTCAGGTGCTGATTGACTTTATTACTTCCACTCTCCAAAAACATGGCGGAGTAACTGGCAAAATAGGCAAGTTTCAGTTTTGTCTTTTACATAGATAGTTAATATTCTTTAGGAGGGGTCATTAATATACAGAAACTGAACAGTAAATGGAATTTGGCCTTTAAAACATGGATCCAGATGTTCTAAAGGATGAAGTGTTCAATAGCTCTTGGTGAACCTCTCCATTCCTGGGGGCTATGCAATGAAGCAGTGGTTCCTAACCTCTCTTTAAGACCTACTAGATAGGACATGATTTCAGGTTAACACTGTTTAAATACAGATGAGGAAACCAAAATCTTGCCATGTCTGCTGGGTCTTTAGGAGAGGTTTGGGAACTGCTGCAGTGAGGCTTGTCATCTCCAACTACCATCCAGCATCACATTCTCCTAACTATAGTCCCCCTGCTCATAAATGTATGATCAGAAATGTGTACATTCATGCCCCACTACTAGTGGCTAATCTAATTAAAATAAAATCTCTTTAATACAGCTGGATAAAGATGATAATTGTATTTTCCATATAAAGACGGTTCACATGAAAATAAGTAGGCTTATCAGCTGTTTTTCTTGCTATTAATAAAAAAACAGGTTTAGAGAAAATTTAGCTTAGCAGAACCCAAAATAGACGCTGCCATATATAGGTATTTCATGAACTATGAAATTGAGAAAATATATTACGGGATCCCTCTGGACTTTCGCATTCAGTCATAATTTCCATGAGTAAGTTTAGACATATAAAACTAGGAGCAATGTTAAATATATGGTGTCCTGCTTATGATACTGGCCTTGTCAAATACATTTTAAACAATTTATGTAGGCAGTGCTGACAGCTAGAGAGATCTTGGTTATGCAACGAGAGATGGACATCTGAGCTATAAACACATGGCAGTGCTGTTTATCTTCACATTATCAATTCTATTACAAACAAGTGACTGGCACTTGAGCCATATTTCCAAATACAGCTCATTCAGTGGACATACAGCCAATAAAGGAGATCCACTTTGATTTGTTATCTTTATAAGCAAGTAATGACATGTTATATAAATGATATAATTGTAGTATAAATGTACCGTATATACTTGAGTATAAGCCGGCCCGTGTATAAGCTGAGGCACCTATTTTACCACAAAATACTGGGAAAAATGAGTGACTCGAGTATAAGCAGAGGGTGGGAAATGTGCTGCCCCCTGTGTCCCTCTTGTGCCCTCTGTGTCCCCCTCTCTCTCCCCTGTGTCTCTTCTCCCCTCTCCCTCCCCTGTGTCTCTTCTCCCCTCTCCCTCCCCTGTGTCTCTTCTCCCCCTCCCATATCACCCTCCTCATCCTCAACCCCCATCATCATCCTCAACCCACCCTCCTCATCCTCAACCCTCTCTCCTCATCCTCAACCCTCCCTCCTCATCCTCAACCCTCCCTCCTCAACCTCAACCCTCCCTCCTCAACCTCAACCCTCCCTCCTCAACCTCAACCCTCCCTCCTCAACCTCAACCCTCCCTCCTCAACCTCAGCCCCCCTCCTCAACCTCAGCCCCCCTCCTCATCCTAAACCCCCCCATCCTCATCCTAAACCCCCTCCTCCTCCTCATCCTAAAACCCCCTCCTCCTCCTCATCCTAAAACCCCCTCCTCCTCATCATCCTAAAAACCCCTCCTCCTCATCATCCTAAAAACCCCTCCTCCTCATCCTAAAACCCCCTCCTCACTTTACCCCTCTCCTTCCTGCGTCTTGACGTCACGTCATTAGCACATGCCGGGTCCCGATGCAGGAAGGAGCGTGAACGTGCGGAGGAGCAGGGGGCTCCGTTATACTCGAGTTTATTATGGTATCGATAGGTAATATAAAGAAAAATGTAATTTTTTCATCAATCAAGCATTTTTGCAAACAAGAAGTCACATTACATAAAAATGTGTAATATTATAAAACCTTCCTTTTCAAATAAATCATTTACCTAAAGCCCTCACACATTACAGTACATATATCAACTGACCTGCAGGTCGATTCCTCACCATGACACACAGCCACCTCCTCATTCGTCACCATGACACAAAGCCACCTCCTCTAACCTACCAACTATCATCTCCTCCACTCCTTCTTGTGTAACTATCTCCTTTAAAATTTAAAAAGGATACCTACTCCTTTGGTATCAACATGTATTACTTTGCTGCTGGGTGTCAGTCTCTATATTCTATATATTTTCCACCTTTTATATTGTGCTGCATAAAATATTGGTGCTTTATAAATAAAGGATAAAGTACCACTGTATGAAATGTTTTTTGTAAGGTATACTCGCCCTGTAGACAGTATGCCAAATAATCTGAATTATGCATATTATTTAAAAAAATTAACAAAATAAAAAAAAAAACTGTCAGGAACTGAGTGATTGGAACTGAAATTCAGACCCTTAAGGGATGATGTTTCTTTACAAATGTATTAAAGAACACAAAACAAGATAGGCAAAGCTTGGTTTATATAGCTTTTAATAATACGACCAGTGCAAAATCAGTTTTGGTGCTGGAACAAACAGCAGAAACACAGACAGGTACTATAGCAGGCAGCTTTGTGCCAGGCAGTTTTATAAACAGACCAGCAATGCAGCAGATGACTATTGCAGCAAAAGGCACTGGATGCAGGTGCTCAGAAGCAGACAGTGAACAGAAGACCAGAACAGCACACAGGTCGTGGAGAATACTGGAACTGAGCAGAGTAGTTGGTGCAGGTATTGGCTGTCAAACAGGAAAAGCAGCAGTGAAACCAGAATAACACAGACCTTACAGCAGGACTACACAACAAAGTCTTATAACTGGCACTTAAGTTGGGTCTTAAAGCCTCACTTGAAACTCACTGCTGAGCCCCAGCACCTATCAATGACTTGGGTGCGGAATTATGACACATATGAGCAGACTCATCTTTCCTAGGTCGCCGTCGCATCCTACTCATTCTGCAAGTCACTATAGGCTGTGGATTGGCAGTGGGGCCAACATTGGTCCACCCTGAGGCCTACCAAAACAGGTACTCCTCATAAAAAAAATAAACTTTGCAGCTCTGATCAAGCACTACATCCCTGATTTGCTATGGAGTCACTTTGGAGGATTCCATGTCAATTATGGGGAGTGAGCATGGCTGCGCACAGAGCTGCTTCTGGACTCACTCAGTGCCTCGAAGAACAGTGTGCACCAACACACGCATCCACAATTTATATAGAAATTTCTTACATTGACGCAGCAGCAAAAGAGGAATGTATGTATTGATCAGAGCTGCACATGGAGTCAAAGGAAAGTAAAATAAAAGATTTTAAAAATATATCGTCAGTACTGCCATTAAACAAAAACAGTCAAAGAAAACGAAAAAAAATATCATATGGTGGTCCTTAAAAAAAGTAACAGGTGATAATATTATTGTTATTTAGGCCAAGAATAATCTAAAAGGCAGTACGTACATATGGACTTCTCCCTACCCTGACACACAACATGTCTTATAGTCCACACATAACAGAACCATGTACCGGTTATTTGTATACATTATGCAAGAATAATTTGCTTTTATTAATATATATTAGAGTTTATTTGTTTAATAAAAGTACTCATTTTCTGCTAGGGCGTTAATCTCACTTTAAAGATGTTATCTGTGCATGTTTTGTTGCAAAACAAGATGGAAAAATATAGCGAAGAAGGAGAATACGACAAATATGGCAAAATGTTATCTCTTATACTGAGCAACATGAGGGGCAAAATATTTCACATATTTTCTCTAAAAGGTTTATAAATAGTATAGAAGAGATTCATTTTGGATCAGTGTATTTTCCCCAAAAATTCAGCTGTTCTTTAACTTGACAAAATGAACAAGGATTCAAGAAGCTGCCAAGGGCACCTGCCCTTCGGTATTTGAATATGTTTTGAATGCCATCATTTAATTTAATATGAACAATTTATTTTCTTTATGCTTCAAAATCTTGTTTGCATAGTGTTATACAGAATTATTAGAACCCTTAAAATTAGAAACATAGAGTACATTAGGGGGCAATGTCTCTGAAAAAAAGTTATTTTTAAAGAGACTTAACGTCTTCCTATATATTTCCGTTTTTTGCTGGGAGGCACAGTATGCTACCATACAACTCATTCTAATTTGTGGTGCATTGAGATCACTCATAATAGTGAGTGGGCCCTATTTGTGTGGCTAGTACTTGTTGTATGGGTGGCAGAGGCACTATAAAACAAACATAAGGAAATAAATGGAGACTTTTTTTTTTTTTTTTTAAGATAAGGTGTTAAACTACAATTTTGCTTTTACGCTAGGTTGCTATAATCCTAAAAAAATGAAATCAACTAATGTATCAACTGAGAAAAAACAAACAAGCAATATTTATACAGTGATCCTGAAACCATTGCAACTATAGATAAGAACTTTGCAGTATAATTGCAGTATATGGTGGCTATTGATTAAAGGTTAGATCTAACATAAATATGGTCTTCCTATAAGTCTGATGGGACATTGTTTGGGTAAGTTCTCTACTAAGGCGAGTTACTGAAGTTCACATGCAAGAATAAGGAGCACTGGAAGCTTTCTAGATATCAGCAGGGAAACTGTTGTAAAGTGTGGGCATTACTATAGAGAAAGTCTAATGAGATTTAAAATGCAGGAGCGATGTACTGTGTGTGCATCGTTGGTTGATGTAAGCACATTTTTTATTTGCTCATTTGTGTCACGCACAAAGGAGAAATATCTTGTAATAGGTCAGGCTGACACCATTTAAAGACAGCCCAACCACAAAATGCTAGGCATGTCTCTGAGACAGAATGAATATGTGCCATGACTAAATTACATGAGCAAAATAGGGATTAATTAAAAGATACTACTACACCTACTACTACTACTACTACTACTTTCATATAGCACTTTTCTCCCAAAAATGTCTCAAAGCACTTAGGCAGGGAAAGAAAACAAAAACTTCCTTTTTGGAAGGATTGGGTGAAGAGCATGGTCTAATACTAACCTCCAAGCCAACAGCTGCACAGTGCAGAGATCTACACAACAATTTCTGGTCTCCTCCTTGCTTCCTTGTGCAGGTGAAAGCAAGACTACACATCCCATGAGGCTTTGCTGCACAAACTGACTTCACAGATTAAAACAATGTTATAGTTGCCTGTGATTGGCCAAAACAAATAATACATTTTATGCTATTTAGCATGGATTTTAAGGGGGTTTAATTTTCTAAATCAACAGCTAGCAATCTCAAAAGATTTAGCAAACTTTAGGGTAAGTTAAATAATATTTTGGTATTTTCCATGCAAAAAAATAAAATAAAAATGTTTTCTATCAGGCATTCATAATCCAGGACACTTAAATAGGTCTTTAATGATTTTCAGCTGCAGATCTCAGAGAACGAGTTGGAACATAAGGTATGAGGAGCACCTTCAGGTAGCCGAGACCTTCATCATATAGAGCAGTGTATGTTATCTGGACAAGCTTGAAATATATGTGGTCTTTTACACAGGGTAGGGGAGGGAGGAGAGGTTATGTGGCTAGAATAAGATTTTGTGAATAAACTTGTACTGTACCAACAGTAAGTGATGTAGCTCTTTGACAGATAAAAGGTAGTTGCAGTAGTGAAGAATCATGAATATATAAAAGACATGAACCAAAGTAGGGAGGTCCTCCCTTAAAAAAAAGCCATTTCCTTAATAAATCCAGTATTCAAAAGATAAAAAAATAGTTCTGAGAATGTTTACGGAGTAATTTCTATATATAACACATAAGACTATTATCAATTAATCCGCATATTGCAGATCAGAGGAGATCTTAAAAGGTTGAACTTGATTGACTAAAAGTCTTTTTTCAACCTAAATTACTATGTAACTATGTAAATACTACACAAAAGTCAGGTGGCTGTAATTACTATGACACAGGAACATTTGAAAGATCAACAGATACCATTTCAAAAACAAACTAGAAATAGATTAAATATTGTCAGCATTTGGCTGATCCTTTTGCTCAGGTATTCATCCATGAACTCTCATTACTGAGGCAAAGACATTTGAAACATAGGTCCTCTATTTTTTTTTTTAAATAAGTGAATTTGAAACAATGAAAAAGGGAAAATAAAACAAAAAATCTAATTTTATATGCAATTATTTTTTGTGTAGCTCTATTTACTTTTCTCAACTTATTCTTGTGCTACTTTCTCAGAAGAGTGTTATTGTAAACCAATGAGCTTTCTACTAGTCCACTTGTAGATAAACTTGGAATCATCCAGTGCATTCAATGCTCCTCCGCCTCAGCAGGCACGGAGAGAATGAGATGCAATTGGCTAGTAGAAAGACCGGAGTTAACAATAACAACCAATCAGGAGAAATCGCATTAAAAGCTAGAAGAGGTACTTCTGGCCGATTTGTGCCTAGAATGCTGTAGCTGCTGTGACACGAGACATATGTCATACACATCATACTCATGCTAAGCCATGAGATCAAACCACGGGGTGAGGGCCCTGACAGTAATTCTTCAATTGGAAATATAGGGCTACAGTAGTCCTTTAAAGCTTAGAGAGAAATGTTCTTCAAAATGTATCCAATGCAGATTAAAATCTAAATATATCTCCATCCAGAATGGGCTGCAGTCTTCACCCTTAAACACAGTGAGAAAGACAGAAGAAGTGGATTCTGAAATTGAGGACAAACCAGGAATACAGAGATAATTATCATATTAAGGTGTCACTAATCAATAAACAAGGGTCTGCATAGTTAGAACTATGGTATTCCCGGTAGTGACATATGCATGTGAGATCTGGACCATAAAGAAATTTGAGTGACGCCTTTGAATTGTGGGGTTGGAGAAGACTGCTTAGAGTTCCTTGGACTGCAACAAGATCCATAAAGCAATACTTCAGGAAATCAAGATGAACTGTTCACTAGAAGGTATGATCATGAGACTGAAGCTAAAATATTTTAGCTATATCATGAGATGTATTCATGAACTTATTAAATGTAAAAGTTCAAACAAAAACTTTATTATGAGTTGCCTAACACGGCTTTCTCATGGAGATTAAAAAGAAGTTAAAAATAAAAGTATTTGAAAGAAGCCCTGGGGGTAGTTGTGATGGAAGGACTACCAAACTATACTACCAATTGAAAAGGGATACTCTAAAGAGTGCAAAAAATAAGATATATATATATATACAGGGGTAATAACCCCTTGTCAATAGAAGGGGAATTTAAGTAGTGAATGGAGTATGTCGTAACGTGCGTGAACCGTAAATAAAACGGTTAAAAATTGAGAGACAACTCCAAATGTGATACTAGAGCAGGAAAGATAATGTATGTGCGAACACTTATAATAGTGTGAAAGACAATGGCGGTGTAAAAAGTGGAAAATTATGAAGAATAATAATACAAAGCTGTAAAACTAAAGCTTTGTTTGCACAGGTAGTAAAGAAAGGTGTTTATCCTCATATGCACAAAAAATTGTAAATCATAGGATAAACAAAAATAAGTGGTGTGAATCACTCAAGGTTACTTAAAAAACTTTTATAAAATTAAAATGGTAACAACCAAGGCTAAGGTTATATATAGTTGGTAAAGGGGACCAATATTATAGAGGGCTTATAAATGCTCCTGTGCCAATAAGAAATACTGCTATAATTATCAGTGTATAGATCTATAGGTATCTGAAGGTCTTGATATACCCCTTAGTTCACACTTGAATAGTGATAGAAAATTGAACTGGGGGTGTACCCTAATAAGGGGACCAAAAGATACAAATGTGATACTCATATACATAGATATATATATTAGAAATCTAAATAAGAAAAAAACAATTGTAAAGGCCATAGGGCTGTTACTTACTGCACTAGGATGCATGAAGCCTCTAGGTCCTTATAATTATGCCTGGTTGTCCAAGAAATGATATGGCCGTCGCCTGACCGGTTTCGTTACCAGTATGGTAACTTTCTCAAAGGCTGCCACTGATGGTATTCCCGGTAGTGACATATGCATGTGAGATCTGGACCATAAAGAAATTTGAGTGACGCCTTTGAATTGTGGGGTTGGAGAAGACTGCTTAGAGTTCCTTGGACTGCAACAAGATCCATAAAGCAATACTTCAGGAAATCAAGATGAACTGTTCACTAGAAGGTATGATCATGAGACTGAAGCTAAAATATTTTAGCTATATCATGAGATGGAAAGATTCCCTAGAGAAGACTCTGATGCTGGGAAAAACTGAAGGCACAAGAAGAAGGGGACAACAGAGGCGAAGATGGATACATGAACTTGATGGAGCTCAGAGTGAGCAATGTATCTGGCGTGCTGTGGTCCATAGAGTCACAGAGATTAAAACGCGACTGAACGACTAAACAAAAAAACAAAAACAAAAATCAATAAATAGCAAACTCAAAGACCTGTATCAGCAATTGCAATTTGATAGCACTACTGTCCAACAGATACAAGATTGGAGGCTCAAGACCCAGCAGCACCTTAAACTTATAAATCAGACAGACAGAATAACATGGCCGCTGTTGCTATTCCTTTAATAAAATTGATCACGGTTTATAAAATATATAATGTGAAAAAATAATTTTCTGAGAAGAAATATACAAATGATTGGACATATCTAAAAGATTTAAAAATACTTGTTTAAACACAGCTTGTATATTTTAAGCACACAGATTCATATGGATCAAATTGTAATTTCATGTCCACTTATTAGGTTTACATTAACATATTTCCTTAAGATTCTAATCAAGAGACACTAAAAGCCTTTAAGGGTTATGTGACATTTAATTTCAAATGTAACATAAAACACACAAGCCCAATATATCAGGACCTCTGATAGATAAAATAAACCTCTATTAACAGGCTCTTTGTCTTTGTAACTTTAACATGTAAGCAATTTCTTGGCTCTCATCCTTGCAGACACAAACAAGCGGAAAACCCTGCTCCTGTATGACGCAAGGAGCAAACACTTATTAGGATAGTAGAAACAATTACAAATGATCCTCTTATTTTCCAATACCAAGAAACAGAGATGATGCCAAAATGTGCAAAGAGCTACACGATTTTGTAGATTAATCTTACACAGTATGGACAGTGTTTGGTAGTGCAATATGGCAGACAAAGTCAAGATATTCCTTTGAAAAAAAAAACAATATCTATTGGTCACAGTGTATAAAACCATATACACCCTATGACAGTATTAATGTTGATGTTCTTTTAGGAATAATTAATCATCATGAGAGATAAGGAGATTTGTGCAAGAATGGAAACATTTTTAAACTAAATTGAATTATGTTTTTGCGTTGTTCAGTCCTTTGCAACTCTCCGTGACCTCATGGACTATAACACCCCAGACACATCTTTATGTCCATCGTCATGCTGATCCACTTGGTATTCATGGCAGAGATACTGGAATGGGTTGCCAGTTCTTTCTCTAGTGGGCCACATCACACAGCTCCTGGTATTCCGAGGTGGTCTCCCATCCAAGTACAGACCAGGCCCAACCCTGCTTGACTTCAGGGTGGTGTGACCTCTTGGTTTCCTGACTGGAATCAAACCCAGGTCACAGTGGTAAAAGCTCAGAATACTAACCACTGGACAACCAAGAAAACATTTTTAAATTAAATTGAATATTAAGTTTAAATACTATAAATCGATTTTCTTAACCCTCACAATAAAGTATTTTGAGTACAATAATTGAGATATCTGTAACCGTGCAGACAGCCTCAAACCGCAGGAATGTAGAAGCTGTATGTGAATGGGAAGCACAGCCAAGCAGCAGAGAACTATCGGAAGATACTAAAGAAACATGGTCCTCTACCTGATTATATCTATAGCTCATAACAGCATATAGCATAATGCATATAGCAATCGGTTCTGCACGGAAGAAACAGATAGACCTCAGTAACTCTGGTGGTTGCACAACAATATAAAGATCCACAGGAAGGGGGTAGAGAGAAGAGACTGCCCCAAAACGGTTCTAGCTAAAGTTGGCAGTAGAACGGAGAGCAAATCTTGCCAGCAGCTCTAAGGCTTGGGGCTATACTATAACTATCACACACACATACACCAGACATAGCATAAAGATACTGGAGAAAACACCCCAGTGCCATGTGTGACAAAGATAATAAACTTTCAGAGATAAATGACTGGGCACTATTTGACAAAAAAAGTTAATTGAGTTCATTAAAAAAAATTCCCACCAAAAAAAAAAAATCAATTGTTTTAACTTTTTCTTTTCTTTAGTAAGGGTCTGACATGTTTCCAGGCATTAAAGGACTTCATTGGAAATAGAGGTATAGATAATAAAGACAAGTATGGAGTACAACTGGCTATGATTTGCTACTTTTAGAGATATATAATGGACTGTATATTGCTTTCCCACTCCAGAGGACAGGTTGGGAAGTGCCCGATAGCACATATAGCCTCTGGCAGACTTTTGCCCACAACTGGCATAATCAGTTCGGGAAAGACTTTCTTACAGCATTATCAAAATTAATTCAGATACACAATTTTAGTTTCGCTTTTTTTTTCTAAACAGGTATGAGAAAGTACCGAACATCTACACAATTCAGTGATGATTTTTAAAGGGAAACTAAAAGCATTTTTTCTTTGTTGGGGATATTTAATAATGGGGAAAATGTTTCAGAAAATGTGGGTGTGTGCTAGGATACATGGAAACTGAGTAGTGTAACTAGAAGAAGTCCCACTACTTTTTCTAAGTATGAATGCGGTCTCAGAGTTGCAACACTGTATCTTCACTTAAAGGGGCTCTTTAGGCATTGATTGATAGTGAGAAGCCCCTCCCCTGCAGACATCACCTTAAGTCATTTGTATGAAAGATGGCAGATTAATGTAAATCAAGTGTATATTTTAACTAACATTACAATAAGGAGGACAAATTAAAGTAATCCAGTTAAAACATTTATATAAAAAACATGGTTTTGCCTAAGGAGTCCCTTTAAAGGGCCATTGTAATGGTCATACAATGTGATTTCATTTTTTTTTTTCAGTTACCAATTAGCAATAAAATCAGCATTTCAATGCAGCTGTTAAAACTTCAGTTTATTTTATAGAGCTGCTTCGCTCTATCCACGATTACATGCCCACCAAGGCCAATAGTCTTAAGGACTGAAGCACCGTGTGGGTTGGTTTGCAGATATAAACAGAGTTTATTTTATAGAATTTCCCAGTTAAAATAATGCATGTATTTCAAGAATTCAATAAGTATTTCAACATGTTGTTAAAAAAATCTTAAAAGTGATATAAGTCCACATTGTACCAAGTGGCCCTTTAAAAGTCAAACTGTGTGAAATATAAACCTCCCTTTACCAGTAAATTGTAGTGACTGGACTCCTAAACTTTTACCTCTCAAATATGTTAACGATATAATGAATTGGCTCCACTATGTATTTTTTTTTAGGTATCTCGAAAATGGACCCCCTGCAGCTCTGCCAGTGTAACCGCCTCAATAATGTCATATACCTGTCAAATCCCATCTCACAGTGTTTCCTGTAGGAGAGCGTGTTTAGCCAAAGTGAATAAGATGCACCATCATCAATCATAAATATATATGCACTCAAAGACGGCTAGAAAGAATTCAATCTGCAGTTATTTTTGGACATTACAAAAACATATGGTGGACAGGGTGAGGTCCCAATTGAATTCCCACAGAGAAAGCAAAGGTTCCTTGAACTTTGAGACAGACCATCCATTCTTACAGCACTATTAATATAACTACAAACTTTCATAACACAGCTGTGAGAAGTGCATGGTTTATGTCTCTGAAGGAGTCTGCATCAATCAGTATGCGATTAAACATACTTCTCCCTTTCAAAATCTCTTTTTTTCTTTATAGTATAGCTAACACATTTCTGTAAAGTGCATAGGGACTAAAAAATGATACATTTTAGGCTCATCTGCATGTTTACCCAGAATCCTTAACTGCAGTGAAAGCACGGTGTACTAATTCTGTAAGGAAGAGAATGTCACATGGCGTGCTTGTGACATGAAGATGTTCTGTAGAGCTATATTAACAAAACAAAACTAAATCAATTCTATCAGCTCAGCAATGAACATGGAGGTCTAAATAAGAGGCCATCATTTAAACAGCCTGACAAAGTGGTTAGATGTTGTACAAACATCATTATATACAGTTATTTATTTATAGCACTGTATGTGAGTTAAGTTTACAATATGCTATAATTGGCATAATTAGCTAATTTGGGGCAGGATATGTTAATTTTGTACACAAATAAGGATATTTGTAAATGATTATTTGAAAAATCTAAATTTATTCTAGATAAATGCCATCCGGATTGCCATTTTAGGCAGAAATGGAAGGGGGGTGGATAAATCAGAATAATAACCTATATAAGTCAATAACATATGTTACACTGATACAACAGACTGGGCATGCACTTCCTGCTAATCATCTCCATTGTGAGCGTTAATTACCTTAAAAAACTATCAAGGAGCGAGGATATTAAAAAGTAATGTCTGCATAAAAATAGCAACATTCAAGGCCAATTATCTAAAACTAATTTAGATTGTTTTAATAACACTCAACTGCAATATTCTTATTTACAGGTAATGTTTTAAGTTACCACAACATATTTGTGTGTCCCTTTAAAGGGGCAAAATACTAATACAAACAGATAAACTAGTATAGTACCAATAAAAACCAAGAGGCTTCTGCATTATAAAGTTATAACAGAATTCTAGCTGCAAATATCAAGACTTTAAAGATATTCTAAAAATGATTTACTCAAAGCAAAATCATCTAAGGAAAGTGGGGTAAAGGAGGAAAGACTCCCCAGAATGTGACCTTTCTTGTCAAGAAGTTTCAGAACTGCCCAACTTTCTAATCAAGAAATTTCTAGTTTTTCAAGACTTTGCTTTTTTTGTGTGACCATTCTGTGGTTTTCTTATCATTAGCCAGCAATGTGAGACTGAGATAACAAGAGCTTTAAACCTTCAAGCAGAGTGAGGAATCAGCATAAGTCTCTGCTGAAATCACCACATTTAATATTTCACTGCACCCCTATAGAAAAGCTTGTTACTGTGATATATAACTGCATCCATCTACATATTGGTATTTATCAGACTCTAATGTCGTCTCCCAGATGAAGATATTTTACCAATGCCAAATTAAAGGGCTGCCTGGAAAATAGAAATGCAAGAACTTACCAGCTCTTCCAAGCCAGATTTATGTTCTATATATGAGATCAAGCTGAAAAGTACAGTATACTGGCCACATCATTGGCATTATATGTCAGCAAACAGATACATTACTAGTGCACAGATATAATAATACTGACTGCTTCCTATATACTCTAGGCCACTGGTAGTCAACCGGGTCCCTACTACCTACTAGTGGGCGATTCAAGCTTTCATGTTGGGCGGCAGGGTAATCACTAGGTGGCATCGCTGACGAGTGCTCTCACACGTCAGAGACCCTCAGCACCACGCTTGGCTGGTTGGAGACCTGGTGAGAGAGTCTAGGGACAGCGGTCAGGACTGGATCACTATCTAGTAAGTGCAGGGCAATACATAGCTAAGGTCATATGATTTATGTAACCAGAAATGAGAGGGGGTAAATTGAGACACATCGGCACCGGTGGGCGGCAAGGACATTTTTACCATCAAAAGTGAGCGATATGTATTAAAAAAAGTTGACGGCCCCTGCTCTAGAACATAATAAAAGTATTCTAAGGGGATAAATGCATCTGAAATTTGGGAGCCAGTTAGACATTTTTTTAGGAGCAATGTTATGGCTTATATAAGAAAATATATGAATAACAAAACATTACTGGCTCCCAAGATTTGACAAGATTTGATAAAGCCTGGTTTGGCCGAACGGTTAAGGATCAAAGCAGCTAAAGTCCTGACTCAGGTGGCTTATGTACTTTTAGTGTTATTTTAACAGTAATACGCCATTATTATTTTGCCTTGTTGTGAGGTGTGCCCTTGCAGATTGATGATATTCCCATTATTCTTATTGAAAGCACTGGCACTAAAGAATACGGTATGGAAGGAGCTAAAACATAATAGTGAATGAATTAAGAACTTTATAAAAAATATATTGCTCATTAGCAAGTATAAAGAGCATATTGTAATTATGAGACCATAATGATAATTTAAGAATCATTTTTCAAAGATTACAGCTAAAAGGTAAAATACATTCCAGCCATTAAAGGCTGGTCTTAAACTAAATTATATACAGTTCTGTTCTGATGTCTAAAATCACATAAACTGCTACATAGACAGGAACCTTTCTGTTCAACTCAATCGTCTTCTATGTAGCCTTGAAAATGAAGGACTATAACAAGCTTATTGAAGGACACGCGTACAAAATTCCTTGTGGTATGGGAAAGCAGACATGATCTGGCTCCATACAACTGAGAGTTATGAGATAAGGACTGTGTACAGCACATTCTGACATAACTTGTTTATTAAGAAAGTAACCCTCATTACTAAAATGTTGAAATCAATCCAGAGCATAAGACTGAAAAGGCATTCATTTATGAATCTGGAATGCAGTTGGAATCTGTTTATACATTTCAATTTTCCACATCAGATGCATGCAAGGCACACAGAAAACTCTCAAACTAAATACGTTTTTAGTGGTACACTCCAATACAAAATTATTTATTAATTGAAAATTTGTTTTTAAAATAATTATTTAGTGCCAATTATCAACTAAGTAGTCCCTCTGTTTTTGAAAATCTTAGACTGTTGGGGAGTGTGATAACACCAAATAGAGGATTACAGAAAGGATGAATAACCCAAACTGAGTGTGATGAAGGACAGGATGGAGCGACCAGACATGTATATCGCTATTTACTTACTAGGAATGGAGATATATATTTACCTGAATGTTAGAGGATAAGACATAAAAGGATAACACCAATGGACCAGATAGAGAGTTCCTACATCTGAGAGGTTGGCAACAACAACATGTGAGAATGTCAGCCTAGGATTGGATTAGTGGAATGAATCAAGCCCAGCCTTAATCCACATTGGTTTCATCCAGTGCCCATCAATCAGATGACGAAGTCTGCTGACCAATCCCACAACTGCAGATATTGATATAGCTAAATGGTGCCACACCGAGATAGAAACCAATATCCAAGTTAACCAATCTCACTTTCTAGGCTTTGTGTAAATCAGTTGTAGGAAACCTATATCAACACAATACCAAAATCCTATGAGGAGAAGGAGAAGGAGAGAGAGAGAGATGCCCATTTCACTGACCCTTTACTGCAGTTGGCATAGACAAGTTTGGTTGAGTCACACACATGCCTGTATTTGTGGATTCACTTTCTGTGAACAGGTGAGTCATTCCAAATCCCGGAAGTAGTGATAGTGTGTCCTCATATCCTGAACTGAAGTTGCCTACGCCGGCATAGCATGTACCGCTCTGGCCCTCTCCACCGGAGGTGGTATCTTCTACAAAATGTAGATCTTCCAGGCAAATAGTACTTGGCCCAACAAGTCATTAGTCCATAATTAGAAAGGAAATGGGCCTGGTAGGCTCACATGTTTGATATAAGTTTATGACCAAGCTCTTTAAGTGCACTAAACAAAATAGGCGTTGACAAATACATATTTCAAAGGACATGTTCTAAACATGTTATTGCATGAACATGTGATCACCTGCCTTCAGACTCAGACCTGTATTGGGTGGCAGACTGGCTATTCCACAACAATCACCTCAGTAAATCCTTACTGGCTTGGTATAAATTACATCAGTCTAAGAGACAACATGCATAATGCTTGAAATACACTTTTCTAAATTGCACAACAGAAAATGTGTGAATTTTGGGTTCCTCAAAAAGAAAGCGCGCACTCATAATATGAAAATCATATGGAGAGAGAGACAGGACAAAGAGAGACCGGACACAGAGAGAGAGAGAGACACACACATGTGAGAGAGAGAGATGGGGGGAGAGAGTAATACCATTATTAATGATGAGCATGTTACTAGTAATAATTACAAAACATTTTATTTTTTTGTTTGTGGAAAGACACAGATTGTTCATTATCAATAAGAGGCACATTGTTAAATTGATTGGTTTTTATGTCAAAGCTATGAAATGAGAGCAGCCACTTGTCTGTGCTTGGCTAAAAGACTGCAGTAAGCTCTTACAAAAGCTTTCAAGCTGCATTCCTTCATATGTAATATTTTCCCCAAATCACGGCCTAGTTCTTGCTCTGCAGCGTTACAGGTTTTTCTGGTATAAATAATTTAGGCTGCATTTGCATATAATAACTTCAGAGTGGTTATCAAGTGATCTATGGAAGTAGCACTTTCGCGTTTATTTTCCACATTATGAGCAACCATATTTGATCTTTTCTACAATGATTTAACAGAAAGCAGCCAAGCCATTGTGTGTTGGCTTCGCAACAAAGCCACATTGTTTTTATACAGTGAGCGCCTGTGAATTCCAGAATGTGAGATATACAGCTGTACATTGGGCCATCCTGTTTTATAAATGTATCCATAACCTTTGTGATTAATTATAACAGTAATTATTATTATTAAACTATTCCAGCTATGGAACCCTATTTATTTATAAAAAACTAGAATTTCAAAAGGACGCCCTTGGAGCTCTAAAAGACCCACCCAAGTAGAAAATGGCTCCCAAGTATCCAAAACCTACCCCAGTCTCTTCTTTTCAGGACTTTTTCCAAATTTACCACAAAACTTGACAGAAATATACAAAAAGGGACACAACAGTCTCAGTTCTTATAGAAATGAAAAGTGCACATGACAACAAAAAAATGTTATACATTTTATTTACATTTTTGAATGAGCTTGAAAGTTACGTGTGTTATGCATAAAAAATTAATTTGTAAGACCTTTACTCTATGCTACTATATTTGTTGTGATTAATTAACTCACAGTGGGGATGATCTGCTTTAAGAGTATGACCAGTTGGTTAAACATGCATAATAACAGAGGCTTGTAGGTAGTGTAGCATCCGCCATTATTCTTACTTATAACCAAATGGCACGTTCTTCCTATCACATATTATATATTGTCAAACTGCGAGTTGTCGTCACGCTTGCGAGCCTCGCGAAGCAAGGTGAGCCATTGAGGAACTCAAGCCTTCCGAGCTCGCAGAACTTAGGCAATCAGCGCCAAATGCACTCATTGCCCAGCGAGCCGCGCAAAGCGAGGTGAGCAGTTGAGGCATTGAAGCTCGCTGAAATGAGCAATTAATCAGCTGTGCAGCGATTAGTCTGCAAGGAGCGCCAAAGGCACTCATTGCAGCCAGTGGCCCCATTACACATGCAAGCTCGGAAAAAAAAAAAAAAACACGACCTCGGAAAAATACGAATTTAACAGCCGACCCGAGGAAAACCGAAAACCACGAAAAACAAGATTTTTTTTTTTTTTTAAAAACATAAAAACACACACACAGCACAGGGGGAGAGCCAGGACGCCTAGGAGTGAAGTTGCAAGCCATTTTGAGCCTTATTTTACGTGTTTCGTCACTCAAAAATCCGTTGAGAGAAAAAAAATGGCGGAAGAAAAACGTAAACATTTCTGATACTGGATGAAAACGAGGATGAGCAAAACCAGGCACGCGGGACTTAGAAAACACACGACGGCAAAGACACTAAAATTTCCACGAACAACGTCAGGCACGTGGGACATAGTGTCTTTGCCGTCGTGTATTTTATAACACTTACACCAACAACGCCAGGTACGCAGGACTTTGAAAATAAAACAAACGGCAGGCAGCGCGGGCCACACAAACAGTCAGCAGACACACAGAGGAGAAACACACAGGGAATGCACAGGGGGAGATGCTGGAAAGAGACACATGGCATTCCCAAGCACAAAACTTGCAGGTTAACGAAACCTGCAATGAGTGGCCCGGACTGTAGGCGGGAGGAAAGGCTCGCAATGAGCGCCGAAGGTGCTCAAAGAAGCAAAAGCCTCACATTTTATTGCCGTCATTTTTTGACGGGCAATTCGCTAGTTTATCATATTCCACTGTGAGAGTTAATCATCTCAGACAAAAGTTAATGCCAGAGCTAATATATACTTAACCTGCTTTGTTTTCAAGCTTAGACATCCGATACTTCAACACAAATTGTTCAATAACAACAATTTGCAATTATATTCATAAGTGTATATTTTCATTCCAGGAACCTTTGTGTTTCTGTGTAAATACGACTCAGTATGCAAAACATAGGAGCAAACGGCAAACACTTAAACTTCCTCATTCAGGAACTGCAAATCATTTTCACATGATGCAAACCATATGTAAAAATATATAGAGGACCATATTTCTATTTTTCCCTATAGTATAGCATCTATTTAATGTCTGTAGGGCTTGCATACATGAGGAGGAATGGAGGACATCATTTACTATTCTACAAACACTTGCTTGGGCTGTGGAAAATATCTGCATGTCTTGGGTGTTTCATTACAGTAAGATTTAGGATATCATATATTGCAAGTACATACTATTAATGGAACTTAAACCACTTCAGAAGTCCCATATCCACAGTACAGTCTATAGAAGAAACATGGTAATGCGCCAAATGTAATTACAAACTTAAAATGTACAGTCTTCACTAATGATTAAAAGCAATATATGATGATACAATCACGTGGAGCACGCTTCCCCAATGTTTATCTGTATTCAATAGGGAACCTTGAATACTGATAAAATTCACTGTTTCATATTGAAAGCTTGCAAATATATGATATAGATTTGGCTTTCATTGAGCAAGTATAATGTTGACTTGAGACTTTTTACTTGTGTGAATGCTTACATATGTATTTGCAGGATCACTGGGAGGAATCCAACAGAAATAGTATTTTCTTAAAAATATAGCAAAGAAAATAAAAACCAACTGGTAACGGTGTCATTAATGTCAACCTAAGATGGGAGCATTAAGTCATATACTATATTTTCTAACTTAAATGAAAGAGCATGAATCATCAGAGTCCCACTTGGCAACCTAAGTCCACCTCTTTACTTGCTATGCCTTATGTAGACAATATCATTGTACCTATACAATCACTTTCTATGTTTGGAAATCAAAAGCCCTTACCATAGTAACTTGTATTATAGATCTACTAAATGTGATCATCCCATATCCATTATTATGTATTCTTGTGTGCTAGTGAATACATTCAATGAACATATATATGTTCTTACTATTATCATGGATAGCCTTGCATGTTAGCAAAGCAGTAGATTTATTACAGTTAAGGGAACACATTATTACCGATTTTCCTGCTCCAAAAACTAGATTACATTTGTACACTCATCGCACTAAAGTTAAATATTACCCCACTCCTCCTGCCCCCCTCACTTTAACACAAGTCACTCTTAAGATGATATACGATATGTTAAGTATTATAATATACACTATAGCTTAACTCATATGTTCCTAGTATTGGTTGTCTTGATAGTGTAAATCTAATCCTGCAATTGCAGGGCAAATTTGGGAAAAGGGGAGGGTGAGTTTATCTAGCTCAATTATTACAAGGGTATGTGGGATGATGGGATAAGTAGTCTGCTGGAGCAAGTATAAAGTTTATGACCTACATCACTGTATTTGAAAGTTTATCTTATGATTAATTTTCTATAAAAAGCAGTCATTTGGTGCCCAGGGTTATATCCTACACCTCATCAGTGTAACCTTACCTCGGTAGCCTCTCAGAAGATCAGACAGCCACAATAAAGCATGGTGTCCCAGCATCAAGGAAAGGAACATAGTCCTCCTATACACATATGTTCTAACCAAGAAAGACTCTATATGGAGGAGGGTATAGGATATATTTGTAAGGAAAATACAATTATGGCATTAAATACTAAGACTAAGTAATTAAATAAAAGTGTCTCAAATGTCACCATCACAAGGTAACGCAATCAGTGATTTGAGGATGAAAATAAGGTAAAGTTAATAGAAATAATAGAATAACTGGAAGATACTTAGTTGCATCTCTGCACAGGAGGTCTACAATCTCTCCCTTGTTTAAGTGTAACTGAAGCACTGTGTCTGAACCACAGGGGATCACTCTGAGACCTGTCTCTGTAAACAGTAACTTGTTTATATCTCCATAGACTTTAGATTTGAGACCTGAAAACTATCAGCCTTATTAAATTGAATTGCCAATTGAAAAGGGCTTTATATAAGCACAGTGTATAGCTAAAAACTTCTGTAAAAAAAATATGCTATATGCTTAAATAGAGCCCTATTCAATTGGCCGAATCGCAATTTAATAAGGCTGTATATATATAAAATATGCAAACATTTTTTTTTTCCCCAAGAAGACATAATCAATGTCACAAGCGGTTAACTACAATTACTTCGCACCCAGTATTATCATACAGCAAAGCAAACACATAGAACACTGAATATACCTAGAACAACACACAATACCACCAGTACACAGAACCCTGTAGTCTAGATGCACAGTCCAATGGGAATAATTCACATATCAATCCCAGACTGACCTATTATAAAACATAACCTTTATCATGATTTCATAATTTCTAAATTTAAAAATTTAAAACAGAAAAGATAAAAAATTGTGAATGTCAAAGATTTAACTGATGTGAGATGCTGGGGAACAGAGAATATGAATAACTGCAACAGCATAGAAATGCAATTGTAACGCTCTAAAAAAAGAGATGCACATCGAAGAGCGGACAGTGCTTAAAGGGCCAGTTAATTCAGTACAACTTGAAGTACACCACTGTAATGTACTCCTAAAAATATGTTGAAATAGGTGCCTTTTTCATAGAAAAAACGAAGTGTCTGGCACGTCCCCCAGGCAGACTGATAGCAAGAGCTCTGTGTAGAGAGCAGAAACAGAAAGGGGGTTAACCCTTTCCAAATTAATTGGTGCAGGGAGAGGACTGCTGGAAACTCCTAAATACGTTACTCGTGGATCAACTGAATGCAGAGAAAAAAACATAAATCTTGTGTTCAATGAGCTTGAACTGTCCGATGGGTGTTAATCATGGAACAGTCAGAAGTGTGTTTGTAAATAGACCTAAGACTGCAGATTTTTTGCGGTTATTAGTGTAATTTAAAAAAAAAAAGCAATAGATGAATTCACACCATGAAGAGCACTTATAGTGAGGTAAATGGACCTTTAAAGATCTGCACTGTAGAATAAGGGCTGTCTCTTGAATTGCAGCTCACTTGTGCTATTACACATTAGAAAGTTCCTGCAGCATATAATCCGAATGGAGAGACCTGTGTCTCATTCTTGTTATATATGCACCACCCATTTAATTTGAAGCACCGCCAGGCTTAACAAGCAACTAACACATAAACTATATACCCACCGACTACTTGATCATGTGTTATGGATAATAAAAATATATGTATAAGATAAAAAAAAGATACTAAAACGTGATGCTGTGTCTCATAATAGAACCATTATCACAGATACTTGACTTCATAATCCCCTACGTCATATAAATGAATCAAGTAAGATAACAGAGTGTGATACGTTTTTTATACTATTAGGATCTTCTAAGAAAAAAAGCACAGTTTCTCATATTCAAATCCTTCCCCACATTTAGAGAATATTCACAATCTTATAGGTTGTTTTTAAGGTTTCACATGTTTAATGATCTTTCTATCTTGATGTAGCATTTTAATAAAAAAACATAACTTTTATGGTGTCAATTATAAACAACATTCATGCATCAGTGCAAGCTTTAGTATTTTAGGAGGTACTTTTGAGCATATCTTTTTGTTCACATGTATATGGTTACTATAAATCATAGATGAATTATGAGTATTGCAGAACACAGGGATACCTATATAGTAATATATAGTAATACTAGATGACTTTAAATTCAAGGCTACTTCACACTTCAATAACTATATAACACAAGTAACTTGCCCATCATAAGTGATGGTATCTTAGAATGTTATCTTGAATTGTCTGTGCTGTCTCTCTCTCTGTGCTGTCTCTCTATGCACGTTATCTCTCGGTGCGCTCTCTTTCTCTTGGTTTGTATACTGTGAGCTCTCTCTCTCTCTCTGTGCCATTTCACTCTGTGGCCTCTATCTCTCTCGGTGCGATCTCTGTGCTGTGTCTAACTCTCCCTCTCCCCAGTCTCTCTCTCTCACCTGTCACTCTGTGTGCGCTTTCTCTCTGTGCGCTCTCTATCCTGTGTGTGTCTCTATCTGTCCTGTGTGTCTCTCTTTGTGCACTCTCTCTCGCTCTGGGCACTCGCTGTCCTGTGTCTCTCTCTCTTCCTCTCCTGTGTGTGTCTGTGTGTGTGTGTGTGTGTGTGTGAAGCTCTTCCTCTGTCCTGTGTGTTGCTCTCTGTCCTGTTTCTGTCTCTCACTCTCTCTGTCCTGTTGCAAGTCTCTTCCATCGATGCGCAGCATAATGGCGGCAGTGATCGGCGTGACCAGCGCATTGCGCATACTAGTTCACTGTCTGCACAGTGATGCAACCCATCTGACGCCTACGCAGAAGACACAGTGCAGACGTTATAGACAGGTTATTAAATATTCTAGGTGATAGGAAATTACAGTTGAAACAGGTATTTTTTTACATTAAAAACAGCCAATATAGTAAAACCCAATAGAATTTTGTCTCTTGATTTAGTAATTAATTAGAAATGAAATCAGTCTTTGAAAAAAATAAATGAAACGTGCTTTGTACTTGAGAGCTAGTCAGAGTTCGTCTCCACTGCCTATTATGTGTCCCGGGCATAGGAGGCATATAAAGACTTCTATCTTTACAACCTCCTGAGCAGACCCTCCTCCAACACTGGCCTCCTGACATGGAAAATCTGCTGACACATGAAACCTCATGATTTGACAACACACATTAGTTGCATATACCAAGTTCCATTTGCAACTACAATTATATTCATTACATTATTGATCAAAATATTGTCCAGCCACTCATTAAGGGCTTTGGAATCCGCAGTCCGATGTGTTATGCAATTTCACTGGGTTTCTTTATCAAGATAAATCTATTAACATGTAGGAGGTACTGATAGCTTCACTATTATTTCGTAGTTGATGAGGTTTCCATTTTATGATTTTATGTCTACAGAATACTACACTTGAAGGGTTTATTTTTTTTATGAAAAAATATTTAAAAAGGTATATCCAAGTTTTCTTATGAATGCATCTGATAGAGGAGAACCAGTAGTGTATGCAAAAAAAAAACATTTTGCATAAAAAAATAAAAATAAATAAATAAACAGTTTGCAAGCAGCAGCTTTTGTTAGTTAACACCCATGAAAATCCCTGCTAAAATTAGCATAACATTCAACAATTGTTTTGGCCAATCACAGGCAGCTAATTCATTTTAATTCAATGTAACAATCAATTATGGCCATTTGTGCAGGAAGGAATCATGGGATGTGTAGTCCCCCTGTAGACGGATATTAGAAACTAACAGATCATAAAATATGCAGGAATCTAAGACTTATTGTAAGACACTTATGACTATTACAGCTATATTGCTGCTCACTGGCGGACTTATGTAAATGTAAATGGCATTGTTCAGTCGTGTCCGACTCTCTGTGACCTCATGGACAACACACCATGCTGATCCCCTTGGTTTTTATGGCACAGATACTGGAGTGGGTTGCCAGTTTCTTCTCCAGTTGGCCACAGCTCCTGGTGTTCCCAGGTGGTCTCCCATCCGAGTACTGACCAGTGCGACCTCTTGGTTCCCTGGCTGGATACAAGCTCCTAAAAAAGCTACATTCCAAGTAGTATGGTCTTCTCTAGTAGCTTCATTTTAAAATAAAAAACACACTGTTCAGCATTATCAAATGCAACAAAGAACAAAAATGCCTTCAATGGCCCTTAAATCATTTCTCTTCAGTTAATTGTTACCAACTCCATAATATGATGGCCATAATATTTAAATGCATTTCATTTCCTGAGGAAGCCCATCACTTTATCTTCTCCCTCGTCCCTTGGCATGTTCATGACTGTGCCAGCTACAAATGTAATGTTAACGGTCATGGATTATCCAAATTAATGTATGGCTCTATTATGCAACTATTTACCTGGGTAAGGAAGCCTGCATGCCATGCGCTTTAAATATCTATGGTCGGAGTTGATGTGCGTGCATGTTCAATAACTAGCTGTTGTCATCTGTGACTACTGAGTGACCGTCCATCTGATATCAGAGTAGTTATGGTTTAACTTGATGTACTTAGATACTGAAGTAATACAGATATATGTTGGAAAGTCATTTTATATCTTTAATGTATGTATATATATATATATATATATATATATATATATATATATATATATATACCTAGGAGTGTGTGTTTAAAAATTTATATAGTAGTACAGAAAATGAATAGTACATTTGTGACTCCATTTGAATGTCTAAAAAAAAATAAGTTAAAAAGATATATTTCCCTCTCAATACACTCCACCCTGGTAAACTGGGTGGGAACATGCAAATTAGACCACAATGCACTCTCAATATTTTAATCCAAAAAACACTTTATACATGGCTCCTATTAGGCAGAGGTTCGCTGTATTAAACAGCTTTAAGCATAGCACAAGGATGGAACCAGGAGACCTACTAATATATATATAGATATATATACATATACACACATACAGATATACCATGCTTAATCATCGCTATAATTCCCGCTTAGCAATAAACCCTCCTATAATGCTGTTTTTTGCCCGCCGATCCCCATTTAACATTGTGCTCTGCTATAACTGCTGTTTTTACTTGATCGACCTCTTTTAACACTACAAACCATCTGCCATATAAAGTTGACTGTTCAGTTAATGTTTGCGGTTTCTTTCAATTGTATTTTTTTTTTTTTTAAATGTTCAGTTGGAGTTATCTTTATTGTTTCCTCAAAGCTCATATGAAACCAAACATTTTTAAAATGACTCCATTTAGCAATGTTTTGCTTAGCACTTGGATTGCTTGGAACCTGTCCACAGCGTTAAGCTGGGTATAGTTTGTGCTGGGGGAAGTTGTGTGAATAACAGACTTTCCCCGTAGAGTCGCATTTGACGCGATAGGCTGCACCACACACACACACACCTCAGAAGTATGGAGGGAGCAGGGGGGGCAGAAGAAATAATAAATAAACTTTTAACAAGAAGATTTTATTATAAAATACAAATAAAAAAATATAGATAAAAAAAGTAACTATTTGCATTGTTGAGAACGTGCTCCATCACATAGTGAAAAGCAATAGGAAGTGTGTGGAAAGCAAAAGTACCAAATATGGGGAGTGTATCTTAATCACGAATCTGTGCTCTCCTATTCTTGTCATTTAAATCCCTCTCTTTCCACAATATGATTTTCAGTCTAATCTTGGCCATCTCACTGGTTTTAGGCCAGTTCATCTGGATGACGTCCAACAGCTAATAGTTAGCACATATTTCATACTGGATGAGCAGATGGAGAGTTTTACTGAACAACCCTAATTCCCAAGCCCCCACTCCTATGACCTTAATGCATCGTCACAATCTTGAAGCCCTAACCAAACTTGGTAATATAATAAATATTCGCAATACAACAATTTTAAATATACTCCTAAGTTATTTATATCTGCTGCATTAAGTCTGATTAAATCAGAAAATCTGTATAAGTTTAGTACAGTTTTGCATCTACTGTACTGTGGAATAAATTCAAGTATTATATACACAGGGCCATTCTATCTATGGTATTACAAAAAGACAAAATAAATGCAATGTCCCATGTTTTATCTTATGTATCTTCCTCTTGTCACGGTTTCCTCAGATCCAGGCCTGTATGTGCCCTCCAGGACCGTGCTTTATCACACCTGCACAACAGCGTGATTGAATTGCTTAAAAATATTGCTCATTTCTACTTCACATTCACCTATAGTGCATATGCCAGGTGAGGCATTCAAACCTGGATTCAGCAGAAAAATAAGTTCCATGGACCATTTAGTCTCCCTTCCTGTCCACTCCAACTAGGAGCCAATGTCCAATGACAGTCCCCTCCAGGGATGGATCTACTAGAAGTACAGATGGTGCAATGCACCAGGGCAAATTAGGGTTAACGCCCTACAAAGCCTGGCTAAAATTAGCATCAAATTCTAAATGCTTTGTTTCAGCCAATCAGGTTAGCTGAAACTTTTGTATTAACTCTTCAGTTAATGTCTGTGCTGCAAAGCAGCCTGGGATATGTAATATATCACGGATATGTGCTATGTATTGCTGCTGACATACAGAGAGGAAGCTGCAAGGAGACTGGCTGAGCAAGCAACAGCAGGTAAATAGTGGGTTAATATTGCTCCCCCAATGCTGCATGCTGATGGGGGGGGATGCCTGTGTAGACAACCCCTGGAGATGTCAACATAATCATTAGAGGGATTTTTAGATATTAATTAAAATAAAATGTTTTAGGAGAGGAGATGTATAGACATAGGCTGCTTTTTGCCTATGGAGTGTAAAAATGTATTAATTCATGAATCTTGGATATGCCTTCAAAATGTTTTCAATATGGAATTTATAAATCTGGTGCATTCTTGATTTAGAGTTGGGAAAAGCCACTGATGCAGGGCAGCTGGAAAGTATGGTCAAATTATAAAATTTACACTCACACACACACACACATATATTATATTTAACTAGCTATTTGCCCATCAAAAATGACGGGAATAAAATTTTAAGGCGCTGAATGCTGTACATTCTTGGCTCATCGCGAGCCCTGCAATGAGCGGCTTTGCCGCTCATTGCAAGCCTTGTGAGCCCACAACTTTCGTGCTCCGCAATGATCACCTTCGGCACTCATTGCGAGCCTCTCCTCTCGTCTACTGTACTGGCCTCACAACGAGCGCCTTATGCACCAGCCCCACGCTGCTCGCTTCGGCTCGCGAGGGTCACAAAAACGTGACCAACATCACAAAAATGCCCCAAACACGGACAACTATATATATATAATTATATATAACCATCTACTTCAGGGCACAATGAATCAGAATAAGAATTTGTGGAATTCAGCCAGATTCACACTCACTGATTCCTCATTTAAGCTAACCATTTATATCATTTGTATCTACATAGATATAATTATTTTTAGAACAATAAAAAATAAACAATATTTCCCATTTAAGAAGTTGCTGTTCTGCCCTAAAAATCAGAGCAAAATAAAAACAATGAAGTGCTTTTTTAACAGTTACTTTGTGTAGTTTCATTTCTATAGAAATGTTGAGGGAACCATAGGACATTTTAACAATAGTTGCTAAGTACACTGCAAAGAGTCCTCAGAAAATCTGTGAATAACGTTGATTGATGAGATACACCATCTTCATTGGGAAGAATTATCCTCCAACAATGTGATGTGTATTCTTGATGGGTTGTTTGCCAAAGGATTCCTTACTGACATTTCTTACTTAATAAGGTTATTTTCAGACCCAAGCATGTTTTATGTGGACAACTGTAAACCTGAACACATTCGCTGGCACTTCAGCAGATTGTCCTTAGTTATACATAAAAAACAAACAAAAAAAAATAAAATAATATATAATATAAATTACACACACACATATATATATATATATATATATATATATATATATATATATATATATATATATATATATATATATATATATATATATATATATATATATATAATTACACACATACATTACACACTCGCATCCATAGAGCCTCATTCAATTGAGATTTTGGGAGATCCAGGCTCGGAAATGGAGCTGGCAAATTACTTTGCTATTCAATTGGCGTCATTTTGCAGGCTCCGATAGAGTTACTGGCTCCTGGCTGCGATTCACTCCACTTTGTAAAATCGCAAGTTAATGCCCCTCCAAGCCTTTGATCTTTCGCGGCTGCAAGAGTCCTGAATGCACAAAAAAAAAAAAACGCTATTCAATTGCTCTGATTCTCCCTCGCTAACCACTCCATCAAATCGAACCACAAGTTACTAGTACCAAGGAGGTCTTTCAAAGCGCTTAATGACATGTACGGAGCACTGTAAATGCATATATAAACACTCTACTGTACTTATATTAAAAGGGAAAGTGGTGTGAGGTCTTAGAATTAATAGCACAACATTCTATCTGCAACAAAATACTTGATTTCATGTTTAATTTCTGTGTTATATCGATCCTGGCAGTGTTAATACATATAAGTGGAACTCGCATGTAATAGAATATCATATTTACTGCTTTATCAATATTGCATTATATCTGGAATGTGGGTCCAATCGTAACTCGTAAATCAAGCCCGTAGGACTTTGAAATCCAACCTCCATTTTTCATTGAAGCTCCTTGAACATGATTGCTGACGCAAGGCCGTAACTCGCGGTCAGAAACAGCCAATGGAATTTGGGTCCGATCGTGACTCGTGGTTCAAGCCAGTAGGACTTCAATGAAAAATGGAGGTTGGATTTCAAAGTCATACGGGCTTGAACCACAAGTCACGATCGGACCCACATTCCATTGGCTGTTTGTAACCGCACGTTACGGCCTTGTATCAGCAATCATGTTCAACAATGCAAATTACTTTCGATAGCATGGTTTGCGATGTGCGCTATCAGGTCGGAACTTGCGGGCCCGGCCAATTGAATAGCACCATAAGTTGCGGCCACAGAAGGCTCGCAGTGGGCATGCAGACATACGGCCTACTTCCCCTAACTTACAATGCCACAATTGAATTAGTCTCATAGTATATTGACATACATACACACACGGAGATAATTTTAAATATATACTTCAAAATAGGAGAAAGTCATCACCATGGATAGTTAATTCAAACTACTTCCTAAACGGTTACCTCTGGCTCCAACTTTGTACATACACCATTCTCTAGCTCCTATATAAGTTGATTGGCTCCAAAGTCTGCCCCTACACTAAACTCTTAGTTACAATCACAGTTTCTTTTTAAAAAGCCTTAAAAGTATAAATTATACAATCTAAGTAATCTATTTCAAAACTAAACAAATCTTTAGCAATGTAGGCTCAATATGGGTGGTACCATATACTACACAATCATGCAAAGCAGTTAAAATCAAGTGGCAAAGCTAAGAAAACTTTTCATTTCATTCTATTTTTATGGTTTTATAGGTGACTTAAATGCTCCAGTTAACTTTAATAGCCCTCAAAGTTCACTTAGCTTAGAGAAGTTCAGCTGCAGATATATTGAGCTAATAGGGTGACGGAGATGAAAATGTCTCATAACCTGGAACGGACCATAAATTACAAGCGCTTTCTATTTCTTTGGGGTTTGTATGTCTGGAGAAATCAAAAAGGAAAAAGTTGTTTTGCCTTGTTGTTTTTGTTGTAGCACAGAGGGCAGGGCTCTTGTGATTTTGGTCCCTTCAGAACTACAGACACAAACACTGGTTACAGCAGGAGGATTAACGGTTACATAAAGATACATATACAGTAGTGAAAGATGCAGTAGTTTTAAATATTCCAAAATATTCAATGTCCCCTTAAGGTTCTTACAATGTGCTACTCTGGCAAAGGAGTTTGTGTCTCAGGAGTTATAGTACAATATACAGTGCCTTGCAAAGGTATTCACCCTGCTTGGCTTTTTTGTATTTTGCTGCCTCGCAACCTGGAATTAACATGGATTGTTTGAGGATTTGCATCATTTCATTTACAGAACATGCCCACAACTTTGAAGATGTTTTTGTTTTGTTTATTATTGTGACGCAAACAACAAATAGGACAAAATAACAGATAAAGTCAATGTGCATAACTATTCACCCCCCTAAAGTCAATACTTTGTAGAGACACTTTTTGCGGCAATCACAGCTCCAAGTCGCTTTAAATAAGTCTCTATGAGCTTGCCACATCTTACCACTGGGATTTTTGCCCATTCCTCCTTGCAAAACTGCCCCAGCTTCTTCAAGTTGGATGGTTTGCGCTTGTGAACAGCAATCTTTAAGTCTGACCACAGATTTTCTATTGGATTGAGGTCTGGGCTTTGACTAGGACATTCCCACACATTTACATGTTTCGCCTTAAACCACTCAAGTGCTGCTTTAGCAGGGTGTTTGGGGTCCTTGTCCTGCTGGAAGGTGAATCTCCGTCCTAGCCTCAAATCACGTACAGAGTGGTACAGGTTTGCTGAAGAATATCCCTGTAATTAGCACCATCCATCTTTCCCTCAACTCTGACCAGTTTCCCAGTCCTGGCTGCTGAAAAACATCCCCACAGCATGATGCTGCCACCACCATGTTTCACTGTGGGGACGGTGTTCTTTGGGTGATGATGTGTTGGGTTTGCACCAGACATAGCGTTTCTTTGATGGCTGAAAAGTAAAACTTTAGTATAATCAGACCAGAGCACCTTCCTGCAGCTCCTCCAGGGTTACCTAAGGTCTCTGTGCTGCCTCTCTGATTAATGTCCTCCTTGCCCAGTCCGTGAGTTTTGGTGGGCGGCCGTCTCTTGGCAGGTTTGCCATGGTGCCATGTTCTTTCCACTTGGTTATGATAGATTTGAATAGATTGCTTTTTTGCATGAATAAGTGAAGTTTTTAAAAAACATACATTATGAACCCTGAGCAAAAGCATTTTGGTAAATTGTGGGATTTGTTATTATTTTGTTATAGGTTTTTCAAAAGCTGATCTTGTTCAGGGTTTAAAGCAGGGGTCCTAAACCTTTTAATACCTACCACCCACTTTTGATGGTAAAATGTCCTTACCGCCCACCGGTGCCGCAGTAACTCAACTTACCCCCTCTCATTTCTGGTTACATAAATCACATGACCCTAGCTATGTTGTATCGCCCTGTACTTACTAGATAGTGATCCGGTCCTGACTGCTGTCCTTAGGCTCTCTTACCAGCTCTCCAACCAGCCAAGCTTGATGCTGCGGGTCTCTGGCGATTGACGTCAATTGTCAGTGACGCCACCTAGTGATTACCTCACCACCCACCATGAAAGCTTGAAAAAAAAAAACGCTAGTGGGCTTTAGGAACCGGTTTGATTTAAACTGACCTCATGCTTACCTATAAGGACAGGGTACAAAATACTTACGGGATTGTATCATACACTAGTAAACTTTAGACACTACAAAATGGAAAATATCATGTTTTGAAAGAGATGTGGCCAGTTTAGCTCATACCATTATGCATGGAGGGCATAACCAGGGCTAAAAATAAATGGCACTTATTCCAAAACACTGAAAAATATAAAGAGAAATAACTAGATGTTTTGTCTTTCTTTCCTCTAAGATCAGAGAAGGATCCCCGTAGCCAAAAACATTCTGTCATGCAAATAAAACAGCTTGTTTTATACATTACAAAAAGTTAAAAAAATTCTCAGACAGATAAAAAATGAAAAGAATATTTTTGATCCACCTTTATCATACCAGTTACAAGGAAGTGTCAACAGGGACACATTGTGAATTGTGTTTTCTTATCTTATTTACATTAAATCCAATGAGAGCAAAAAACACAATATGTAGCAGTTCAAACATCCATAAGCTCCACTGCTTATGTGTTTCATGTAATTATCAGGATATAGGGAAAATACCATGCAGTCCATATTTAAAGTGATTTTTCTACACTACAAATAAAAAATTTCTCAACATGTAAATCTTAAAATATACATATAGATAGCTCAAGCTACACTTTTTGAACCTCAGTTCACTGAAACATCACCATTGATAATTTAATAAAGGTTACATTTTAATTATCTAATAAATACATACATTTGTAATTTAAAATATAACATATGTGAGTATACAGTTGTGTTCTGATATTGAACATATTATGAACACAATATTGAACATGTACCTCTTCTGAGGTGTCTTTTTGTGTGTTTCTGGACTGCTACCACCTTATTTAATTTGATAATAAATGTGTAGGGTGAGATTATATGAATCAGTATGGTTTCAAATTCCTTGTTTTGTTGTTTGGTAGGAAATCAGTGAAATGTTTACCTGACGGTTATCACCTTTTTATGTTAAGGTGTTCATTTATCCAGGCATGAACACTTTCTTCTTTTTTTCCTCTCTTTCTTTGGGATGTTACAGATCTTTTTACAAGGCACTGAATACTTAGTACAGTCTTGGCTATAAATAGTATGGCTAGAACCATATATAATAAATGGTTTCATGTAAATAGCTATGCCTAGATGAGGTTCCCCTTCCAGATCGCTTTATTGTCATGGTGAAGGGGCTTGTGTCCTTCAATAAAGCTGTGAGCTATACCATATAGGGTCACCCAAGATGGCCATGTCATAGCAGAGAGGTCAAACAAATCTCAGCCTACTGGAGAAGAAACTGGCAACCCACTCTTGTATATTTGCCAAGAAAACCATATGGATAAGCACAAACACAGACAAATGTACCTGGCCTGCTGCTTCCATATGGCCACCGAGAGTTGGCCATGACTGAAGGATTGAGCAACAAGATGAAGTTATCAGCTGTCATATGAGCTAATCATATCTATAATATTTACACTTTGGTTTACCAAATTATACCTTACTAAGGGTAAATATGGTCTCTAAACCATACTATTTATTATAAATAATTTCTCATACAAAAAAAAATTCTAATTAATAAAATGTGATCTTTTAAAAGCATGCTACTGTTAGGACTACAGTGGCCCTTTAACTAGAAGAGAGAACAAACTCTTAGCCTAGATAACACAAGCAGCGTACTGTGCACTGGCTGAAGTATGGAGAAAACCTGTGACAATCTCTCAGCTCAAAGTCAAACAATACACCTAGGAAAGCACAGATATGGAAAAATGCACAAAACTACTGAAAAGTCCCCTGTTACCAGATCACTCTATTTGGAGAAAATACTCAGGCACTCCATCTCCCACACAAAAACACTCACTGCTGCTCTATTGGGTATTTAATTTTTATTATTGTTAAAATATGTAGAACTTTTTTCATTACTATATCATTTTGTGCAACCTGAATTTTCAGTGAGCATTGTAAATTACCATATTATTGCCTTGTACCCTCTTCTTTCAATGTAAAAAAAAAAGAAAAAAACATGCAGGCAGAAAACCTGTTGTATAATGAATATATCCATGTAGGCTATTAATTAGAATATTTAATTACTAAAAATATTCATCATATTATATTTAATACTGGCAAATAATAAAAGAAAATAAGTTATGCATTATTTTCATTAAAAGGACATGGAACATAACTATTTTTAAAGCAATTAAGAGATCAAGGCATATTTAAGCTTCATGGATTAGGAGTGTAACTTATAGACGAATCAGCAGTGCATGAAAACATTACAAAATGAACATTACTAAACTTACCCTAAAGTTTGCTAAACCTCTTTAGTTTGCAAGCAGTTGATTTTGAGAGGTAACACCCCTGGGAATATGTGCTAAAATTAGCATAAAATTCATAATTGGTTTTGGCCAATCACAGGCAGCTATAGCATTGTTTCAATCTGGGAAGCTAGTTTGTGCATCATGGAATATGTAGTCTTGTTTTTCCCCTGCACAAGGAAGCAAGGAGGAGCTCAGACATTGTTGTGTGGATTTATACATTGTGCTGCTGTTGGCTTGAAGGTTCCTATAACGTTATAAAACATACCTGAATGCAGTTGTTCTATTGGTAGGTATCAGGTGCCTATGTAAGCAGCTCTGGGGGTGTGAAAACAAGTTTTTTTTTAAATAAAAGAAAATTGATGTGTGGGTGTAGAATAAATTAATGTAATGTGTGCTTCTGATATAAGCAGCATGTGTTAGATTAGAGAAAGGTAAAAACAGGAAACTTAGATATACCTTTAAACATTACAATTATATAGAGGAATGCCGAACATCAATATGCAAGAAAAAATATTAAGTAAAAGCGGTTTCATCTTCATTGAAACTGAATATGCAGAGAGCATGCTTTATTTAGTCTGTAGATCTCAATGGCTGGCAGAAAGCAAGTCGCCAAGAGCAGTTATAAATCTGAATACGCTGTTTGTGCTCCAAGGCCTTTATTTTAAAAAAAGAAAACAAAAATGATATAATACCCTCTGATGCAACAACGAAAAAAATATTTCCAGGTCTTTTAATCTTGACTGTTAATAATTTCTTTATGATGGGGCAGCTATAGCCGGTTTTGTATAGTATTTTCTTAATCTTCCAGATCATTATTGTTTCCTTTTTATGGATATCTGATTAACAAAATGTCTTGTGTTTTGTCTGAACAAATTTGAAAACACAAACTATTTATTACCAATTCAATGAGAAATGAAAGTGTGCATGCAATAAATTACCCTTACTTGCTAGATTGTTGGCACATTTCAGGCATGCATTTGTTTGACCCAACAGCAGCAAATCATTTTAAATATTTGTAACCAAAGCCTCTGGAGGGAAGACAATAGCAGCCAAGTGCTCCCTCCTAATCTATATTAAACTAAATTGCTGCTAAACACTGATTGAAAGCACTTGGCTGACGTTTCTTCATTAGGAAGTGCTTGCCACACTTCGGAGAAGTTCCCAACTTTAACAGAGATCTAAGACCCAAAGATAGCATGGAATGAAAATCTCAAGGTTCGATAGGATACGTGAAGATATTTGGTTGTATAACGAGAGGTACAACAAGAAGGCAATGGGGTACAAACACTGGGCATGGAGGGGCAGGGCAGAGAGAAGATTTAATGATTTATGGCAGTCCACGCTCAATCATTCATAAAACACAACTGCTAATTTATCTGGGGTACAAGCATAAACCATGAATATATATATTATTGATTGCACTTACCATTTTTCCGTGGTCACTTTTACTTTATTCATCTTGATTAAGTAACGTGTTTATTCCAACATTTTATTTCCTGATAATGAAAAGAAAAAAAAAGTCATGCCAATTGCTCTCAAAAAACATATAATAGACATAAATTACAGCTGTATCCTTCTGTGCTATGCAAGAAAGTCTCAATGACAATTTTTTAAATAATTCACATATTTTGTTCTTTTTTGCTGTGTGACCCCATAAAAGCACAGACTCGGATCTAAATTCTGCAGACAGATTTGGGGAGAATGCTCAGTATGGAGATTGTGATGTATGGTTCGGTAGCTGGATACCCATCCCTTCCCCAAAAGCTTGCCCTGTTTCTCTTTAAAATGTCAATTGCTTACAAGTCCTAGCTGTTCCTTCAGGAATTCTGGGGTTTGAGAATGACCACATTGCTTCTTCATTAAGCTGTCATCACAACCCTTCCAATACCACATCCCCATGGGATCCCCTTACTAAGCCTTCCTTGATCACCTCTCACTTTCAAGCCACATACCTGTCAATTTCTCACTCAGAAGCTTTAACTCCCTGATTCCTCTAAGTGAAAGATAATCCTAGTGGGTGTGCACTGGGTAATAGCCCTGCAGGACCTTTAGAATGTAAGCTCCCAGGAGCAGAGACCTCTATTCCTTTTGTATCAACATGTGGTATTGTGAAGTGATGCGTCACATAGCCTCTGTATACAATATATTTTACAGTTGTGCATCGCACCTTATGAATAAAAGGATAATTATATAATAATAATTATTATTATTAGGACAGAGTCCCATTCAGTCTCCCCAGGAATTAATTCCCTGCCAGAAGGTGCAGTCTTACTTCTCATTTTAAGTGCACTAATAAAAAGGTAATGAACGCATAATACATATACTCTTCAAAAAATGCTTCATTCATGGGCACCCCGGGCATCGAGCGCAGCTGAATAGCGCGCCGTCATCAGAGTGGAGAACTGCTCTCTGATGACGCGCTGTGCTCCAGCCTGGTGCTGTGTGATCTGCCCCTGTCCGGTGCCCCCCATTATACAAGACACCTCCAATGGATACGCTGCTTAGACTCACATGCCCAAACAACTCTTCTAGATTGTAAGCTCTTTATTTATTCTGTCTTGACCTAGTAATGAAAGTAATGGGCAGTATTGAGGTCCCTATTACAGAGCTTACAATCTAGTAGAGATGACTGGGCATGTGAGACTCAGCAGCGTATCCATTCGAGGTGTCTTGTATAATGGGGGGCACCGGACAGGGGCAGATCACCCAGCATCAGGCTGGACCGCAGAGCATCATCAGAGCGAGGTTCTCTGCACTCTGATGACGGCACGCTATTCAGCTGCCCGCGAAGGACATGCCACCATATTCATGTTGTAGCAGTGGCATAGACATACCTCTTTACAGCTGTTTTATTTTTTACTGAATATCCAAGCAAGCACGGTCCTCAGAAAACAGATAATGCAATGTTAGCATGCTGGGAACACATTGACCTCCATATAAAGATTACCTATCAGTTTTAATTTATCTTTCATTTAACTTAGAGATCCGCTATTATTTTCACAGCATGACTAATCATATAGAGGAATGCAGAATATCAATGTGCAGGTTTATCTATTAGTAACATCCACTGAATTCATTTATTTTAGATGAACCTCCAGGTATATATTTAGAACAGGGGTGTACAACCTTAACACAAGAGACCATACTGACATATTCTCACACGCACAAACACACAAGGCCGGTGAGCAAGAAATAGTAATAATGGAAACAAACTTAAAATAAGAAAAAAATGTATAGAATACATACTATATGCAAGGCCTACGTGTAATCATATATATCAGGGGTGGGCAAGTTCGGTCCTGGAGGGCCACACACATTCCAGGATTTGAGGATATCCCTACTGCACACAGGTGAGTCAATCCTGATTGACTCACCTGTGCACAGAAAGGATATCTTCAAATCCAGGCTTGTGTGTGGCCCTCCAGGACCGAAATTGCCAACCCCTGATTTATATAACAATAACATGTTACATAGTTACATAGTAATTGAGGTTGAAAAAAGACTTTCAGTCCATCAAGTTCAACCTGTTAAGATCTCTTCTGATCTGCAATATGCGGATTAGTTATTAATTAATTTGTTGTTAAATAATTATTAATAGTATAGTATTGGAGGATGAATAAAGAGTAAGTCCATCAAGTTCAACCTTTTTAGATCTCTATTGATCCTTTTTAATATGTGGACTATTTATTATTAATTGTTAATTGATCCAGAGGAAGGCAAACAGAAAAAACCCCATTGAAACTTTGCCAATTGTCTCATAAGGGCAAAAAAAAGCAAAATTCCTTCCTGACCCCATAAACTGGCGATCAAATTTCTCCCTGGATCAATATTCCTTCGCTAGTTATCTAGGATAGCCTTGAATGCCCTCTTTATTCAAAAATTATATCTAACCCCTTTTTGAAGTTGTCTATCGAATTCGCTGTTACCACCTCCTTTGGTAGAGAATTCCACAGTTTAACCACCCTAACTGTGAAGAACCCTTTTCTTTGTTTAAGGTGAAATCTTTTTTCTTCTAACCTCAAAGGGTGTCCTCTTGTCAGTTGAATATCTCTTGCTACAAAAAGTTCACTTGACAAAGCCTTATATTGACCCTGGATGTATTTATATAAGGTAATCATATCTCCTCTTAGACGCCTTTTTTCTAGTGAAAATAAGTTTAATTTGGTTAGTCTTTCTTCATAACTTAGCCCCTCCATTCCCCTTATTAGTTTTGTAGCCCTTCTCTGTACTTTTTCCAGCTCTAAAATGTCCTTTTTATGAAGTGGTGCCCAAAATTGTACTCCATATTCCAAATGAGGGTGTACTAGGGATTTGTATAGTGGTAGAATTATATTTGCTTCCCTTGCTTCTATACCCTTCTTAATACATGCTAATATTTGTCTTGCCTTTGCAGCTGCTGCTTGCCATTGAGCGCTGTTACCTAGGTGGTTGTCCACAAGTACTACAAAATCCCTTTCAATATCAGATACCCCTAGATTTGCTCCATTAAGATTATAAATTGCATGGCTATTTTTCCTTCCCAAATGCATAACCTTGCATTTATTTGTATTAAATCTCATCTGCCATTTAGCCGCCCATTTCTCTAATTTATGCAAATCCATTTGTAGGGAAAGTACATCATTATCTGATTTAATTACCTTGCACAACTTGGTGTCATCAGCAAAAATGGAGACACTACTTTCGAGTCCTACTTCTACGTCATTAATAAATATGTTAAAAAGGAGAGGAACTAATACTGAACCTTGAGGAACCCCACTTATGCTACCCCTACTTATGTATGTACATGGCTACAATAATTTGCTTCTCTGCATTTACTTCCCCAGAATGATTTATTTTAGTACAATGTACATCCATTTTGTTTTGCTCTTTAAGTGTTAGTGTTTGATCTGTCCTCTTACAAAGAGCTTTGTCTCAAGTGCAGCATATGTCATCATCAATTGGTCACAATCAATGCAGCATATGCTGTACATATGGCTTTATAAACAAAAAGATCCCTTTAATAAAAACATATTCAAAATATGGGATCTGAACGAATTGGAGATTAAAATGGGTTTACCATCAAACCGCAGCTACTCCATTTTGTCACCAGTGTGAGTGTGTATGTATCTGTCAATGTCACAGCTCACATCAGATTGTGAAAGGAGGGAATGTCTGGGCTGATATGAGCACACGTCTTTTCTATTAACAATACACATTTCACAATAGGTAGAACAAGTATATACCAGTTGATTGAATTCTAGATCAACTAAAGTGATAAATCTTACTTAAAGGCATTTTTACATTTCCTGGATTATGAACGCATCCGATAGAGGAGGATCAGTAGTGTATGAAAACATTTTGTTGCATGAAAAAAAATACCAAACTAAATATTAACAAACTTACCCTGATGTTTGCTAAATCCCTTTAGTTTGCAGCTGCTTTTCAGAGTTAACATCCCTACATATCCAAGCTAAAACTAGCATAAAATTTAATTTGGTAAATCACAGGCAGCTATACATGTTAATACATTATAGCAATCTGTAATAGCAGCTTGTGTAAGAAGGAATCATGGGATGTGTAGTCCTCTGCAGCAAGAAGCAGGAGGAGCCAGACACTGCTGTGTAAGATCTCTGCATTGAGCTGCTGTTGGCTTGTAGGTTAGTAAAGGGTTAAAATCTGAACCCAAATGCAGTGTTTCTATTGGCAGGTACATTGTGCTATGTAAGCAGTTTAGCGGTTGTGGAAAAAAGTTTTATTTTTAAATAAAATAAGTTTGTATTTGTATACAATGAATCAATGTAATGTGTGTTACGATCCGGGGATAGGGGCTATTACTGCCCAGGGCCACCTGCTACAGACTACAGGTTAACTACCCACAAGGACTGTTGGGTTCTTGGTAATCTCTCCACCAGCACCCTGATACCCTGACTGCTACAGATTGTCTTTCCATCATGAATCAGCACTTCCAAAAGTCTCAGTAACGTTCATGTGGTAGTGACCAGGCCAATTTACTTGCAGGGTGGAGATAGGATCAGTGTCGCTGCCACCAGTAGCAAAGAAGAGAACATACCATTTCTATAAGTCTCAGCAGAGAACTGATTTATTTTTGGAAAGTCAACAATATTTATAGGGGTTAGATACAGAGAGGAGTGTATACGACACAACAATGACAGGGTGTGACAGACAAACACAGGATATTGACTCCACATGGGGTCTAATAGTCTGGCATCCTGTCTGGAGGTTGGCCTATTGTTCACAGCTGCCAAATACACATAATGCTGTCTCCATGTCTAGTGGTCCAGACCTCAAATAGAGTACATCAACTTTATCTGGCAAACAATGGGACAAAACAGATTACAATACCATGGAGGTGTTTATAGTCCAAGCAGCCTGTTGGTCGCTCAATGGGCTAAGATCCAGGAACTGGAAAAAGGGTCTGTGACAAAGTGTGTTTCTGATACAAACAGCATGTGTTAGATTAGAAAAAAGGTAAAAACAGGGAAACTTCCATATAACTTTAAAGAGTTCAATTAGACTTTATGTAATATACACAAATTATATGGACTGGTTCCAGAAGCTATTATGTAGTGTATTTGATTGTACACCTATTTGGCTTACTATTAATAAGGACAAAAAGACGTGTATCACATCAACTAGAGCAGCTGTAACAAATCACATTTCCCATACTCAGGCTTAAAGTGACAGAGGTTGTTGAAACTGACCTTAAGCATAATTTTATGAAAACAGTTAAATATATATATTTACGTGTGTGCATAAAATATGAGATATATATTTATTTATTATTATTATTTTTGTGTCAGTGTATATGCATCCCTGCTGTATCACAAAATGCACACTGGCCTTTCAGGCATGAATAAATTGCCCCCTGCCCATGTCATAACTGTCACGAGCCAGCGACGAGGGGCCACATACACCCCAAATATTCCCTCTAGGTTGTGAATTTGGGGTTCAATCTCTCAGCGCCCAGCAATTCAATTCAGGACATAATTCATGTCAAATTAAAAAGGTCCAATTATCAAGACATTGTCAGTTAATTCTACACTGTTGAAATATGTTGTCTTACTTATAAATGCGGCTAGTTTATTTATGAAAATACATCCCTTCAACCAATAATATTAAGCAAGTCACTAGCACAATATGAACACAAATACTTTCTTTAAACTTTACCCATACAAACAATGTGTCACAGTCCTTAGCAAGTCCCATGTCCATTAAAATATTAGCAATCACACAGACTGAAGTTACAAATAATCCAATATTCAGGTACCAGGTTCCCCTCAGGACCCACACAGTCCATAGTCTCCAAAAGTCCAGTTGTGGGCCCTTCTAGGCATGATAATAAAATATCACCCAACTGTCCCATCTCTTCTTCTAGATCAGCCAGTGTCCTCCCAGTTTACCAGAGTCTCTGAATAGTCTCATCATCCTTAACTTGTGAACGTTCTCAAATGGTTCATAATACATAGTGCAGTGTAAATGCACACTTTTGTTTAACAAACTTCACTTTTCCTTATTACCGGCAGCAAAAAAAACATATACAACAAGGTGTGTCCGTGAGCAGGACACAGCAGTGAGAGGCATTCTGACTCATCAATACATCTCAGGAGAATGAGAGTCTAAGGAAACCTCACCCCTGAGTATTATGTGAGGGTCTAACTGAATTCTCAGTCATAAACTGCTCCATAGGCTCTAATGTACCACGCAGTAGACAGCTGCTATACACCTCTGCTCATTACTAATGCAGGACACTGGAGAAAGACTATAAGAAACACCAGAAGCCCACATGTCTCTGTTACCTTGCAACCTTAATATGCCTGCCTTGCTCTGTAGCCGGGTCACTGGAGTACTCCATCCTCTCCCCCGGGCCCAGTGCTGTGTGTATCCTTATTGAGAACTTGCTGGGGACCAGTGAGAACTTGTGCTCTCAGAGTGTATTGTATTGATCACTGTACTTTGAAAAGCAGATACAGGCACAGACATTGAAGGACATGGCTTAAAATGTGTTTTCAGCGAGAAAACATCATCACAATATCTGCTTATTGCACCATGCACATAAGCGTCATACTAATCAGATGATAATGTGCCGCCATTATAGGTCATCATTTTGTTCATACTGATTCAGGACTGACAAAGATGTTTGGGTAATACAAGCAGACTTTAAAATGCCTTAAAAAAGAATGACTAATAAAAGCAGCTTTGGTCAAGTATTGCCATTATAACCTGCCCATGTATGTAAGCTGCATCCTCTAAGTAAAACAGGTTAATACTGCAGTCATCCTGCCAGTTTCATATGTTAATATGAATTTTCCATAATACATCACAGGGTGTGAGTTCACAACTGTAGATCGCGCCCTGTTTTTCTTTAACATTTATGTATATGGATTTTCCTAAACCAAGAATCTACCTCAAACACATTGATAATAAAATTGCACAACTTTTTCAAAGACCAGTTCCTTCAAAGTAGACATTTAAAAGGACACTGCCACCTCACAGCATTAAAATGGTCTATAAATCTATAAGGCATTGTTTTGTACAGTTAATCATTCTGGATATATTCACTATTGATTGTGTGGATCATTTATGCTAATGTACAGCTCAATATGTCAACTTACGGTTTAGAATGCTTGATAAAATGGCGGGGGCCTAAATGTATTATGCAGTTGCAAGCAAAAGTATGTGAACCCTTTGGAATGATATGGATTTCAGCACAAATTGGTCATAAAATGTGATCTGATCTTCATCTAAGTCACAACAATAGACAATCACACTCTGCATAAACTAATAACACACAAATAATTAAATGTTACCATGTTGTTATTGAACACACTGTGTAAACATTCACAGTGCAGGTAGAAAAAGTATGTGAACCCCTAGACTAATGACATCTCCAAGAGCTAATTGGAGTGGGGTGTCAGCAAACTGGAGTCCAATCAATGAGAGGAGATTGGAGGTGTTGGATACAGCTGCCCTGTCCTATAAAAAACACACCCCAGTTCTGGGTTTGCTTTTCACAAGAAGCATTGCCTGATGTGAATGATGCCTCGCACAAAAGAGCTCTCAGAAGACCTACGATTAAGAATTGTTGACTTGCATAAAGCTGGAAAGGGTTATAAAAGTATCTCCAAAAGCCTTGCTGTTCATCAGTCCACGGTAAGACAAATTGTCTATAAATGGAGAAAGTTCAGCACTGCTGCTACTCTCCCTAGGAGTTGCGGTCCTGTAAAGATGACTGCAAGAGCACAGCGCAGACTGCTCAATGAGGTGAAGAAGAATCCTAGAGTGTCAGCTAAAGACTTACAAAAGACTCTGGCATATGCTAACATCCCTGTTAGCGAATCTATGATACGTAAAACACTAAACAAGTATAGATATCATGGGAGGATACCACATAGGAAGCCACTTCTGTCCAAACAAAACATTGCTGCACGTTTACAGTTTGCACAAGAGCACCTGGATGTTCCACAGCAGTACTGGCAAAATATTCTGTGGACAGATGAAACCAAAGTTGAATTGTTTGGAAGAAACACACAACGCTATGTGTGGAGAAAAAGAGGCACAGCACACCAACATCAAAACCTCATCCCAACTGTGAAGTATGGTGGTGGGGGCATCATGGTTTGGGGCTGCTTTGCTGCGTCAGGCCTGGACGGATTGCTATCATTGAAGGAAAAATGAATTCCCAAGTTTATGAAGACATTTTGCAGGAGAACTTAAGGCCATCTGTCCACCAGCTGAAGCTCAACAGAAGATGGGTGTTACAACAGGACAAAGACCCAAAGCATAGAAGTAAATCAACAACAGAATGGGTTAAACAGAAGAAAATACGCCTTCTGAAGTGGCCCAGTCAGAGTCCTGACCTCAAACCGATTGAGATGTTGTGGCATGACCTCAAGAAAGCGATTCACACCAGACATCCCAAGAATATTGCTGAACTGAAACAGTTCTGTAAAGAGAAATGGTCAAGAATTACTCGTGACCATTGTGCACATCTGATCTGCAACTACAGGAAACGTTTGGTTGTAGTTATTGCTGCCAAAGGAGGTTCAACCAGTTATTAAATCCAAGGGTTCACATACTTTTTCCACCTGCACTGTGAATGTTTACATGGTGTGTTGAATAAAAACATGGCAACATTTAATACTTTGTGTTTTATTTGTTTAAGCAGACTGTGATTGTCTATTGTTGTGACTTAGATGAAGATCAGATCACATTTTTTGACCAATTTGTGCTGAAATCCATATCATTCCAAAGGGTTCACATACTTTTGCTTGCAACTGTAACCTTAAGATGTTTTTGCCACCACAGAGTGAAAAGTGACATAGAAAATGTTCTAGTTATTGAACAAATAAAAAGTAAACACAAAATAAATATAAGAAATTATAAACTGAAGTGCTTTAAAAAAAGATATCGAATTAACCCAAAAAATCTCCCCTATAAGCAAATAGCCATATCAAAAGCAATTAAGCTTAGCAGTGGGGAGGTGATAAAGAAGTTGAAAAAAATGGTACAGACATATTTATCTAAAAACAATTACTACGTAATTGTTACACACCTTATTTTTTCATCTTTCTTCTTTACTAGCGACTTGCAAATTAAAAAATGACGGCAATAAAATTGTAAGCCAAGCAATGCTGTTTGCCACACAATGTGATGCTTTTGCTTCACGGAGCACCTTTGGCGCTCATTGCGAACCTTTCCTCCCGCCTACTGTACGGGCTACTCATTGTAGGGTTCATTAACCTGCAAGTTTTGTGCATGGGAATGCCATGTGTCTTTTTCCACCATCTCCTCCTTGTGTCTTTCTCCTCTGTGTGTCTGCTGTATGTCTGTGTGGCGCATGCTAACTGGCGTTGGTTTTATTTTCAAAGTCCTGCGTCCCTGGCGTTGTTCATGTAAGTGTTACTGTCAATGCAGTCGTGTATTTTCTAAGTTCTGCATGCCTTGCATTTCGCAGCCTCATTTTAATTCCAGTTTCAATTTTGTTTACGTTTTTCGTCCGCCATTTTTTTTTGTTGCTTAGCCCCCTCTGCTGTATGCGAGTGTAATTTTTATTGCTTTTCGTATTTTTCTATTTCCGCGGTTCGGCCATTAACTTCATATTTTTCAGAGGTCGGACTTTTTGGCCCCCGAGATTCCAAGGTCGGATATCTAAGTCCCGCGTGCCTCAACTGTTCGCCTTGCAGAAGCGCCTTCGGCACTCATTTCAGCTTAAGTCCCGCGTGCTTCAATGCCTCATTTGCTCGCTTTCTGCGCTCATTGCATAAGTCCTGCGAGCTCAGAAGGATTCAATGCCTCGCCTCGCTCAGCGAGGATCGCAAGCGTCACTACAAATCACAGTTTGACAACTATTCTTCTTTATTATCCGCACTGCAATTTTTATTCATTTCTGCTGATAAGGCCATTAGCTCAGAGATTGTATACTTAGTTTAATGTATGCATAAAGTAAGTCTAACTTCTATGTCACTTCCAATTAGATTTTTTTTTTTTATTAACACCAACTGCAACTTTGTTTATTTTTACAGAAAAAATTAGCGTGCATCGAGTATCTCCTGTATCTAAACAAAAAACACATACCCTGAAGTAGCTAATGAACAAAACGTGTTGAGGAAAGGGTTAAAAGAAAAAAAAATTGACAGGCAGTGCTAAACTTGTCACTTTATGTTCCATTTGATATAGAGTGGTTTTTAATATATTGCCTTCCTCTTGGCTGATATAAATGATAAGATTGTGTTCATACCCATCCTTATACTTTATTACTTCCCTCAGATAATGGATAACTAAATCTAGTACACCATTTTTTGAAAGTTTCTGTATTTAATGGATCTTGTGTTTGGATAAGAGAGTTTGGAGTAACTATCACTCACTCAATATCAAAGCAAATGAGTGAGTTCATAAACTGATTAATTGTCAGTAGAATATGTTATTATTCTTTATTTGTGACGCGTTAATGTAGTGCTGTACAGTGTTTAAGCACAAGGCAAAAACTACTTTAATACATTGCAAAAGAATGGAGGCCCCTGTCTTTGTGTTTAAACTGGAAGGCAAAGAGAAAGAAAGCGTACTTGATAAACTGCCAATTACTGTTCTGCATTCAAAAGTACCAAACCAAGTTAAAATATAACTTTTATTAGGTATTAAAATAGTACAATACAAGGATGATTACTAGAATAAAATATGACAGGCTAGTTAGAACTGCCAGTTTATCAAGCATGCTTTCTTTCTCTTTGCCTTTCAGTTGATATGGATACAACTGTCGTCATTAATGCAAGTTCTGATTCTCTCCTGTGAGTATATTCTTTTTAGCGTCAAATGAAAATATATTTTGATATACAGTGGTACCTCAACACTCGTCTACCTCGAAACTCGTTGGGCCTTCTGGAACCAATTAACGACAAGTACCAAGGATCCACGGTACTTTACCATGTTCAGCACAATGCGCTCTACTTCTTTCTTTAGTTGTATAATACACTCTGATTCTTCATTGGAGGGGATAACAGTGGACAGTAGCGCTGAGTTCTAAGAAGGTCCTAGAACTGTCTCCAATAAAGGCTTTTCTCAAGAATACATAAGGAATACCTCCAGAATTATTACAAGAGGACTCGTAATCTCTCTCTCTCTAGTACTACTATTGCTCCATTATGTAATGAGCCATTAAATTTGTTTGAATATGTTTATTTTTACATGTACTTTTCATACAATATCAGGCACATGTTCTGCGAAGCAATCCTTATGTGCAATTTCTGCACAGTTTCCATCATACATACTTTAGACTGTAAGTTTGTGAGTTTTCAATCCCGTATTGTGGATTAGGAAAGCTCAATAGATTCTAAGCGCAAAGACAGGGCCCGCCATTCTTAAGATCACGTAATGCGTGAATATTGTTTTTATCTAAGCTTCCCTATTTTTACCTTTATCTAATCTAACACATGCTGCTTATATCAGACACACACATTACATCGATCCATTCTATACACAGATTTATTTTATTTAAATATAAAACTTTTTTTTTTCACACCCCAGAGCTACTTACATAGGCACCTAATCCCTTCCAATAGAAACACTGCGTTTGGGTACAGATTTTAACGATTTACTAACCTTCAAGCTAGCAGCAGTCCAATGCAGAAATATCCAGATGAGTGTCTGGCTCGTCCTACACAGCCCATGATTCCTCCCTGCACAAACTGCCATCATCGATTGTTACATTGTATTAAAATGTATTAGCTGTCTGTGATTGGCCAAAACAAATTGTGAATATTATGCTTATATTAACAGGGATTTTCAGGGGTGTCAACTCACGAAAGCAACTGCTTGCAAACTTAAGAGATTTAGCAAACAGGGTGAGTTTGTAAATGTTTATTTAGGGATTTTTTCATGCAAAAAAATGTTTGCACACACTACTGATTCTCCTCTATCAGATGCATTCATAATCCAGAAAACGTAGATATGTCTATAAAGGGACATGGAAACAACTACTTTTTTGTGACATATTATAAATACCTTCTTTCTGATGCAACCAATGAAAAATATGTCCATGTCCCTTTAAGGTTGGTATAAATCTAGCAATCCCTGTAACAGAAAACAGGACTAAAATATGTTACCTCTTGCTACAAACTAAAAGTAAAAAAAATCAGACAAAATTATATTACGGTAATTACATTTACAGGGAGTTATATTATAACATGGTGAAGTTACATTTCCCAGAATTGTAACAAGGGAATAGGCACCAATTTATATTTAGCTAGTCTCAGTCGCTACCTTGCCATGGTGAAGATGATTGTGTACTTCAATGAAGCTGTGAGCTATACCATATCGGGTCACACAGGATGGCCAGGTCATAGCAGAGGTCAACAAATCGCAGTCCATGGAGGAAGAAACTGGCAACCCAATCCAGTATCCCTTCCAAGATAATAATATGGAGAAGCACAACCTGAGACATAATGATAGTTGTGCCTGGTGTGCTGAGGTCCATAGGGTCACGGAGAGTGGGACACAACAGCATTTACAATGCAACACACCTACAATGTGAAGGCTTGGGATGTATTGCAGAAGGTAATGAGAAACATAGCCTTTTGTATTTAGATAAGGCCACCACTACTGCGCTTCAAAGCCTCCAAGAACTTAAGTGAATCTAGTGAATATATCCCAATGTAAATGCTCCTCATTGCAGCCTGTGGGAATGTTTTGAAATAGTCAGTTACAGCTAATACAGGAAGGATTTTGTTTTCATGTTACTGGAAGATACTCTACACCATAATGTCACCAACCGAAACTGAATTAGGTCAATTCATGGCACAACAAGAACGGGTCAAATAACGATTTGAGAACAATCAGAAATAGGTAATTGAGCAAGTTAATGACAACTATAATTAAAGCAAATATTTATCTGCTGTCTCCTTGGAAATATTTTACTGTCAGCAGAACATGTGACTATGTGAGACCTTGTCATATGTTTATCCAACAATACTGTGAGAGAGCACATAGCCGTGCAAAGGAGACTACAGAAAAATGAGACACCACCGCACAGTTACATCTGGCCTGCACACCTGAACATTTGTGTGATATCACAGAGCAGCATGTCAGCAACCTATGGCTCAGTACAGATCAACATATAGCTCTTCTACCAGCCCCAAACATCAAATCATTGTTAGCTGTGCCAGTTTTTATTTTTTTATTAATAAAAACACTGTCATTTTGAATCTATCTGTGCTATTTCATTTAAGAGTAATTAACTTATGTATGTCAATGATAGAGCAAACAAAAATTTGCTATGTTTAATGGCTATTTAATAATAAAAGAATGCAGCCAAACAACATAAAATGTATCCTTTTTATAGATGCCATACGCAAAAGCAATCAAATACATAAATAATTCAAGATAGCAAGGGTAGTCAAATTTAAACTAACATGGGAGCCAGATTCTGTTTTGTAAGAACCAAAGAAGAGTGTTTATATATAGATTTTTGAAAAATATATGAAGATAGAAGTGGTAAAATGAACAGGACCCACTAGCTCCAAGGATTTATCCAGTCCAAACTATAGTATGCTCTGTAAAAAAAAGTGACTAACATACTCTGGGTATTCTTAGCAACACGAGATATTATGATTCAACCAAAGCAAGAAATCCAGATAGTACCAATTGGGCAGAAAAAAAATAAAACACAAGATGCGCTCAAAGACACTTGCATTACTGTACATACTGGTCTACCATATGGAACCAGCTCTTTAATTGCCAAATGATAATGTTTCTTACTCTGATACAACCAGTAATACAAAAATGGTTAAAATGAGCATTAAACCCCTAAAAAGTTATTTTCTTTTTAGGTCGTACCTTGTACTTGTCATTTTGTCTTACATTAAGCAATTATTGAGATATATATGCTTGACTCTGCATAGACAATACATCTGCAGAAATATGATCGTTTGTGAAAAGGCATTCACACGAATTTCTGGAATCTCAAAAGAATTACCTACCTTTAGAGTGTAAGTTTGTGAGTATTCAATCTTGTAAGGTGCTTAGGAATCAAGAATAGAACTAGTCTTATGGTGGACAAGTGTTTTTAAATGATGATTGATCATGTAACTGACAGGGAACGGAGATGTCCTAAAGGAGTTATGGATAACTTCTATCATATAAGGCCCCTGAATTGAATCAAACAGGCTGCAGTATCATTTAACAGTGTATCATGGGGAGAGAAAGTAACGGACAACTGCAGTGCTCCTACAATAGGGCAGGGTTACTCAACAGGTCCGTCTGGGTCTGTATCAGGACATTATGCCTCTTACTTCCAGACCTTAACTACATCATTACATTTATTATAAATAAGTTACATGGTATCCTATTACTGGGTTACCTGCACTATGTAATCTTCAATCCTGCATTCTTTGGGACACCATTATATTAAAACATTTCTGTAGAAAAATATTGACTCAAACCTTGACCTAGCTAAATTTTGTAAAAAAAATAAAAATAATAATAACTTCCTCTGCAGCACAGTTTAATTTGATTAGTTACGGTACAGCAAGAAAAATCAGGACTTGAAGAGAATATATTCAATTTACATTTTTAACATTTACATGTGAAGTTTTGGGCTTCAGACTTAAAGGACCACAAAAGTACCGTATACCATCTCTGCACCATTAAATAGGGGGTGAAAAAGGATTGAGAAAAAGTGTTTTCATTTTGAACTTTGATGCTGAATTGGTGGAGTTATGATCAATAGAAGTCAGGCTAGTTCACTGTGTTGCCTCTGCCTGAATGATTAATGAGCTCCGTACCGCACGGAACAATGAATATTAATTATGTTTTGGTGCAGAAGCTTTCAGTGATTAAATCAGAAAGTCGTTGTAACACATCATATTCTAGCAGAAAAATGCAAGAGCTGGTTAAAAAGCACAGTAAGTAATGCAGCTGCCTATAGAGCAAAAGATCCTGCGTTCGCTTACCCACAAAGACAGATATTTTTCTTTACAGTTTTGAAAATCAGAAATATATTTTTTAGGTTATATAATAAAGAAAGTCACTATGAGGTACTGTTACTTTTTGTTTATGTAAATAATTATATGAACCACTTATTTAAAAATATGTACAGTCAGCATTATATATTTATTTATACATAAATAAATAAGAACATTTTTTAATAAAAAAAGAAAAATAAGTGGAAGGCAGGGGAATCGAATCCATGAATTAGCAATGAAAAAATAAAAATCTTTAGAGGTCAGTTACTACTGTACCACCATAGCCTGCTTACAAATAGAGTGTAAATGCCTAATACAATATTTAACAGTTACCGGCCCCAACCTCATTTACGCACGTTTTGTGGGACAGCTTCAACGGCTAAACTAAAATTATTAAAACGTAGTCAATTCTTGATCGATTTCAAACATGTAAACACAATTTTCACATTATCTTCCACCCTCTAACTGATGGTGCAGAGCACCTATGGCGACCTATGTGGTCCTGTAAGCAGGTATGCTCCTCTCCACCTCTATCGGGTGTCCAATGGATATGAGGGGGTGCTGTGCCCTGATAATATTACTTATATTCTTACTGTCTTGCAGTGGCATTTGCAAGAGAACCCAAAACCGTAAAAAAAATTAGGTCTCATCCTCTTTCATCTCCAGGACATCTAACAGAGGGTGGAGAGAAGCACATCAGCTGGAGGTAACAATGCTATTTTCAAATGTAAGATTTTTTTTTATCGTTAAAACAAGTTCAACGGTTACACTGAAATTAATTCTATATTCAAATCCAAAAATATGAATAGAATAAAATATAAAAAATATTTATTGTAAAATAAACAATAACATATAGATAAGATACATTGAATTTTCACTACAAAAACAAGGATCATCAGGAGTCACACAGAGACAATCTTTTACATTTCAAGAAATATTTAGTTAAAGCTTAATATAATATATAACTATTTTTTATGATCGTTTTTTGGTGTCACTGTATTTTATGTTTAAACTCATGCATTAAACTACCAGTTCTTCCGTAATAAATAACACCAATGTTTTAACATACAAAATAAATATATGACATTTTAAAGACAAATCACAGTAAAATAAAGCACGATTGACACCGAAATCATGTAATTAATTAAAATGTAACACTACCTTAAACTAGTAAGAAATATGATCCCATGATTCACCTAGAAGTTAATTTGGAATAGGGAGAGTTCATATTTCCTAATTGGCCGGCTTAGGCCCAGCGTGCCAATTAGCCTTTGTGATGCAGCTTTGCAGGGGTAGAACAGTGATTCTTCACTCTCCTACTTTTTAACTGTTGAATACAATAATGGCCATCACACCTAACATTTCTGTGAAATAATACGGTGTCCTCTTATATAAAAGTTTTAACTAGATTAATTGTACCCTGAATGTAATATCTCAAGATACTAAGGCACACAGCATGTCACTCACTGTTTGAGTGTCAGCAGCATGAGGTAGTACTAGTGTGAAGCCATTCCCATGTGGGTGTGGCTTTAGGTCACAGCTATGCAAGATGGCACCTCATGAGGGAGAACTGGAAGAAAAGGGGGAGGCTCCCGAGGCTAAGAATCTGTTACTCTGGTGGCTTCTTCAAAGTAAGTGAAGTATAAAATGTATTACACTGAATTTTGTAACATTCATATCAAACAAAAAATATATCCTAAATAATACCTTTAAGCATGTTGTGAAGCTGCTTAGACACCTACTGTGGTCATTTGTTTTGCTATATGGTATTTTGAGAAAATGTGAAGGTTTTTTTTCCAAACTACAGTGCCCCCCCTTAAAGAGAGACAGTAGTTCTATATTTCCTGAATGTTTTATTGTTTTTGAAGATCTCGACTAGATATTTGGGGCCTCATTCTATTATCGGCCGTAAATCGGCCGTAAGGCTGCGATTCCTTGCGGGGGTTCTGTTACCTCGCAATTCTATAAAACGGCCCCGCAAGGATCTCCCCTTACGGCCGGCCGCATATCTTGAAACCGGCCGTAAGCTCTGAAATCTAAAAACGCAAAAATAAATTCAAGCCTGCACTGTACAGCTCTGTAAATGCTAGGGATCATATTGGGGGACATGAGGATTAATAGCAACCCCCTCTCAAGCTTGCACATCAGCCCAAACCCGAGTTCAAATTAACTGTTTATTTTCCGGCTGCGGCGTGGGTGTGTCTGAGGTGCTCCAAGCACTCTGGACTTTTTACATGGATATTTGACATATATTAAAAAATAATTTATTTACGGATTTAAGTATAGGGGAATGTTGTGCTATTTTTGCTAACACCTACAATCACTTTATAGTCTCCTCAGAGTGCAGGATGGCTTTATAATGTGCTTAATTGGTGCTAGCGGGACCTTTTTCCTGCAAGTAAGCTGCGGCTCGCTTTTAGCCTTGCAGAGAGGGTTCCCGGAGCAATTGAATTGCAAATAGGATTTTCTTGCGGCCGATTCTTTTGCGGCCGTTTTAGATCAAAGGCTTTCCTCCGGCGAGAGCGGCCGCAAGGGATAGCAAGGCGCTGGCCGCAAGCCTGCTGGAATCCCTGGCCGGAGGGGAATAGAATAGCCGAATAGCTTGCGGCCGGTCCTTGCGGCCCCGCATCTCCTACGGCCGCTAATAGAATGAGGCCCTAAGTGAATACTTTTTTAGGAATGACAAAACAAAAATAGATTTTAATTAAATAAAGCACATAACTGTAAAGATCTCATAAAGCATGTTAATATACTTGCTTTTCACTGAGAAATGAAAATCAAATAAAATGTGTGTTTATGTGTGAGAAAATCTGGCCACAGCCCAATCCAGCCTAGAGGGCTCAGTTCTGCTCCATTACCGCAGCCAATCATGTTGCAGGGATGATTCTCCCATTCAAGTCTATGGGGAGTCTTTTGACCGACAAGGAGTTCCTGCCCAGCAGGCCTGTGACATAATGTATAGAGTGTTATTCCTAACATGAGGACTCTATTCTAGGACTCCCATAAAGCTGACTTACAGAGCAAATCTATAGCTCTTGCAAAAAAAAATAAGAATCTTGTATAACTTACTGACTCGCACCCACGGGGGGGACATGCCAGTAGCTCTCCAGCTGTAATGTGTACTCGCATGAGCAAAGCTATGGAATGGTACCCACTGACTAACATAAGCACACTACACTAGCAAATTCCCATATCCCTATTTATATGGCAGGGAAGGGGGTTAAATAAAATAATGCAGGGTGTTTATGACCCTTCCACCAATAACCTGATATCTCCTATGAACCCAGGTATCCCGGGATTTCCCATCAATACCTGCTACCCCAAATGAGCCTGGGTATGCCACAGGATTCTCCCCTAAATATCCAGGGGGCCTTAGACCCCCACCCCTTGTGCAGTAGGGAGTACATTAGCTTGGTTAGTTTTTTTTTAGTTTTTTTTTTAATAGAGCGGCAGGATTTATAGGCAAAGGCCCTTTACCACAGCCCAAAGATGAGAACCAAGGCTTTCAATAAAGCAAGAAGTGGACAGATTCTTCAATCAACATGAAAGTGGCCTCTTATCCATAGCTTCAAGTATCATCACTGGAAGCTAAGTATAATTTCTCCCCATAAATACATATTTTTTTGAGTTTCTTTTTAATTAAATTTTTATTTTTTTCTGTAATTCTTTTTTTACTTTATTTAGTCCTTTTTTCTGTAATGCTTTTTATTTTCTTTAATTATTTTAAAATGGCAGTGTTAGGGTCTATGGGGGTTCTTGAAGATTCCCATGGGGAGACAGGGCCCATGGGGATCCATAAGGACTCCTATGGTCAAAGTTAGGGTGTCATGTGGGGTCTTTGGGGCCAGGCTCGTAGTGGTATGGAAGGGGAATCCCCAGGCTCATAGGGGATAGCAAGTATTGAGGGGGAATCCAGGGGGATACTTTGCAGCTTCTGATCTACTTTAATAATATGTTTAGCCTGGGTGTGATTCATTTTAATTGGAATCTAGGGGGATACCTGGGCTCATAGGGGTAGCAAGTCAAAGGCAGAGGGGTCATAAACCCCTGCATTTTTTTTAAAATATGTAATCCCTTCTCTGCCATCCTAAGTGACATGCAGGTAGGGAAGTAGGATTTGAGGTCATTGCGTGATAAAGAAGGGAGAGAGGTGGGAAGTGTTGCTTCGCCAATGGAAACTTTTAATGGACATAGAGGAAGGTCGGCTCTAAGCAGACGGTGGCCGTTTAACTATCATATGAAATGATTGTTTAAAGTTGTTGTTAGTCATTCAGTCGTGTCTGACTCTCAGTGACCCTATAGACCGCAGCACACAAGGTACCTTTCTCACTCACTGCCCCTTTGAGCTCCATCAAGTTCATGTTCATTGCTTCAGTGACCTCATCTATTCATGAAGTATCAATTTATTGGACCTTCTTGCAGTCAAAGTGACTCTAAGTAGTTTTCGCCAAAAAGGCATCAATTCTACGTCGCTCATTTCTTTATGGACCAGCTAACACATCCGTATCCGTATTGCTAACTGAAGCACTCTTTGGCACTGCCTTTTTAGGGGGATTGGGATGTAGACTGGCCAGTCTATTGGCCTTTGTACACAAGCCCCTTCCCCACGACAGGGTAGCAATCCAGAAGGGGATTGTTTAATGGGAAACTTATATAGGATGCATTTTCAAACTGTTTGAAATAATTCTGTCCATTATCAGTTTTAGTTTTTCAAAACAGCATGTAGTAAATATTGGATTACAATGGTCCTGTCATAGCATATTAAAATCATACCATCAGACTTTGTTATTAAAAAAACATCTCCTAAAAATCAACTTCAAAATCGGTCATTATCTGCCACAAGACACAGCTAAACTTCTAATTCACTCTCTCATCGACTACTGCAACTCTCTCCTTGCTGGCCGCCCAATCACGCGCCTGTCCCATCTCCAATCCAATCTGAATGCATTCCTCTTCCATACACAGCGCTCAGTATCTGCAGCTCCTCTCTGTCAATCACTCCACTGGCTTCCCATAGCCTCCAGAATCAAAAGTTTATATCAGTACCCTAACATATAAAGCCCTCAACAACAATGCACCCCTTAATATATCTGCTCTCATCTTAAAATACTCTCTTAACAGCCCTCTTCGCTCTGATAGCAACTTTCTTCCTCTTATCACCTCCCCTCACTCCCACCTTCTGGACTTGTACTGCCCCTGATAACTGGAACTCCTTGCCTCGCTCCACTAGACTATCTTCCTGCCTCAAAACCTTCAAAGCCTCACTAAAAACAAATCTGTTTAAAGAAGTGTATCACCTCCAACCTTAATATGCACAACGCATCTATCCCCACTTTACCTCACTCGTACCCTTCTCCATTCTTTTGGAATGTTACCTAACCCTTGTACAGCGCTACAGAATGTGTTGGTGCAGTACAAATAAGGGATAATAATAATTAAACAATTGCAAAGCTAATAGTTCCAATTTACTGGATTTGAAGCTACAACTATCTTCATAAAGGGGGGCTGATAAAATCCCAGCTGCATATCTATCTTTTCTACAGCCAGGGGCTGTGATATAATCTGTTATCTCTCACAACACATAGTGTAAAACCACATCACATACCACAGACATCACACTCAGAGCAATGCACTTACTATGTCACCATAAAAAAAGATTGCTAACTTTGGTAACATCAAGGGTGAGACGTGCAAACGTGGAATAATCAAATAATATTCAGTGTTCGAATGAGTGAGTGCTTAAGGGGAAAAGAAAGATAAGGTGTAAGGGGAGCGAAGGACGTGCACCCCAGCTCCAACAGGAGGGGGCCATAGCAAAATCCTCTGACATCACTATCATTATTGCTGATGTAGAAATCACACAAACAGCCTGGATACATTATGTGTCGTCCCACTATCACTGTATCTATTACAGCCTGGCAGTGCAGCTATCATGTGTCCGACTTGGGCCTGCCATCACACCGTCTTCTATCTATTATTACTATCCATTACTTGTATTGCGACAACATATTCTGTAGCGCCATACAAGGGTTGAGTCAAAGAAAAACACAACATTAACGATTGGCAAAAATTTGTGGCCCTGTCTTTGAGTTTAAAATCTTAAATTCATGGTGCTTTTTGTCAAATAACACATTAATTCCTTTATTCTATGACATCACATAATCAGCCCTCTCCTATGTGACTAACACATATTGTTTCCTACCATTCTGACATCATACATCCCATTATAATCTATTGTGTCCCTATGACATCACATATACCCCCCATATATTATACCTATAATATCAAATATTAATTCCCTTATTCCATGACATCACATAATCATTTCTGTCTTCTGTTCCTCCCACAACATATTCTGTTCCCTACCATGTGTCTGACATCATACATCACATTATATCTATCATGTCCATATGACATCACATCATTCCCCCTATACATTGCTCCTATGACATCACATATGATGCCTCATACACATCTCTCCAGGGCCTCACATGTTCTGCTTCCTATTCAGTAGCACCCAGTCCTCCTTATTAACCCCTCTGTTAGACGCCATCCTGTCTCTATGACAACATACACCCTGCCCATACTGTCTGTGCTGCCTATCATGTCTCTGACATCACGCCACTGTTATTGTATATGACATAGTCCAGTGGCTGTACTATCACACCCGTATCTATGACATCACACCGGTTTATTGCTTCCTCCTATATATATATATGACTTTACCCCGGTTCGTATGACATCACCCCTGTCTGCCCCCCATCCCTGTCTCTATGACAACATCCAGACAGGTGCAGGGTGTGAGCGGTGCAGTGGATCCCCCCTCCCTCTATAGACACAACTGCCGCAGAGCCCCCTGCTCTAAAGACACTGCAGCATATACCAGCAGCACCCTGGGCCCATCACCTGGTATCCTCCGCACGGCGCTCTCACATCCACACACAGCACGGCTACAGCAGCAGATGGACAAGGAGAAGTGGATCCGATGATAGGGGAAGTGGGCGGAGCAAGCAGAGCCACGGGACACGCTCACTACACACACAGGGCGGGGTAACTGTTTTAATGGGCGGGACATTAGTGAATAGGTGGAGCCTCCACTTCCTTGAGCCAGTCGTGTGGCTTGGTGGGCGTGACATGTGTCTATATAGGCAGATCCACAGCGTGAAGAGCATACCGAGTGGGCGTGGTCAGAACATGTCAGATGGGCCGTGTCAGGGCGGGAGGGGAGGCGGCAGTCTGGTCAAAACACTGAGAGCAGAGGTTATCAATATTAACTCTATCACTGCACGACATACTGTGACAGGACATTCAGCCGATGCCACTACATGTTAGAGCGTGTCATTTATCTAATAAAGCTGTTTTTTAACATGCATTTATATATAGTTTTATTTGTGAGGACATAATCGCATAAACCATACACTTGTCATTCTGATTTATTATACAAGGTCAAGTCACATTATTATGACCGCCTACTTGTAATGTCAGCGGCGCGTGTCATGAGCGGGCTTGGTGGGTATATAAGGTGACAGGTATGCAGTCTGCAAACGTATCAACCATCGCTGTCATTATTACTATCCATTACTTGTATTGCGACAACATATTAGATATGAGATACATATTAGATATTAGATGTGAGATATATCCAACTTTGAAAAGGGGATGGTCATTGGCTTTCGGCCCAAGGGTGGCAGTATATCTGAAACAGCGCAGTTTGTAAACTGTCCATGTGCTGCTGTGGTTAAAGTGCACCATGACTGGCTAATAGGCACCAATGTGAGTAAACGACGTGAAAACTGAGGAGCACTGCGTGCCATTTATGTCATAGGTGACGTGATGCGAAGATGTGTGTGGGACAAACGACGCAGTACAGTTAAGCAACTCGCCGTCCAAGTGAACCAGGGGGCTAACAGACTCATGTCTAAAATTACAGTACAGGGAACCCTATTGCATATGGGCTCCGAAGCAAACAGCTGATCACTGCAACCATGCTGAGGAGGGTTCATCGTCAGAAACAGCTTCAATTTGCACGACAGTACCAAAATTGGACCTATTCTGATTGGCAAAGGGTTGCCTTCTCTAATGAGTCCCATTTTCTGCTTGCTTTCCGTTGGCATGTCAAGAGAGAAACGTCCCAGAACAAACACTATGTAACCACTGTTGGAAGAACACAAGCTGGTGGCGGAAGCGTTATGGTCTGGGGAATGTTTTCTTAGCATTGTCTGGGTCCACTCATGCTTGTGGAAGGTACTCTCAGCTGATTGGGTTACTTATGCATTCTTGCAGATCAAGTACACCCATACATGTTGACTGTCTTTCCTGGAGTGGATGACATCTTCCAGCAGGACAATGCAACATGTCATACGGCCAGAATTGTCCGGGAGTGGTTGGAGGAGCACGACAAAGAATTCCAAGTACTGCCCTGGGTTCCAAATTCCTTGGACTTGATCCCCATTGATCCCATATGGAACCACCTTGATCGCAAAATGGATCCTCCACTACACACTCTTCATCACCTATCAGATGCATTGCAGTCTGCATGGCTCCAGATACCCTTGCCAACCCTCCAGCATCTTATTGACTCACTACCTTGCCGTCTAGCTGCTGTCCGTGCTGCACACAGCGGTTATTCAAGATATTAGCTGATAATAATGTGACTAGACCGTGTATATACAGAAGCAGCACTCAACATATTTCATTCTGTGTTATTTCTTGGAGCTCACAAACTGCATGGCTCTTCCTGTACATCTACTTACCCATACATGAAGTATGCTGCTTCCATCAAGTGACCACAGACTTGAACACATTTGTTTATCCAAAATAGAGAACACTGAACTCCCCCCATGACATTGGCCAAAATTCACTAAGGCCGCTAGGAAGAAAAACAGACTGCACAGCTAATTTAAAGGGGTTCTATCACCCTAACAGGAAGTTGATTTAATTTTAAAGAGCATTAAAAACTGCATATACATTGTACTAGCAGTTTTTCTCTAAAGTAAATTATTTTTTAAATATATTACATTGATTTTGTGGCTCCTGTATGCTAATGTGCATCTCAGAGAACTTGATAAGGGTGGGAGAGGGGTCTAATTGCCAGATAACATTGTAGGTCTTTATTTTAGCTACAACAGAGACAGAGAAGCTGACCGTAATCCTAATTAGCATATAAAAGCAGCTAATTAATATGTGTCAGCCGCTCATTTGGATATAAATACAGTAATTTCACAGGATTGATTCACTTTTGAAAAAAATGGATAGCCATGCTCTTTAAGAATAACCTGAAAAAAACAACTTGCTTTTGGGGTGACCAAGTCTCTATAACATAGTCTTACTTTTCAAAGACCTGCTAGTGTAGGAAGTCATTAATTTTTGTGAAGTACGGTATGCAACACATTAATTACACTAGCAGCTGTGAATATCATAAATCGCTAAAACATTTTAAGGTATAATGTTATATTTTGTTGAATCTGTGTGTCATTGGAGCTTTCAGTTTTTGGATAACTGCAAACCATGCTCCTACTGAAATATAAACACCCCGCACACACAGCTTTCACCAAAGTATCATGGAGCTTCAAGAGAACAGCAAAGGCATAAAAATGCAATATGTATTCTTCCAATGTATATCTAGTTTAATGATCTTTTCCCTGTCTAATTATGCTCTACTTGCCAGAGCTGTGATCACTATGACAATATTCAAAAATGATTGTTCTCCCCCAAATGATGGCTAAGCTGCTGTCCAGCACCTCAATCTGGAAGACACACGTTTCCCCATAGATATCACTCATTTTATAAAAATAGAAATTGCCACAATGTTATGGAAATGTTGGTGTCACACGGCGGCTATATTCCATTAGCAATCTACAAAACTATTGAGCATTAAATCATTTTATTTTAGTATCATGCTCCCTCCAGTCTCTAAACACTAAGATGTTTGCAGTTGTAAGAAGTTGTAAAAGAGTTGCCAGGCAAAGTGGCTCTTGGCCTTTAGAAATTGATGAGCAGTTTTAAGAGCGTGCACTTCTATCCTCAAACAGTTACTGGACAATGTTATATAAATATTGAATCATTACTTCAGTTAGGTACAATGGTATGACAAGACTGGGAATGTCTCAAAGTGTCATTAGGATCTTGTAAGATGAGTGCCCCTGGCTACTGAAACTTACTGTTATACATCTACCAGTTTGGCTTTGAAACAGTCCCCTAATGCAGAGGTTCCCAAACTGCAGTCCCAGTGGTCCGTGCGCTTTATTCGAGTGGTCCATGGTAAAACTGGGATTAACTAACAATTCTGAAAAAAATGAAGAAAAGAAATAAAAAGAAATATAGAAGTGCCCGTATATGATATTTTATGGTTTATATATCCATAAGAACTAAAATAGATTAGGAAGAACATCACATGTTTGTGAAGTATGCAACAAACTAACATTATTGCCAGTGTAGGTCAAGGCTTAAAAAAAAAAAGAACTTTAGAAGAAATTCTTCATTTTAGCAGACTTTACTAGTGCATGGAAGCTGCCATAATAGTTATATATCTCCATGGCAAACAAGTGTTGCAAGTATACTTATAAACTGTTTTCTACTGAACAAGTGTGGGGGAAGGGGAAGATGTACAATGCTACATTTTCCAATTAGGTAACCAATTCTCTCCACTTTCCTTTACTTTCACTCTTGAATAAATAATAAAGTACACCCACTCAATCTCCAGGCCAGCAGAAGGTATGGAGACATAAACATGGCATCCTTCAGATACAAGCAGTGTTTATTAAAATATAAATTGTATTTACAATTTATATGCCTACATTTTACACAGCTGCTAATGTTAATTTGTTACAAATATCACAAACATTACGATGCAAGAAGAAAAAAAGTATTTGGTGATACATAAAGACCATCAGCAGATTTTAAAAGTGACACAATGGGGGTTCCCAATTTGGTGTATATTTAAAACTGCAGGTAATAACCTTTGAGTCAGAAAGCATGGCTCACAGGCATAGGTGTAGGAACTGGGGGGGGGGGGGGGGGGGACAAGTACCCCCCAGATATTTCAATGTTTGTATGAATATATATATATAAGCTATTTTATGGCCTGTGTATACAATGAGCTGTACCCCCTCAGAATTATTCTGGCTCCTACACCCCTGCTCACAGATCAAAATGGCAAACTTCAGTGTTAGCTTACTGTATAAAATGCATTTTCAATAACATTCAATTTATAACTTGTTATTACCTGCAGATTTACATTATACCATATTTGGAACCTCATTGTGTAATACTAAGTGGTCCTTGAAGATCTTGGTCAATCCTCAACTTTTGCATAATTCACATTCACTGTGTAACAATGTTTTCTTATATATTTATTTATAGTCATAATTTTTGGGGAAATTGGTGTATGGATGTTTAGCTTCTTCTGTTGTGTTTGTTATCTCATGCGTTGATGCACTTCTTGAGGATAATAGACTTGGAGATTACCAGCAATTTAATGAAGATTTGCATTTTGGAGCACACATGTACGAGCTGAGAGTACTCTGTCAGTAGTACTAGGAAAATGTGGTAGATAACATTTATTTAATACCAAATCAAGATATATACATTTTTATATCTTGATTTGGTATTAAATAAAGGTTGTCTACTTCACCCCTGACTATCAAAACCCACAGAAACCTGCAGGCACTTAACTCACAAAATCATTCCAATTTACTACAACCCCTTCTCAGTCCCCTCACTATCCTCACTTGCCCTGATATTGCTACCACACATTACAACTTGACTCTAAATTCCATCCATGATGCTATAGCCCCCATAACCACAAGCAGACGCCCTTGCTCTCACCTACAACCATGGCACGCTACACAAACACCCTACAGCCAGAGGTGCTGAACGATTTTGGAGGAAATCTTACACCGCTGACTTCTTCCACTACAAGTTTATCCTGCGCTCCTATCACTATGCCCTCAATCTTGCCAAACAGCGCTACTTCTCCACATTAATATTACATTTGGCCTCCAACTCATAATGGTTATTCGCCACATTCAACACTCTCCTCTGCCCTCCCCCAACCCCTGCCCCTTGCTGTCTCTCGGCTGAAGACTTTACTAGTCACTTTAATAATAAAATTGAAACTATTTGTAATGAACTCCCCTCTCAACATGGCCATATCACGCCTTCCCCTCTACAAACCAATAGCACCCTGCCTTCTCGTTTCTCCAAAGCTATATCCATTATCAACTCCTTCAACCCTGTAACTGAGGATGAAGTTGCTAGTCTTCTATCAACCTCTTCTCTAACTACTTGCCCCTATGATCCTATTCCATCACAGTTGATCACTCCCCTCTCTACCACACGTATCCCAACTTTCACACATCTATTCAACCTTTCCCTAAACACTGACAAGTTTCCTTCACCTTTAAAACATGGTATAATTACACCCATTCTTAAAAAACCTCATCTGATCCAGCTACTGCATTTAATTACTGCCCTATAACTCTACTTCACCTGGTTTCTAAACTGTCGTCTACAATCACCTTACACAATTCTCTTTCTCAAACTCCCTCCTTGACCCCTTCCAGTCTGGCTTCCGGATTGAGAAAATCTGGTGACTATTCTTTGCCTCGTCCTCTTACTGTTGGCGTACCCCAAGGTTCAGTCCTAGGTCTCCTCATTTTCTCCATCTATACATCCTATTCTATTTTATTCTATTGGATCCTGTCCTCTCTTTCATTCCTCACATTCATTCAATCACTAAATTTTATAATTTTCAACTAAAAAAAACCTCTAAAATACTTCACTACCTTACACAATGATGAGTGAGAGACTGATAGAGCCTAACGAAACGCGCATTGGGAGATTGTGACATCATCAGTAAGCGCCATCATAGCGCAGACCACGCCAACATAGCGTGGAGCATGATAGATATAGCTCTATAGCTCCAGGACCACTACTAACCTAAAAGGAAGATAGGAAGCCAATACTTCACCACAAATTTACAACATAGAAACAACAGAGTAATACACAAGAATAAGAAAATAGAAAAAGAAAAAAAGAGTGAAAGCATAATTAAAGCAAAAAACAGAAGAAAAAGGAGGACACAACCTCCTTTAAAAAAAACTAATAGACAGAACCATTAATGAAACATACAGTTTAAAATACAACATCAAATCAGGAGTGTATACATTTAAAAAAATAGCACAGCACCAGCACTTTAAATTAATAAGGTAAAGTAGGGACTGGGACAAACTAACAGTCACAAGGTAAAAGGTTAATTCAACAATATAAGAATAAATTAGCACTAAGTCACAATAGCACAAGCACTTTAAGATAACAGTTTTGAATAGCACAATTTAAATTAAAAGGCACTTTAAGTAATAGAATCACGAAATTAACATTATAAAGAGGGTAAAAGATTAACACAAAAGAAACATAAAGGCACCTAAAGCATATACTCAAGTGAAGTGCTGTATGAATAAACAAAACTATAAACAGATAAAAGGATTATAAAAGAAAAACCCTATCTTATGTTAATTAAAATTAGGATTTCTGATAAGGATTTGATCAAGGAAAATTAACCAGAAATAAAACACAAATACAGTTGAATTGAAAAACACATGTTTTTATTGACTGGAGCATAATAAAGTAATTAAATAAAAAGCTATGATCAAAGCTAAGAATATAATAACAACAAAAATAAAACCTAAACAAACCTTTAATAATTTGCTGGACGTCAACAAACCCAAAAGATTAAAAACCTTGGATTCAACATGAATTTTTTAATTGTTGCATTTTTAACAATATTTTAAATGTACAAATAAAGATTGAATTTTTTTAAATTAGTATGTGGCAATAATAATTAAATTAAAGGCTGCATAAATAGGACAATTTTTTTTGTACGCATCTAAGTAATAACACCCAGGCCTAATAAACAAACTAAGATAATTTTTTGGAGCATTATGTATATTAGTACTTCTATTCTAAATACAGCAAAACACGTCTGATTATTAATTTTGTTTTATTAGTAATCTTATTTTATTGTATTGTATTGTGTTTCAGGTATATCTTTTTTTTTCATTAAGAAAGCCATAAAATGTGGCTAAATGCGCCTGGTTAGTAATTTTATTTTATTGTATTAGTGTGGTATACCTATCAATCAAGGTCAATTTTGGTTTCTTTTAATGTTTGATAATTGTATCAGCATGGGTATCATTTTTGACTAATGGTTAACTGGGGGCAAAGTACCTATATGCCCTATATGTACATAGATGTATGTGTTAAATAAATGACCAGTTTTTACTTTTATCTATCTGAGTCAGTGTGTTTACATTCTTTTACCCTAAACTCCATGTACCACTTGGGCTAGCTTAATCTGGAGGCACAGTGGGACAGAGATTTGACCAGATCCTCCGAATCGCTTCAGACAATTACAGATATCATACTAGGGGAACACTAAAGGAGGATGTTATCCAAGGGTCCCAAACTATCTGGAATTGGGGCATCCTATCTAAAACAATATGGGTTAGCCTCTCATTAATAAGTAAATAGTTGATCTTCTAGTTACCTCTTGGAAGTTTAGATTCATGTCCTTCCATCTACTGGCTATGTGAATCTTGGAAGCTAATGCCATTATTTGAAACAGCTTGTTCTGGGGATGCGACAAATTTTTAATATGAACCCCCAGTAAACAGGATTCTATCGAAGGAGTTACGTTTTCATGAAAGAGTGTGGAGGCTAAACGGGTCAATTGTTCCCAGAGATTCTGGGCACGTGGACAGGCCCACCATACATGAATATGATCCCCCACATCCTGGCATCCCCTAAAGCATTTATTACTCTCCTGCGGCCTAAACTTCTGCATTTTATCGGGAGTACAATAGGCCCTGTGGAAAACTTTGATTGATGTTTCTAATAAAGCCGAATTAAGAGATCCTTTTGAAAGATTGGAGCAAGATTCAGTCCATTTATCCCAGTCCCACTCTACCCCCAGGTCCTTTTCCCAATGAAGCATAAACTTGGGTTTCTGGCTCCCCATAGTGCCCAAAAAGGTGTTATACAAAGAACTCAAGTTACCTTTAGCAAGCGGGAGATTTTTACAGATAACTGATAGCCAGGAGGCTCTGGGGGGCCCGGAGTTCTTAACCATCTTGGTAACCCAACTTCTAATTTTTAAGTAATTGTAGAGTTCCGTAGTTGGCAAGTCATGAGTCGTGCAAAATTGGTCATAGGTCAATAGTTTGTCATTGGCGAACCAGTTCCCTATACGATCCAGGCGTCTGGAGGTCCACCAGAATTTAGACATAGAGCTTGAGTCTGCTAAAATTTGTGGAAAGGACATAACTGACAGAAGAGGCGATAATTCCGTGCTAAGTCGATGCTTAGAATTAGCCCATCTCCAGGCCTGAAGTGTTAAGGAAATCATGGGGTTTTGATGAGATGTGAAAGGGGCAGAGTCTTCAGGAATCCAAACCAACTTATCCCAACTATGTGGAGACATTTGGTAATTTTCCATAAAAACCCAAGATGGATGGTGTTTCGAAGAGTGAGCTCTAGGCAAAGGGGCCAAGTGTGCGGCCTTAAGATAAAGTCTTAAATTCGGGGTCGCGAGGCCACCTCTATTCTTGGAGCGAAACATCACCTGCCTGGGTATGCGAGGGCGTTTATCGTCCCATATGAACCGGGAAATGCTATTCTGGAACTTATCTAGGTCTTTAAGGGAGATAGGGATAGGAAGGGATCTAAATAAGTATAGTAATTTAGGTAAGATATTCATTTTCACAGCCGCAATGCGGCCTGTCCATGAAATCTTAAAACTCCTCCATTTCTGCATATCTAAAGTCAAGGATCTATACAAGGGGGGAAGGTTTGCCCCGTACATATCCCCCAACTTGGAGGTAAGTCTGACACCTAAGTATTTTATAGACTGTGCGGGCCAAATAAACTGGTGGTTAGCTTTAAGAGTGTCAATCTCACCCTGCAGCAATCTTATCCCCAGCGCCTCAGTCTTCTCAACATTCAACTTGAGCCCCGAAATTCTTCCAAAGTCCTGAACAGTGGACATGAGTGCAGGTATGGATGAGAGGGGATTGGTCAGGGTACAAAGCATGTCATCCGCAAAGAGAGAGCATTTGAAATGCTGGAGGCCTACCTGTACCCCCTGGATGATTGGGTTGGCTCTAATCGCTTGCGCAAGGGGTTCTATGGCAAGAGCAAATAACAGTGGGGAGAGCGGACACCCTTGCCTGGTCCCTCTTTGAATTTGGATGTCGGCTTGGTGGTCCCCTGGAGGTTTTAGATTGGCTGCTGGGGAGTCATAATATCTCTTAAGTAAATTAATAAAACGTCCCTGGAATCCAAATTTGTCCAAAATCTTATATAAATATGGCCATTCTACCGTGTCAAAAGCCTTCTCTATATCTAAAGCTAAAAGACAGACTGGTATATTAGACTTCTGAGCCATGAACTGTGCATTCATGACCCTCCTAACATTGTCCCCGAACGCTCGAAAGGGAACAAACCCAGTTTGGTCCTTGTGGATCAAATCTGGAAGAAATTTAGAGATGCGGGTGGCCATAATCTTCGCCAAGATTTTGACGTCCCCATTGATTAGGGATATAGGACGATAATTTTTCACCTCGAGAGGGTCCCTGCCATCTTTTGGGAAAACCACAAAGTCAGCCCGGTTTAGCTCCGGGGGCATAGGCTCTCCCTTTAATATGGCATTAAAAAGAGATGTCAAGTGAGGGGTAAGAAGGGGTTCAAATTTTTTATAATACAAATTAGTAAAGCCATCCGGTCCTGGGGATTTGCCCAACTTAAGATTCTGGATGGTAAGCTTAACCTCCTCCTGTGTTATTTCTAAGTTCAAATCATCCAATTGATCATCCGGTATTTTAGGAAGATCACATAAATTTAGAAAGGAGTCTATATCTGATCCGCTGCAAAGGGGTTGCGATGAGTATATTTTTTGGTAATAATTTTGAAACGTTTTTTGAATATCATTGGGGCTGTAGGAAATTTGACCGCTGGAAATCCTAATTTGGGTGGTTCTGGGTTGGGAGAATTTATTGTTTAGTCTTTTAGCTAAAAGGGAGTCAGGTTTGTTTGCCTTCCAGTAATAGAGGTGCCTCATTTTTCTCATAGCCCGTTCAGTTCAATGGGATAAAATAGCGTCCAGCTCTAGCCTAGTCTGGTCAATTAACTTACGCCCCTGAAGAGAGGGACACTGTTGATTTTTCTCCTCTAACCTCTTTAATGAGGCTGAAAGCTCTGTCTCCTTCTGCCTGAGAAGTTTCTTATGTATAGAGGACAGCTTAATGCAAGTTCCTCTAACAAAAGCCTTATGGGCAGCCCAAAGCCATCCAGCCCCAGTTTCGGGGGAGTCATTTGTCTCAAAAAACAGCTGTATGTCCTTGGATATGGAATCCATACTGCTCGGGTCAGACAGTAGAAATTCGTTCAGAACCCATTTATAGGGAAGTTGAGGGTTAGGACCCAGATCCAGCTCAACTAGTACCAGAGCATGGTCTGACCAGGGGCAGGGGACTATCTCAGAGTCTATGGTAGAGTCGTACAGTGAGGAAGTGATAAGAAGAGCGTCAATCCTAGAGTATGTCAGGTGAGTCTGGGAGTAGAATGTGTACTCTCTCTTGTCTGGGTGCTTTCCCCGCCAGGCATCAACTAGCCCCAAACCGTTTAGTAAGGACTTAATCTGATTAGTCTTGTTGGAAAATCTGTTGGTTGGTTTTTCAGATCTGTCAAGGGTCGGATCCAAGGTCAGGTTAAGGTCCCCCCCAATTATCAATTTCCCCAAATCCTGAGCCTCTAGCTTTTTTAACAGGTCTATGAGAACAGAGTAGGGAGAGTTCGTAGGAGAGTACAAGGATAGCAGCGTCATTCTTTCCCCTCTTATAGTCCCAGTTGCCATAACATAATTACCGTCCCCATCTACCTGAGTGGATTCTACCTGGAAGGGAAAGGATCTATGCAATAAAATTGCACAGCCAGATCTCTTAGTAGGAAGAGAGGCCAGATAATAGGTGGGATAATCCTTATGCAAGAATTTAGGTTTGTTGCAGAGAGAAAAATGGGTCTCCTGCATGAAAATGACTGAGGGAGTGTATTTTTTGTAGAACGCAAATGCCTTCCTCCTTTTAAAGGGGGAATTGAATCCCTTCACATTATGGGTCACTATGGTGTATTTAGAAGTAGCCATTAGTAGTTGGGGATGCAGGTGTATGCAACCTTACCTGATAGCTGAGCACGTGAGCGACGAGGAGTGGAGGAACCCGGAGAGCAGACAGAAGTCCCAGCGGAGAAGCTGTTGGCAGCGGAGAAATCTCCCTTTTATCAAAAGGGCTGAGAGCAGTAAGAGGAGAGAAAGGCAGTTAAATATCGGAAAGGTAGGTAAATCTTGAGACAAAGCAAACAAGCCAATAATAAAACAGGAGAAAAAAAAAAAAAAAGCACAAAAATAAAAATAATAAAAACGAAAAAAAAATCAGAGCAGTAAAACAGCAAGGTTACAGTGCGTCTAAACTTCAAGCTGCAATTTAAAAAATATAGCAGGATAAGTATAAGACAGTCATCTGCACATAACCTTTCTATCTCTATTTGTAGTAAATAAGTTAAAAATCAAATCCACGTAGTGTGGGGAACTAGTCTGGCAAACTTTAATAATTCTAAATGAGAATAGTTCAAACTTTCTATCAACATTCTATCTGAATTGTAAACAACGGAAATGAGCATCAGACCCTCAGCGAGATGTTATCACAGTCCAGCTAGGTAGGGGGCCTCTCAGGTCTCGGGCCCAACTTTGAAGTGGCAGAAAGTCCAGAGTCTGCTGAGTATACCAAGCGCTTGTCTTGCTGATCGCCTACATAGTCCCGGAGGCCGCTGGGCCCCTCCAGGGTAGGGGCTTGTTTGCCATGGACTTGCGCTGGCTTTGGAGTCTGCTGCCTCTTAGGGATAAGCGGAACAAGGTGCTCTTGGTTTGCTTCTGTCGTGGGCTCCGGGCATAGCTGTAGTCTCTGTAACACATCTAGACAGTCTTCCAGGAAGCGGATGGTATAAGTCTTGCCATGATAAGTGAAGGTCAGAGCAAACGGAAAGTTCCAGCGGTACTGGATTCTGTGCTGAAGAAGAATGGCAATAGCCGGTTTCATAAGTCTCCGCTTATGCAGGGTATCCGGGCAGAGGTCCGCATAAAACTGCAGTATTGAATCATCCGGCCCCTTGATAGTATGCAGCTTCCTGGTGGCAGATAGTAGAAGATCTCTGGCCTGCTGCCTTAAAAATCTCACAATAACATCCTTGGGAGCCTCCAAGCTTCTCGTACCTCCCAAGGCTCTATGGGCACGCTCAATCTCCCACACACTTTTAGGCTGATTAGGAAGGATTATAGGGATTGTATCCTTCAGGTAGCTAGATAGGTCCTATAACGCTCTAGGTATACCACGGATGCGGACATTGTGTCGGCGGGACCGGTTCTCCAGATCCTCTATCTTATCCGTGAGGTCAGAGATATGAATGGAGTTTTGAGCAATAGAGGATTGGTCTCTTTCTTGCGCCTCGGCCATCCAAGCCGACGAGTCCTCCAATATTTGAGTGCATTGTCCCAGGTCCTTCAAATCTTGTCTTAGAGGATCAATAGCTTTTGCCAGGAGCCGTTCAATAGTAGCCACTGACCTGGCCGAGAGGTCCATATATTGGCTAGGGGTGTCAGGAGTACCTTCCGTGTCTGAGCCATCCGAGTGCTCTGAGGCGGATTCCGCAGGGGGGGAGCATCTGGCAGTTTTAGGTGTAAAGTGCTCCCTTATGCCCTTCACAGAAGCAGTTCTTTTGGGTTTCGGCATGTTGGAGTACGGGCCGCAAAAGTCAGCAAAGAGTCCGTTATGGAAACAGCTAGGTATAGGATAAGGGGAAGCTATGCCCCAAGTGGTCTGAATGAAAGTCCGCTGGCCCAAATTGTAGAGTTTGTCCAGATTATAAAGTTGAGTTGAGGTAGGTTCTAGCTGTGCTGCCAGGCCAATTCCCCATTCGTCTCTTTATTCCATAATTAGAGTGTAGTCCCCAGCCGGGGCTCTGGGGAAGCCTTTGGAAATCCGGCCAAACAAAGAGTGATCCTTTGGTAGACGAGTGGCACAAAAAGTTGTACCCTCTTCAGGTAATCTGTCTGCTTTCGTTGACAGGAGCCCTGTTAAGTAGAACTCAGTCGTAGAATAGATCAGTACAGACAGTAAGCAGCAATGAATGGCAGGGAGACTTCCACTCTTACATTATTCGCATAAGGCCAATGATGATCTGCAGTATTGTAAACGTCCACAGGGTGGCAGCATGTGTGCTGATGTTGTAAGAAATTGACACAGACCATGCAACTGACAGTGAAAGCACAGGTTTCAAGTATAGGTAGGCACAGTATCTTTGTTAGATGCATAAATGATCCAAAAAAGTGCCTCAAGAGAGCGTCAGTTTCTGAAACCAGGTACCCCCACAAGGCTCCAAAATATTATGCAATTCAGTCTCTGGCAATGCTGCGAGGTAAGTCTCTATATAAAAATCTCAGTCCTGAGTGGGTAGCTTAAAGAGTTGACTCACACCACCTTAACTCCAGATCTCAGGATTGCGTGGGGATATGACAGTAAGTAGATCCTTGTGTGCCTTACAAACTGGGGGAAATGCAGGCAGCTTCCTCCTCCTGCCCCACTATGCCTCTGATATTAATAGCAGCCACAGTTCTTTGTGGGGAGAAAGCTAAACACCCTCTACTAGCTGTGGGGACACTGCTCCCTCATTTGGGGATGGTAGTAATGCTCCTGGGGCCCCCCTGGGAGTCACAACCCTCTGGGGAATGTCCCCCCTACCTGCAGCGTTCTTAAGATGGCGGCCCCGCAAGATGGCGGCCGCGTTTCGCGGGCTTTTCTGCCCCGTCTTCGGCGGCCTCACTCTGGCCAGAATGGGTCACTCTAGGATCCCGGACGGATCCAGCCGCCACCGGGATCCACTCCAGCACCAGCCCAGGAGCTGAAAAGGAGAGCCCGAGGTCTTCTGGGGCCTCAGACGGCGCCCCGCGAACGGAGGTCTCCTGTGCTGCTGGGCCACCCAGATAGCTCCCAGTGTCCCCCCGGGGGATGGGGGCAACCCCCAGTAGTGCCCTTGGAGGTAAGAAGGACCCAAGAAGCCGCTCCAGGGCAAAATAACAGGCCCTAAACGGAGCTCAGCACGGAGCTCAGGAAAACACGTCTGGCTTCCTCAGACGTCAGCTCCGCCCCCCCATATTTCATATTTTGAGGAGCTTGAGGACATTCTTGTCTGTCTGTCTTTTTGTGGTACACAATTTCACTCAATCTTGTATATTGTATGTATGTTTTATTTCTGATACACAAATAGTAGCTGTAACTGGGTGGTTATATAGAGATTCCAGTTTTATATTTAACTACTGTGCTCCATAGTTGTATTATACCTACTTATCAGTACCCAATAGTGCTTTCTATCTACGATTAGAAACATACATTCCCAGCTTATTCCTTTTTATTATTTATACAGCAGCAAAGGGGGGAATTTAAAAAAAACTGAGATCCATATAGCTTCATCATTTCAGCAGCAATTTTTTTATCTCTGTATTGGTTTTGCTCTCCCCTTGCTATGTGAGGTTTGAGATACTCCTTTCCCATGTAAATCAGTGTGATTTGTTTAATAAATCTGTCTGTTTTAAATAATAATAAACATTATCTGTGACTCCTGAGATGAAAAATATATATCCCTTTATGAATTAATTATACAGCATGGATTTTTATTTTTACATTTCAAAATGTTCTCTCAAAAAATAATTTCAATAACATACATAGTTGTACACTAGAAACAAAGTTTTAATAAGTACCACTGTGTGAAAACCTACTGCTTCTGTTGGGCTTGATAAGAACGTACGACCGCCTGGTTCTTTGTATATCCCTGATAGCAGGAACAAAACCAACCCAGCTTACATCCACCAAAGTGCCCAGCAACCCACAGGAACCAATAGAGCCACCCAGCAAATGTTACCGATTGTAACAATGTCCAATGCAGGTTCAACAGTAATAATCCCAATGATAAGGATAATTATTTACACAGAATGAAACATACAGTATATGTGAATTATTTTGTTCAAACTGGCAACTCCTTGATTAATGAAAACACACAGCAAATTTATAGGCACAGTAACATTAACAAAACTGCGGGGTAAAAACTTCAAACCATAGGGAGGGGGGACACTCCCAGGCCCATATCAAGAATTTCTTTCCTACGTTTTGTACTTGGTAGAGGGTACTTCACTAAACAAGTCTGGATAGCAAATGTTCCTTAAGCTGCGAGTTCCACACAACATTGTTTATTAGAATCCCCACTGCAAATCCTGCATTTCAAACTAAACATGACCATATCTCATCCTAGGGACATATTACTCAGCATTATGAGCACATTAAACAATATTTACTCCTAGTAATTAGCAGATAATAGCATTGCACCCATGATTATCCTGGTGTAGAGATTAAAGGAGAAGTTATACATTACCCTTCAACTCCAGTTTGATTAAAATATGATTAATTACATAGTTACATAGAAATTAAGGTTGAAAAAAAGACTTTCAGTCCATCAAGTTCAACCTCCTCTGATCTGCAATATGCGGATTAGTTATTAATTAATTACCGTATATACTCAAGTATAAGCCGACCCGAGTATAAGCTGAGGCACCTATTTTACCACAAAATACTGGGTAAAATGAGTGATTCAAGTATAAGCCGAGAGTGGGAAATGTGCTGCCCCCTGTGTCCCTTTTGTGCCTTCTGTGTCCCCCTCTCTCTCCCTTGTCTCTTCTACCCTCTCCATTCCCTGTGTCTCTCCCCCTCTCCCTTCCCTGTATCTCTTTCCCCCCTCCTCATTCTCAACCTCCCTCCTCAACCCCACTCCTCATCCTCATCATCCCTCCTCATCCTCAACCTCCCTCCTCAACCCCCTCATCCTCAACCCCCTCCTCCTCAACCCCCTATCCTCATCCTCAACCCCCCCATCCTTAACCCCCTCCTCAACCCCCCTCCTCAACCTCAAACCCCCTCCTCATCCTCAACCCCCTCCTCAACCTCAACCCCCCTCCTTATCCTCCCTCTTCAACCTCCACCCACCATCCTCAAGCCCCTCCTCAACCTTCCTCCTCATCCTCAACCCACTCCTTAACCTCCCTCCTCATCCTCATCCTCCCTCCTCATCCTCAACCCCCTCCTCAACCTCCCTACTGAACCTCAACCACCCCATCCTCAACCCCCCCATCCTCAACCTCCCTTCTCAACCTCAACCCCCCATCCTCAACCCCAACCCCCCCATCCTCAACCCCTCTCCTCAACCCCCCCTCCTCATCCTCCCTCCTCATTTTCCCTCCTCATCCTCAACCTTCCTCCTCAACCTTCCTCCTCAACCCCCCTCCTCAACCTCCCTCTTCATCCTCAGCCCCCCTCCTCATCCTCAGCCCCCCTCCTCATCCTCAGGCCCTTCCTCATCCTCAGCCCCCCTCCTCATCCTCAACCCCCCTCCTCATCCCCAACCCCATCTTCAACCCCAAGCCCCCCATCCTCAACCCCCCTCCTCATCCTCAACCTTCCTCCTCAACCTTCCTCCTCAAGCCCCCTCCTCAACCTCCCTCTTCAACTACAACCCCCCCATCCTCACCCCCCTCCTCAACCTCCCTCCTCAAGCTCAACACCCCCATCCTCAACCCCCTCCTAAACCTCCCTCCTCAACCTCTCTCCTCATCCTCAACCCCCACCCTCATTCTAAACCCGTGTGACATTACGGCATTAGCATATACCGTGTGCCGGCACCCGGTATATGCTAATGACGTGACGTCACATGCGCGCCACATCAAGACCCGGAAGGAGCAGAGGCCGGAGCAGGTAAGTGAGGGGAGAGGGGGGGGTATTTAGAGGGGTAGTATTAAGGGGGGTTAGAATGAGGGGGGGTTGAGGATGAGGAGGGGGGAGGGAAAGAGACACGGGGGGTAGAGAGACACGGGGGGGGGTAGAGAGACACGGGGGGTAGAGAGACACGGGGGGGGGGGGGGGTAGAGAGACCCGGGGGGGTTAGAGAGACACGGGGGGGGGGGGGGGGGGGGAGAGTGACTCGAGTATAAGCCGAGGGGGCCCTTTTTAGCCTTTAAAAAAGGGCTGAAAAACTCGGCTTATACTCGAGTATATACGGTAGTTGTTAATTGTTAATTAATTATTAATAAACTATTTATTTATTTTAAGTATTACCGTATATACTCGAGTATAAGCTGAAAAAAGGCCCCCTCGCATATACTCGAGTCACTCTCCCCCCATGTCTCTCTAACCCCCCCGTGTCTCTCTAACCCCCCCCGTGTGTCTCTAAACCCCCCGGTGTGTCTCTAACTCCCCCGTGTGTCTCTCTACCCCCCCGTGTCTCTTTCCCTCCCCCCTTCTCACCCTAAACCCCCCTCCTCAGCATAAACCCCCCTCAACCCCCCTCCTCCACCTAAACCCCCCTAAATACCTCCCCTCTCTCCCCTCACTTACCTGCTTGTGCTCCAGCCTCCGCTCCTTGATCCGGCGCTGGCGCGCATGTGACGTCACATGCATGCTGCGTCATTAGCATATACCGGGTGAGAGTATAAGCCGAGTTTTTCAGCCCTTTTTTTAAGGCAATGAAGGGCCCCCTCGGCTTATACTCGAGTCACTTTCCCCCGTGTCTCTCTAACCCCCCCGTGTCTCTCTAACCCCCCCGTGTGTCTCTAACCCCCCCGTGTGTCTCTAACCCCCCCGTGTGTCTCTCTACCCCCCGTGTCTCTTTCCCTTCCCCCTCCTCAACCTAAACCGCCCTCAACACCCCTCCTCCACCTGGCGCCGGCGCGCATGTGACGTCACATGCGCGGCGCGTCATTAGCATATACCGGGTGCCGCATGACGCGGCGCGCATGTGACGTCACATGCGTGCCGGGTCAAGGAGCAGAGGCCGGAGCACAAGCAGGTAAGTGACGGGAGAGGGGGGAGGTATTTAGGGGGTTTAGGTGGAGGGGGGAGGTTGAAGAGGTGGGTTGAGGTTGAGGGGGGTGGGGGTTGAGGTTGAGGAGGGAGGTTGAGGGTGGGGGGTTGAGGATGAGGATGGGGTGGTTGAGGAGGGCAGTTGAGGATGGGGGGGTTGAGGAGGAAGGTTGAGGAGGGGGTTGAGGATGGGGGGTTTAGGAGGGAGGTAGAGGAGTGGGTTGAGGAGGGGGGTTGAGGAGGGAGGTTGAGGATGAGGAGGAGGGGTTGAGGAGGGGGGTTGAGGAGAGAGGATGAGGATGGGGGGGTTGAGGAGGGGGTTGAGGATCAGGATGGGGGGTTGAGGAGGGAGGATGAGGATGGGGGGGTTGAGGATGGGGGGTTGAGGAGGGAGGTTGAGGATGAGGAGGGAGGTTTAGGAGGAGGAGGAGGGATGAGGAGGGGGGTTGAGGTTGAGGAGGGGGGTTGAGGATGGGGGGTTGAGGAGAGAGGATGAGGAGGGAGGTTGAGGAGGGGGTTGAGGAGGGGGTTGAGGAGGGGTTGAGGATGAGGAGGGGGTTGAGGATGAGGAGGGAGGTTGAGGAGGGAGGTTGAGGTTGAGGAGGGAGGTTGAGTATGAGGAGGGAGGTTGAGGATGAGGAGGGAGGTTGAGGATGAGGAGGGAGGATGAGGAGTGGGGTTGAGGAGTGGGGTTGAGGAAGGGGGAAGAGACACAGAGAAGGGAGAGATTGGAAGAGACACAGGGAAGGGAGAGGGGAGAAGAGACACAGAGAGAGAGGGGGACACAGAGGGCACAAGAGGGACACAGGGGGCAGCAAATTTCCCACCCTCGGCTTATACTCGAGTCACTCATTTTAGCCAGTATTTTGTGGTAACATGGGTGCCTCAGCTTATACTCGGGCCGGCTTATACTCAAGTATATACGGTAATTTTTCATTTTCTATTTTAGCCAGTCTAATCGCGCTTTTACAAGCCTTGTTGATTTCCTTGTACTCCAGTAAAGCAGTTTCTGTCCCCTCTTGTTTATATAATTTAAATGCCTGTTTTTTACTCTGTAGCTTGATCTTCAAATCATTGTTAAGCCGCATTGGATGTGACTTACTCCTTTTACTTTTATTCCCACTTGGTATATTTCCAGCCCCTCCCAATAATTTGTCTATCCGATCCACAACATGCCGAACCCGAGCACCCGGGAGACAGCAAATAATTCAATTGCTGGGATCTGGGTGACAAATCACCCTGTCTACCTTCCTAATAATATAGTCCCCTACCACCAAAACCTGTCTGTTGCTCTTCCTATTTTGCCCTTCCAATCCTCCAGTAGAACTGTTCTCCTGGCTGTTAGAGGGAACAGCTCTATCTGGCATTGTCATTCCTGAATGAACATCACCAACAATCTGGCAAATCTGTTGGTGTTTGCCAAGTCAGAACTGGCCTGCCTCCTCCTGTTCCTCCTGATTCCCCTTGTAACTGTAACCCAGCTACCTCCCTGGACATCCTCACTAGCCCCAGCTCCACTTTCCATGCTAGGCCCAGCTAAACTGTGCTCCGTGAGCACCAACCCCCTTTATATTAGAAATGTTTGCACGCTAACAGGTACACCCCTTCTCCTGTTTATATTAACTTCTGCCTTCTCACCTGGGCACGATTAGTGCACTCTGCAGTTTATCAGCCTTTACTTGTAAAAAGTAAAATCCACTTGCAAATAAGATTGAACTAACCCTTTTGCCCCATTACTTCGTGACTGTCTCCAAATTGGTAGATGATATCGTAAACCTCTTTCATGTAGTGGGTCAGCCCAACCACTTTACCCAGATTAAAGAATTCAAGCCCCCTAAACAGGTAACCCTGTAACAGGAGCCCCTTTTATACAGGGTCTCTGTTTATTAAACCTCCTGGGAAAAATGCAGCATTTCAATACCAAACATGCCTGGTTACCACCTTTACATCAATAAAGTCACACAACAATACAACAATTCTGATTAACCACATATTGTGGCCCCCTCCATGACCCACAAAACATGGCACACAATAATAATGTAGCTGTCAAAGTTCAAGTGTCCAGGCTGGGAGAACAGGGTCAGTCCATGTTAATCCAGGGTCACCAATAGTCAACATACTGGACGAAAATGACAAATGAGGTAAAAGCTGAAGTTAATTGTTAAGAACTTCACAAATAATTAATATTGTGGATGCAAAATGTCTCAATACATATTAACTCTATTAACATTGTACAATTTAATACAATAATGTTTAAACAGTTGAAACAAGGTTTCTTCTCTAGTCAAAAATAAATCTCAAAATAATATACATAAAGAAAATTCACAAGGAAACTGATTCCTGTTGCCCAAGCATTTAAAATGTTCAGAATTATTACCACTTTATAAGAGAGTATGATTATAACAGACAAATTAGGCAATTATGCTAATTGATGCCATATAATCATACACATTTGATCATAATATTCACAATAAGTTGTTGTGACATAATAAAAACAACTCTCATTTTTATTTCTGATTTCTATGGCCATAGAGATACCAACTCTGTGAGTCTCGATTAGCCTCAGAACCTCAGAACAGTAACATATTTGTCTCAATCCTTTCTTTAGTTCAGAAGCCCCCTACCTCAAATTAACTGGAAAAATAATTATCATCAGAAAAATGATGGTTTATATAAACAGATTGCCCTTTCCAAATGCCAAATTGAAGATGTGTTGGATGACAGCTTGTCGCATGAAGTAAGTTGTTGACAGAATTTTTTTTTTGTAAACATCTGTATGAACATACAATGCAACATACACCATAAGATTTAAATCCAAATGCTGCAAGCATACAATTGGCTGTATATTTCAGATTATCAATATTATTATGCTTTATTTGTAACGAGTCAACATATTCTGTAGCGGGATAAGAACAAATCAAAAACAGTTTAAAATTAAAAGTAAATAGTGCTTTCCCTAAAGCACCTTTCAAGATTAAAAAAAACTTGTAGACAATCTAAAGTGTATGGGCGGGATATAAAGAGAGGAGGACAGAAGGTTATTAGCAGAGCAAAGAGGGTGGTTGGGGTCATATTTTGCGACAAGAAAAGAAATATAAAGAGGTTGTATTATTGATGAAAGTTTTATACATTAGGGACAATATATTATATTTTATTCTGGAAGCTATGGGAAGCCAGTGGGATGGCTGACAGAGCTTTGCTGCGGACACTGAGCATTGAGTTTGGTGTATAACTCTAGCATATGCATTCAATATGGATTGTAGTGGACACAGAGAGGTGATGGGGAGGCCAGCTAGGAGAGAATTGCAGTAGTTGAGGTATGATATGATGAGAGAGTGAATTAGAATTTTAGTTGTGTCTTGTGTAAGTGAGTGATGTATTTAGTTACATATACATTGTAATTTAGGTTGAAAAAATACTTTTAGTCCATTAAGTTCAACTTTTTAGATCTCCTCTGACCTTTGTAATATGTGGACTAATTGTTAATTAATTGTTAATTAATCTAGAGGAAGGCAAACATTGAAACATGGCCAATTGTCTCCAAACAAAAATCCTTCCTGAACCCAGGTACTAGTGGGCGGACTCCTCCTTGGATCTATACTCCTTCCCTAGCAGGATAACCTTGAATGCACTATTTATTCAAAATTATATCCAATCCCTTTTAAAAGTTAGCTATCAAATCTGCTGTCACCACCTCTTTGGTAGATGATTTCACAGTTTAACTGTCCTTACTGTGGAGAACCCTTTTCTTTCTTTAAGGTGAAATCTTTTTACTTCTAAGTACATCACTTTCTGATTTAATTACCTTGCACAACTTAGTATCGTCATCAAAAATGGAGAGGGTACTTTCCAATTCTACTTCTAAGTCATTAATAAATATGTTTAAAAGCAGAAGACCTAATACTGAACCCTGAGCATGGGCGTGGGGATAATTCAACTTTGCTCCCAGGGCAGGAAACAGGGTGGATCTACCGCCGGTACAATGCACTGGGGCCCTGTCTATTGCTGCAGTGCCCCTCAAAGTCTTTTTTAAAATATCTTTGTTTAAATTCTCAATACCAATGCCTACCCCAATATAATATAAAAAAAATATATATATATATGAATTTCTATATTATATATACAGTGGATATAAAAGTCCACACACCCCTGTTAAAATGTCAGGTTTCTGTTCTGTGAAAAAAATGAGACAAAGATAAATCATTTCAGAACTTTTTCCACCTTTAATGTGACCTATAAACTGTACAACTCCATTGAAAAACAAACTGAAATCTTTTAGGTGGAGGGAAGAAAAAAATAAAAAACATAATGTGTTTGTATAACTCTGCAAACCCTCTTATAACTGGGATGTAGCTGTGTTCAGAATTAAGCAATCACATTCCAAATCGTGTTAAATAGGAGTCAGCATATAACTGCCATCATTTAAAGTGCCTCTGATTGGTCTTTCCTGAAATTTTCTTAGTCGCATCCCACAGTAAAAGCCATGGTCCACAGAGAGCTTCCAAAGCATCAGAGTGATATCATTGTTAAAAGGTATCAGTCAGGAGAAAGGTACAAAAGAATGTCCAAGGCATTAGATATACCATGGAACACAGTGCAGACAGTCATCATCAAGTGGAGAAAATATGGCACAACAGTGACATTACCAAGAACTGGAGCTCCCTCCAAAATTTATGAAAAGACGAGAAGAAAACTGGTCTGGGAGGCTGCCAAGAGGCCTACAGCAACATTAAAGGAGCTGCAGGAATATCTGGCAAGTACTGGCTGTGTGGTACTTGTGACAACAATCTCCTGTATTCTTCATATGTCTGGGCTATAGGGTAGAGTGGCAAGACGAAAGCCTTTTCTTACGAAGAAAAACCTCCAAGCCAGGCTACATTTTGCAAAAACACATCTGAAGTCTCCCAAAAGCATGTGGGAAAAGGTGTTATGGTCTGATGAAACCAAGGTTGAACTTTTTGGCCATAAATCCAAAAGATATGTGTGGCACAAAAACAACACTGTACATCACCAAAAGAACACCATACCCACAGTGAAGCATGGTGGTGGCAGCATCCTGCTTTGGGGCTGTTTTTCTTCAGCTGGAACTGGGGCCTTAGTTAAGATAGAGGAAATTATGAAGAGTTCCAAATACCAGTCAATATTGGCACAAAACCTTCAGGCTTCTGCTAGAAAGCTGAACATGAAGAGGAACTTCATCTTTCAGCATGACAACAACCCAAAGCATACATCCAAATCAACAAAGGAATGGCTTCACCAGAAGGAGATTAAAGTTTTGGAATGGCCCAGTCAGAGCCCAGACCTGAATCCGATTGAAAATCTGTGGGGTGATCTGAAGAGGGCTGTGCACAGGAGATGCCCTCGCAATCTGACAGATTTGGAGTGTTTTTGCAGAGAAGAGTGGGAAAATCTTGCCAAGTCAAAATGTGCCATGCTGATAAACTCATACCGAAAAAGACTGAGTGCTATCGCTCTTTTGCCCACCATATTATAAATGATTGTTGTGGTGAACTACCTACCCATAAGGTCCACAACACAGGCTGAGATCCTGCTCCATGCTGACGATAGCCAGTAAGCTTGAAACAGCTGTACATGGATAGGATACTCAGCTTGTGTTTAATCCAACCTTGGCTTTGAATTAAAGCTGTGTAATACAGCATGCATAAGCTTAAAGGAAGCCATGTTTGATAAAGGCTATGAATTGAAGAGCGAGGCATTTGTGGGCACATTTGCAGGTCCCAGCTCAGCTTCCCAGAATGCAGTGTAATAACTGTTTTCCACGGAATTCTGAGCTGGTAGCAGGTTTTTTAACATGTTTTAGACATGCAAATGTGAACACAGATGTACTATTTATTTACTATATATATATATATATATATATATATATATATATATATATATATAAAATGGAGGAACCCTGCTGAAATGAAAGATTTCCTCCATAATCATTCAGCAGTACACGAGCACTTCTAGATGTAGCGAGTTTTTGTAGTGTGCCATGGTTGTAATTAAGAGCGAGGGCGTCTGACTGTGCTGATGGGGGTGAAAGTAAGAATCAAGTTTTATTGTGTGGTGGCGATGTCAGGGTAAGCGAGGGTGGTGATGGAACTGAGAAGGGGTTTGTAGCTCGCTGGATAGAAGTTGTCGGTCAAGTGCTTTCATGGTTCTGTTGTTTCTGGTGGGGTTATGGGGTGAAGAAGGGAAGAGAGTAAGAGGTGTGATTACGGTCAATACAATTTAAATTACATAAACAAAACTGTCATGCCCAGAAGGGTCCACCACTGGACTATAGGGGTTAATCATAGTTATCATATGTGGGTGTATTATACCCAGGGCAGTGTGTGGGTGTATTATACAGGGTAGTGTGTGTGGCATGTTTGCATGTGGCATGGTATTGAAATGCTTCATTTTTCCAAAGGAAATGTAATAGAGTTTATTACCAGGGTCCCTGGGGTGAAGAGAGTCCAGTTATGGGGATTATCTGTTTTGAGGGGCAGAAGTTGGCCAGCCGAGTAGTGTGTGTGTGTGTGTGGGGGGGGGGGGGGGAGTTACCTAGACACACTTTGTCTGCAAACAAGTGTTGACAATATTACCCTTCGTTTGGTGAAGGCTTCCTGACAAAGGAATGCCAGCCCCCAGCATCAAGGTGTGATTTAAATATGTAACTGCTTGTGGTTTTCTTTTTCTCCTGTTCGGGATAGAATTGCCTAGTATTTTGGGGCTGAAGTGGGACCAGACTAATATACTACAGGATATTTCTCCCTGTGAAGGGCACAAGTGAGTTAAAAGAGGTTGCTCTTAGAGAGGGTTATCATGTCCATAGAACTAACCTAATAAGGTTAGTTTGTTCCCTTTTGAGCACCTCTGACTTTGTTGTTTTGTTCAATTAAAATTATGCAGCCATTTCTCTATTTCTTCAATGTCTCCTATACAAACAATAAGCAAATCATCAATGAAACAATAGTAATGTAAAATATTAGACATGGGTCTCAACAAATTATGCGTATGAAAAAATATAAAATGGTAACTTCAACCATTTCTCATAGTATTTACTTTCTTATTTGATGTTTGCTTATATTTCAACGTTTTTTCTGTTTGTTTTTCCTTTTTCTTTTTTTTTTCTTTATTTTTTTCTCCATTAAAACTTTCAGAGATACTGTTCTCAATATCAAGAATAGTATCATGTGTAGCTCTAAATTAAACATTCTTGGACAGAGCAATCAACATCAATCATATCCCCATTTGACACACCTGCATCTAGAACCTCAAAGGATCCATCATATATAGACAGAGGTCACTAACTTTCATGAGCTTTCAGTTCACTTACATGTGATGCATCCAGTGACAAGCCTTTTCAAATCAAGGATTGTTTCAAACACACCAAATCATTTAGTTGGACTGAAACCTAAACCTCAAAGTAAGTGTTAACTTCATATCTGACATATTTACTACAGTCAAGATTGGGTTGTTTCATTGAGTCTCATTTGGTATTTCCCTACAGTGTTGTTAAAACAGAAATGTCATTCACCACCTCTAAGATAATAATACAGTGCTCATGGTAAATCCACAACTCATCCTTGCAAAGGGAACTGGTCTCTGAAAGTAAGTGCTCCACACTTTTGTAAAAATGATGACTGAAAAACTTCATCATTGATAATATTTGTTTGCATCTTACACTCCAAAGAGGTAAGATCCCAGCCGGTGCTGGTGAATATACCGACAATGGAGCAATACATTGTGCAGCAACTTGGCTTATAAATGAACAGAGGTTTCAGTATCGGTTTGCTTTAAAGCTTTAATTATTTGGGTATAAGTAATAGGATGGTAAAATTTGAAGTACCAATCCCCATTCAATTATAGCAAGTCATTTGTACATTTTAGGACTATGATGGTGTGATATTTATCCTACCCTGTAATGGTTTGTGTACATTATTAAGGAAAGCTAATCCTCATCTTATTTTATTCATCAATGCCCCTATATATCTTATATTTTGATATGTATTTTTTTTTCTTATTAGGTTTTTGTTTTAGTTGCTACCAAAATTATTTAAGAAAATATAGTTCTTTCGACACCCCTCTATTACTCTCTTGTTTTATGAGGGATGTCTGTTAAAATGTACTGTCTTTCCACATGTCTGAAAGAGTTAACATTCCTGGAGCAGTTGATTAGCTTCACCTGAGTAGAGCTGATTAAAGATGGAAGTTTGAGCTTGGGGCATGGCTGCTGAATAGAGCTTGCAAGTTTGCAGTTGGTCTGAGCTGAAGAAAGCCAAACACAGAGGTGCTTGTGTTGTTTATTTGAGCTGGTAAAGAGACACATAGACAGAAGTGTACAGTTTTGCTTGAAGCTGAAAAAAAACACACACACACAGAAGTGTGGGCAATGATGAATAGATTTTGTATGAGTTATGGTGCATGTATGTATTGCAAGCCCATGCTCACCTTGCAGGATGATCCTCAGGCTGATCCTATTACTCTCTTGTTTTATGAGGGATGTCTGTTAAAATGTACTGTCTTTCCACATGTCTGAAAGAGTTAACATTCCTGGAGCAGTTGATTAGCTTCACCTGAGTAGAGCTGATTAAAGATGGAAGTTTGAGCTTGGTGCATGGCTGCTGAATAGAGCTTGCAAGTTTGCAGTTGGTCTGAGCTGAAGAAAGCCAAACACAGAGGTGCTTGTGTTGTTTATTTGAGCTGGTAAAGAGACACACAGACAGAAGTGTACAGTTTTGCTTGAAGCTGAAAAAAAACACACACACACAGAAGTGTGGGCAATGATGAATAGATTTTGTATGAGTTATGGTGCATGTATGTATTGCAAGCCCATGCTCACCTTGCAGGATGATCCTCAGGCTGATCCAATACTCAGGAGGGCCTCTCACTCATATTTCACCATCCCAGGGAAATCCCTGCCTGTTGCTCTTGGGTTGGCAACTTCCAGAGCCATATTCCTCTTTATAATGGACCAGCAGTCTTCATACCAGTGCATCACATTCATGAGTCTCCTCAGTATCACTCTTATAGTGCTGGCCTCCCGAGCCACATCTCTCCACGTTTCCCCTTTGGCCAGCTCTCACCTTTCTACCTCTATGAGTAATGTGGGCCTGTCATGGATGAGATCTTTGTAAGCTCAGTATTGCCATAATTGTGCACTCCATGGTGTATTTGGGACTCCTGTGTTTTTTTGATTTCCGTATTTTTTGACAAATGATGTGTTCTTACAACACCTACATGAGAATGAGTAGAATCAAATGAGAGCTCCCTATGAATGCTTTTCCTTTGTGTGACCTTACAAGATCATGTGCATGCAAAGTTAGTGCTTAGAAAACACACGTAATATTCTAAATACAGTTAGAGTTAATTTTCACTGGTATTTGATTAAATTTAAAATGTTAGCAGCTAATAGAATATAAAGATATAAAAAACAAACAGAATCTTTAAATATTTAACTTTTTATGCATAATATAAGTTTTTTCTATTGTGAGATTCCCTTAACTTTCCTGGGCTGCTTCTTTCAGATGCATTTATCATGAGGGTGTGTCTTTGTAAACTAATGAGCTTCCCATTAGGTCTGATGAAAGCAATGGTATTTTTAACTACCATGTTTTCATTGTAGCAGTGAAAGCTTCTTCTCCATTCAAGAAGATCATCAAAATACAAAATGGCAACTACAACTGCAATAGAATTGTATGTAAAAGGTAATAAATTAAAGGATTTAATTACTTTAAAAATATATAGTACTGTTTTAAACCAGGGGTGTATTCCTGCCTATGCCCATGAGGTCAGACCTATGGCCTCACATTTTCAGGGAGCAGCAGGCTGTCAGGATATATATATATATATTTTTTTTTTATACATATGTTTGTATATGCGCAGTAATGTCTTTAAGTCATAAATACAAATAAACTTGTGATATGAGATAAAGAAATAGGAGGAGCTGCAAGTCGGTGGGGTGCACAAATCCAAACTAAAAAGGGCAGCATAAAAACTAATTAGACCCATGCCTTAACCTGAATGCACATACTTATCCGGATTTTGACTGACCCATATCCGTATTTTAGATTTCAGAAAAATAGCTCTTTATATATGCTGTATATTACGGTAACACCCCAGCAGGGATTGTGGAAGAAGCTCATATGCAGACAGATTCATATTTCTGCAGCAAACCTTATAATTATTCAGACTGAGTGTGATAACTAAAGACTATAACTTGTCTTAAGACAGGCTTGGTGCCACTCAAGTCTGTTTTGCACATGAATGGCTCCATGAAAGACCTTTGTTTTTTCAGAGCTTGTTGGATTTTTGAATTGCAGATAAAAGATTGTTGTTCTGTAATATATTTAAACAAACGGAAAAAAAAAACAATAAAAAAAAACAATAAAAAAAAACTTTTTTTTTTACCTGTTGCCACACATCTGCATTCATAGGGCCTCATTCAATTGTGATTTAGCCAATTTATTAGGGCTCTATATAAGCACATAGCATATTTTTTTACAGAAGTTTTTAGTTAGTGAAGACCTTGCTTTTGGTTAGAAGTTCACTAACTAAAAACTTCTGTAAAAAATATACTCTTTGCTTATATAGAGCCCTATTCAATTGGCCAAATCACATTTGAATGAGGCCCATAGAGTCCAAGATGAAACTGTGGTGCTTAACACCCTATTAAATTAAAACATTATCTACAGATAACATAAACTTTATTAACTCAAAAAACGCTGCTTTAAAAACAAAAAAAACCCATGTAGCCTGGTACAAAATATCATGGGGATCAATATTTGAAGTACAGTGAATGTGTGGTAACAATGCAAACCTTTAACATTTAGAATAGCAAGGGCCTCATTCAAATGCTACGATTTCAGCATAAGTAGCCGCAAGGGGTGGCTGCAAGCTACTTAGCTAGTCAAATGCCCCGCGGCGCCCCACGTTCCCTTGTGGTCACCCCAGCTGCAGCTTACTGCAGGCAAAGCCTTTGATCACACGCAACCACAACTGTTTTGGCCGTAAGAAACCCCACATTCCTATTCAAATGCTACGCTAACCCAGTAAAATGGCCAAAAATGGCTGCAACTTACTTACACCCTGGAGGGGCAGTGAAGCCCTTACGTACCCTCCAATTAAGCCGCTGCTGGCCCCGTTCGGAACCCCTGCAGTTTTCATACATTACCTTATAATGCAGGGGTCTCGATCGAGACTCCTACAGTGTCCTGACATTAACCCTGTTATGCATGGGTCCTGATCGGGAGCCGATCGGGACCCCTGCAGTGTCCCTACATTAACCCTATAATGAAGGGGTCAGATTGGGACCCCTGCAGGGTGCACACATTAACCCTATAATGCAGGGGTTCGATCGGGACAGGTAAGTTTTATATTTCGAATGTTTATTGTTTTATATGTTGTGTTTATTTGTGTACTAATGTGATGTTTCTTTATTTCCAGGGGCCCAGCCGGAGAAGACTACAGGAAGGATGGGGACATGGTGGAAAGGTAAGTTTAATATTTAGAATGTTTATTTTTTCTATGTAGTGTTTACTTTTGTAATGATCTCATGTTTCTATTTTTCCTAGGGGTGGCTGATCTGCAGCAGTAACATTGTTGGTGCTGAAGGGATATCTAAGCAAGGTTAGATTTAAGTTTTTTAATGTATTGTGGATAAAGATAAATGTATTATAGTTAGGGGTACATGTATTGTAGTAAGGGGTAATGTATTGTAGATAGGGGGTAATGTATTGTAAATAGGGGGTAATGTGTTGTAGTTAGGGGGTGATGTATTGTCGAAAGGAGTAATGTGTGGTAGCTTGAGGGTAATGTATTGTAGATAGGGGTATATTTGGACTGTATTTATTGATGTAATGTGATGTAAATTAGTGCATGTTTTTTCTTTTCAGGTGTGTAATTCTTTTTGTTATTTTGTGTAGTGGTGTTTTTTTTTTATTTATTTATTTGCAATGTTCTTTTATTTTTTTCTGTAGTGGAGCTAATTTTTTTATTTTCTGTAGTGGGGCGTTGTGTAATGTTCTTTTTTTATTTTTTGCAATATAGTTTTTTTTTTTTTTTTGTAATATAGTTTTTTTTTAATTTTGTTTAACAGTTTGTTTTTTTTGTAATTAGTTGGGTGTGTGTTAAGAGGTTAGGGTAGGTGTTAGGTAGGTAGGGGTCAATATGTTAGGGTAGAGGGGGGTTTGTTTAGATTTAGTGGTTTATCGGGGGGAAGTGTGGTTTAGTGTACTGTTTGTACTTAGTGTCGTGAGGGTCCTGGAGAACCCTCATGGCACTTATGGGGTTAATTGTCCCATGAGGGTCTTTATAGACCATTATGGGACTGATTGTGTTAAACTGAGGCTACAGACCCCCATACGTGATGGGGTTAGATGGAGGCTTATAGGGGTCTGTATAGACCCCCATAAGTGATGGGGCTAGATGGAGGCTTATGGGGTTCTGTATAGACCCCCATAAATGATGGGGTTAAATAGGCTTAGATGGGGTTATATAGACCTAGAAAAGGTTAGATAGGCTTGATTGGGTTTAATAGGCTAGATGGGGTTAAGTAGGTTTAGATGGGGATAGGTAGTCTTAGATGGGGATAGATTGAGGCTTAGATGGGTTTAAATAGGTCTAGAAGGGTTTAGATAGGCCTAGAATGGGTTAAATAGGCTAGATGGGGTTAAATAGGCCTAGAAGGTGTTAGATAAGCTAGATGGGGTTAAATAGGCCTAGATGGGGTTAAATAGGCTTAGATAGGGTTAGATAGGCTTAGATGGGGTTAAATAGGATAGATGGGGTTAGATAGGCTTAGATGGGGTTAAATAGGATAGATGGGGTTAGATAGGCTTAGATGGGGTTAAATAGTATAGATGGGGTTAGATAGGCTTAGATGGGGTTAAATAGGATAGATGGGGTTAGATAGGCTTAGATGGGGTTAAATAGGATAGATGGGGTTAGATAGGATTAGATGGGGTTAAGTAGGCCTAGAAGGGGTTAACTAGGCACAGTTAGGGTTAAAGGGGGACACGAGTTAGGGTTAAAGGGGGACAGTTGGGTTGATAGGGTTTAGTTAGGGTTAATGGGTAAGGTTGGGGTTAATAGTGTAGTGCTTAGACCTTGTGTCATGAGGGTCCTGGAGGACCCTCATGGCACTTGTAGAGTTAACCTAGGGGTTAATAGTGTCCTATAGAGGTCTATATAGACCCCTGTTGGACAGAGGGGGTTCATTTTAGTCTCATGGGAGTCTATATTGACCCCCATGAGAAACGGGGCTAATTTTAGGTGTTAATGGTTTTATTTATCGCAGGTCCTTTAAGGACCTTTAAGGTCCTTTCAGGACCCACGCTGCAGGAATCTTGAATTTTTAATGCAGTGGGGGTCCCGATCGTGACCCCAATTGCAAGGGTTAATGTGGGGACCCTCCAGGGGTCCTGATGGGGACCCCGCAGCATGGGGTGTATAATGTTGCCGCGGGCATGAGGGTTAGCCTTTAGTGTCCCTTTAAGGAGCCACAGCGGAGTATATATAGATCTTAGGGGTATACATGTGATCCTCATGCCCCCATTGTTTTCCCCATCATTTAAAGTGCTTTCTTGAATTTATATTTAACTTTCTAGTTTGACGGCTTTGAAGCCTAAGCCTCAGCTATTAGATAGAGAAAGAGAACCATTTGATCGTCACGGATGACCCTATCTGTGGACAAACCTATGTTAATGCCCCAATATTTCTGACTTGTAGCCCTATAGCTATATAACAAAAGACCTATAGCCACATTAAATTCCCTGAACGTGTAAAACCGTAGCCCGTAACGTAGCCCGCAAGAGTTGCGCTATTAAATTGGCCCCTTAAAGCAAGGGGGTTAAAGTCCTATCCGTAGGACTGTAAATGCAAATATCAACACACTACTGTACTTAATATTAAAGTGAAAGTGATGTTAGGTATTAGAATTAATAGCACAACATCCTCAAGCTCGCAAATCCGCAATATAAAATGTGCAATTTCCGTGTTATATCAATCCCGGCAATCAATGTGTTAATACATATCATGGTACTCGCATGGACTAGAATATATTATTTACTGATTTATTAATATTGCATTATTTCTCGAATGCGACTCTGATCGTAATTGAAACCGGTAAGCGTTTGAAATCTAACCTCCATTTTTCAGTGACGTAATGATGACGATCTCTTTTACCATTCGCTCCGTCTAAACCCGTAACTACAGGTTTGACTAATTGATCATGTTCAGGGCCGCACATGCAATGTGCACATAAATAATTTACGGGCTTGCGTCTCCGGCCCATTGGTCGCGGCATGGTTAAATGTAATAGCTCTTACGGGCTTTCAGTTTAATGTGGCTACTAAATTGCAGAAAGATCAACCACAGCTAACAGAAGTAACTAACTCCAAAAACGACTAGTGTTCTCTAATGAACTACTCCCCCTTTATAACCCAGGTTAACTATCAACTGCAGATTGTTTAAGTCTTTGTATTTCATAAACTGGAAGTAATAAGACTGCCTCTGAAGGAAATCCCTCAGTTAAATTGCAATAAGCAGCCACATTTCCATCAATGTCCCTACAGTAAAGCCTAACAGCACTTTTGCAGCTACAGCTGCTTTATCGAAGCCGGATAAAGGATTGTTGTTCTGTAATATGAAAATGAAAAACAAACAAACAATATAAACATTGTTTTTTTTACCTGTTGCCACACATCTGCGTGTATATTCAGCATTCTCCTGAATCCTTGCTGGTTTGCTAGTTCCACCATGTGGTGAAATGAGCACCTACATTTGCATTAGTGAAGTCCATACAAATCTATACAGTTAGATGCAATCAATAATTCATCATAGTGGTAACAGGTACATTTGTACACTGCAAGTTTGATGCATTGATGTCTCTTAATATCCAGGAGTAGAAAACTGCCATTATTATAAATTACACCAAATGTGTACAATATTAAGAAAAACAGAACAGATATGAACCCGCAGGTTTATACACCCTCACTGTGTATCTACAGATACCTTGTTTAGTATTATTTAAATTTAAACACACAAATGTAAACACACAAACAAACATAAATTTGTCACAGTATTTTGCACAATAACACATTACCGTATATACTCGAGTATAAGCAGAGTTTTTCAGCCCTTTTTTTTTAAGGCAAAAAAGGCCCCCCTCGCTTATACTCGAGTCACTCTCCCCCTGTGTGTCTCTCTACCCCCCCGTGTCTCTTTCCCTCCCCCCTCCTCAACCGAATTGCAAACATAAATTACACTTAGATTAATTTACCAAATTTTGCAATTAAAACAAATTGTACATTTGTATCTCTCCCATTTTTTACTTTTCTAATACACCACCCCTTCATTATCCCAAGTGATTTACCTCTGGATTCTTATTCCTTCTCTCTGTGTTACCATTTTTTGTCTCATTCCAGGTCTTTGTTCTGTGTTTATAGTTTGGATCAATGCAAGCTCTTCCTTAGATGGGAACACGACTACCACATTAACTTGTGTGAGTTTATCTGATGCTTTATTTTTCCTTTCTTGTAGTTGCATACTGACTAAAATATTTCCACATTACACTGTGACTTCTGAATATTTTGTTTTGACTCATGTATTCCAAAATGAACTTATACATTCCTGTAGATTAAGTGTTTTGTTGTTGCTTTTCTTTTCATCCGAATGTTTTAATCAATATAGCTCATTAGCCTTTATAGGCTCCAAAGAACATATACCGTATATACTTGAGTATAAGCCGACCCAAGTATAAGCAGAGGCACCTATTTTACCACAAAATACTGGGTAAAATAAGTGACTCAAGTATAAGCCGAGGGTGGGAAATGTGCTGCCCCCTGTGTCCCACTTGTGCCATCTGTGTCCCCCTCTCTCTCCCGTGTCTCTTCTCCCCTCTCCCTTCCCTGTGTCTCTTCCCCCCTCTCCCTTCCCCCCTCCTCATCCTCAACCCCCCTCCTCAACCTCAACCCCCCTCCTCATCCTCAACTCCCCTCCTCAACCTCCTCCTGAACCTCAACCTACCTCCTCCTCCTCAGCCCCCCTCCTTGAGGAGGTTGAGGAGGGGGTTAAACTATTAACTTTTTATACCATTAAAAAGCAGTGTCGAAACCAACCGGACATTTAAGTGCTCCCAAAGATAAATTAGGGATACATTACCAGACTCAATAATGCTAAACAATTTCAAACACGATAAATGCTATAACCTAGGCTTCAAATAGTAAAACTGCCTAAAATCCAGCATAGAGGATCCTCAAGCACCCTAACCGGGCTTGTGTGAGTTTTAGAAATTAATTTATCTCTGTTCGCTCATCTCCCACCTCTACGCCCAAAACTTACACAGCTCCCAATGTTGGTAATTTGTTAAAATACAGTGGTGCTAGAAACTTTGGGAACCTGTTATAGAAATTTCAGAATTTATCCATAAATTGCAACTTAAAATGTGTTCTAAGTAATAAAAACAGATAGAGAACCCAATAAAACAAGTAACATAAAACAATTACTTTTTCATTAATTTATTGATCAGAATAAGCCAAGATTGAATATCTTTGTCGGAAAAGCTATGTGAACATGTGCCATGTCTTCATAAAAGGATATTTTTGAAAAGCTGTTAATTCCCGTCAGGTTGGAAAAGGTAACAATTTGATTTCTAAAAACTTTGAGCTTCACCTATCACAGATACTGTATAAATGGAGAAAGTTTAACACCATTGTTACTCTCCTCAGGAGTGGTCATTCAAGAAAAATCACTCCAAGAGCAAAGCATATAATATTCTGGCAGATTACAAAAAATGCCAGGGTAACATCTAAGGACCTGTGTAGGTCTCTGTTGCACTGGCCAATGTCAGTGCTCATGAGTCCACCATCTGGAAAACACAGAATAAGAGTAGTGTGCATGGGAAGATAGCAAGGAGAACATACTACAGGAGAATGCCTAGTTACTTGTCCTTGAAATGAAGCTCAAAGGTTGGGTCTTGCAGCAAGACAATCAGCCTAAAAACACAAATGGCTCTACCAAAGAATGGTTGAAGAATAAATGTTGTGTTTTGGAATGTCTGAGTCAAAATCCAGACCTTAATCACATAGAAATTTTGTAGCAAGACCGGAAGTGGAGAGTTGTGCAAGAAAGTCTACCAATATTACTGAGTTCAAGCAGTTATGTAAGGAGGAATAGGTCAAAACTCCTCCAAGCCAATGGGGACTGATCAACAGTTACTGTAAACGTTTGATTGCAGTCATTGCTGCTCAAGACGGTCACATCAGTTACTGAAAGCACAACTTCACATAGTTTTTTTCCAACAGACATTTAACATTGGATCATTTTGATCAATAAACAAATGATAAATCCTTTTGTGTGTTGTTTTATTGGGTTCTCTTGATCTATTTTTATGGCTTATATTCAGAAAATTCAAATGGCTTGCAAACTTTCTATGGAGGAGAGGGGGGAAAGAGACACAGGGGGGAAAGAGATACAGGGGAGTAAAAACATAGGCGAGAAAGGAGACACAAGGGAGGGAGAGGGGGAATGAGACACAAGGGAGGAAGTAAACAGGGGGAGAGACTCGCTATGAGCGCCGAAGGTGCTCACATTGGGTGGCAAACAGCATTGCCAGGCTTCAAATTTTATTCCCGTCAGTTTTGACGGGCAAGTAGTTAGTATAAATATATAAATAAATGTGTATATATATATATATATATATATATATATATATATATATATATATATATATATTTATTTATTTTTATTCACGGACCACTGGAGAAGGAACTGGCAACCCACTCCAGTAACTTTGCCAAGAAAACTATATGGATGAGCATAACCGGACACAAGATGTGACTGGTGTGCTGCGTCCATATGGGCACCGAGAGTTGGACACGACTGGAGGACTGAACAACAACAATATATATATATATATATATATATATATACACATACATATTTTAAAACGCTGTCTCCCCCCCCCCCTCAGCATTTTTTTGCTTCCCACGCCCTTGCGCTGAATGCCCTGTTGATTTAAAAATATATACAATTCCTTTAAAAAGTTATTTATCAAATCCGCTGTCACCACCTCCTCTGGTAGAGAATTCCACAGTTTAACCACCCTTACTGTGAAGAACCCCTTTCTTTCTTTAAGGTGAAATCTTTTTACTTCTAATCTCAAATTATGTCCTCTTGTCAGCTGAAAACTTCTTGGCACAAAAGGTTCACTTGACAAAGCCTTGTATTGACCCTGGATGTATTTATATAAGGTAATCATATCCCCTCTTAGACGCCTTTTATCTAGAGAAAATAAGTTTAATTTGGCTAGTCTTTCTTAATAACTTACCACTTTCATTCCCCTTATTAGTTATGTTGCCCTTCTCTGTACTTTTTCCAGCTCTAAAATGTCCTTTTTATGGCGTGGTGCCCACAATTGTACTCCATATTCCAAATGAGGGCATACTAGGGATTTGTATAGTGGCAGAATTATATTTGCTTCCCTGGCTTCTATACCCTTCTTAATACATGCTAATATTTTCTTCGCCTTTGCAGATGCTGCTATATGTCCGACACAATGACACCTGTCTTACCTGGAAGAGATCAGCCCAAACCTATTGGTGCAGCTGGAAGATGCCTAATGCCCCAGCAAAGAAAATATTGCAGGGCTACCAATCTGTGCATGTACTGTGACCAGCCAGGACAATTCCTCTGTACCTTTCCTCTGGACAAAACATCCAGCTATGTAAAAACCCTCTCCTCTTATACTCCTGTTCCTGTATTGTCACCTTCTGCAGCAAGAATGTATTGTGTTGTCCCTGAGTCACTTCAGCGAGGAAGAAACCAATTGCATAGACCATCCTTGACTCTGGAGCCAATACACCTGCTTCATTGTATATCTTATAGTCCAAGACATTGGAATCACTTGTAAAAAGAAGGTACCTGTACCTATTCAATTAATAGACTATTCTATAAAGTATGGGCCAGTAACTCAGAAGATAATTCCTTCTACAGTTCATATAGCACCTGAGCACACTGAGGAATTCTAATTTGAGGTGGCCTCCACTCCATTATTTCCACTTATCCTAGCACTACGTTCAGTTACACATCCCAACAATCTGCCACTTTCACTTTTGGATATTGCCAAAAGACTTGTCCATGATGTCTGACCAGAATATACAAGTCTGTAATAATACTTATTCTGATATATTTAGTAAGGTGGAGATTAAAAAGTTACCACCCCACAAGATATATGATTGTCCTATTGATTTATTACCTGTGGCAAATATTCCTTTTGGGACCATTTATACATTAAAAGATCCTGCTTTGCAAGCCCTCCAGGATTATATACAGAAAAACCATAAGAAAGGCTTCATCTGACCCTCCCCCTCACCCACTGGGGCCTCCATTTTAATCAAACTGTGGCGCTGGCACTTTAAGCTTATGTATAGATTATTGAGAATTCAATGTCACTACTATCAAGAACAGGTATCCTCTACCACATGTAAAATAACTATTTGACAGGCTAAAGGAATCTCATGGGAAGTGTATAACCTTGTTGCATCAAGGAGGGAAATAAATGGAAGACAGCATTTCAAACTTTGAGTACACAGTGATGATCTTCCTCCTGTGCGATGCTCCTGCCACCTTCTAGTCCTTAATGGTATATTGTGAGACCTGCTGGACCACTTATTGGTCATTTACCACTGGCTAATCACAGAAAGTATATGCATTAAAAACCCAGCCTTTCTACTATCCTCATCCCTAGAACACAAGCTTCCTCTTCATTGAAAAGTACCAGCGGTATATGAATGGACTGTTTAATAGAATTATAAAGATGACACAAGATTTTGGGGGTTTGTACACTTTTCTAAGAAGTTCATACATGACTTCTCTAAGATAGGGTTTTAAAGGCTTAAACCAAAGATGCACAATGACACTAATTCTAAAATATCCTGATCCTGCTCATTAGTTTTTGGGAGGAAGTAGATCCATCTGAATCCCCAGTAGGGGCTATTCTATTGCAGTGCCATGGACTTAATAGACCACTGCACAATGGAAAAAAATATTTAATTGAGAACTGAACCTGACTCGGCGCATAATTAAGCAGGAAATTTGTCATTCATCTAGTTTTTAATTAGAAAAAAATACATTGTGATGCCTCTACAGGAACCTGAGAGATCCATGATACATAGGTGAGTGTGTGTGAGAGGAGCTTTTACATTTCTAGAGAGCTGTTGTTGCAGTGAATGATGCAAGGGGTCTGCTTCTGTGTCAGTGAATGGGTATTTTGTCTATTTCAATCTTATCCCCTTCCCAATTTCCTGACCCCTCTCTTCACTTATAGCCAAACCCTCATGATTCCTCTGTGAGGAAGTGATGGAACAAACTCAAAATGTTTTCTGTACTTATAGAGTCTTCAAAAATTCAGATTTTCACCAAAATAATTTAGTCCCATGACTTACACAGATGAAATTTGTGTTAGTTTCTTCTCTAAGAATTTAAATCCAGTGACTAGAATTTGTGATATGGGCAACCAAGAACTGCTATCTATTAAAATAGTCATGGTAAAGGGTGTCATCTGCTAGTAGATACTATGCAACCAATCCTGATCTAAACAAATCACAAGAATTTAGAAAATCTATGATCTGCAAAGCGTTTTATCTCTAGGAGAGCACAATGGGCCTTGTTCTTCACTCGGTTTTTATTTAATGTAACCTACTGGCCTGGAAATAAAAGTGGAACCCTGCCACCATATCAAGGGGTCATTATACCTGAGGAACGCTTTTTGAGAGCCACTATCACCCTTCTGCAAAAAAAAGACACCCCAAGGTCTTTTTTCACATTCTGCTTTTACTAGAAGGCATGGATTATACATCTACAAAGGGTAAAATATATGTGCCACATCTGTGATTATTGGTACTCTAGAGACTTGAGACAAACCTGGCTATAAAAAGACCTTGGAACTGATTCTAAGCAGATTTTGGTGGCAAGCCATGCACATTGCTGTACAAAACTATGTAGCTTCTTGTGATTTGTGCAATAGAACCATCACTGTCACCTGACTGGTATGCTACATCCCTGGCCAGTGCCTTCTCAGTTATAGGAGGCAGTTGGTATGGACTTCATTATTGAACTTCCTCCATGTAATCAGTGCACTAAATAATGGTAGCTGTTGATCGCCTTAGGAAGATGGAATACGTTATCTCAGCAAAAAAAACTGCCAACATCTTCAGACCTGTTTATTAAAGTTTAGGTGCTATCAGACAGGGATGCTTTTGTCACAGGCACTGTATTGAATATGTAATGTCAACAGCATTTCATCCCCAGACCAATGGACAAATTAGTCCTTGAAACAATATCTTTATTTCTATACCTCATATTTGCAGAATGATTAGTTCGTACTTCATTAGCAGAGTTTGCCTTCAATAATACTATTTATTCCATAACAAGATGATTCCATTCTATGATTCCTATGTGACATTACCACTCCTTGCAGTGCCCCAGATGTAACATATAGACATGCTACCCTTCATCAACAATTCCAACTCCTACAATCAACCATTCAAGTCTCTCAAGCAATGTACAAACCCTGGGCCTTCCAGCTCAGTCCCTAAAATTGGATATAAGAACTGGATGTCTACCAAGAATTTATGCCTCTCCTGTCCCTCTAAGAAACTTGTTGCTAATGCATCATTCCTTTCCCCATTATTTCAAAGGTGAACAATATTGCCTTCAAGCTTCAGATACTCCCAAGCTTAGCATGCACATCCATACAGTGTTTCATAGATCCCTGTCAGGTAGACTTTCCTTACCTGTATCCTAGCATCTGCTACAGGATTCTTAAAGGTTTAGCACACTTAAAAGCAGTAAATCTGCAATTAATCTTCACTTAGATATGAACTATTTAAGGGTATTAACCCAATACCTCAGTGCCTGTTGTTTTGGAATGCTGGTGTCCTGTGTGAGATCCTGTTTGCTGCTGTGTTTGTTTATAGCTTCTGCCTGCGGCTGATCCTCAACTTACTACTTTAGTATTCCTGTCTTGTCTAAATACCAGTCTGGTATTTACTCCAGTCCTCAAGTTCCTGTTAGTACCATTTGTATACCAGTCTAGTACTTACTCCAATCCATAAGTTCCTGTCAGTACCATTTGTATCCAAGTATATAGCACTTACCTTTCCTTGACAGTCCCTGTTCAAACCCATGATGATCAATTCATGTTCAAGGTTTTCTTCTCCTCCTCTTGTGGTTGTGGGTGGTGGAGTATGAGGAAGCTGCCTTCCCTGATTCTTTGCTGAGAGAATGCAAGTTGCAATACCTGGTCCTGGGGAAAGATTTGGCACTTCTGGGCACTCTTGGGAGCCTGCTGCCCACCTTCATGCTGCTCCCTGGTTACCAAGTTCCATTCCTTACACCCCTTGAAACCTGATCATTTGGGTGTCCAGAGGCTGCCCCTTGAGAGAGGACACTTGACATGACTGATTTTGGGACTCCTTAATCCCACAAGCAACCCTGATGTATGGGACTCTGGCACGCTGGGTTGCTAATATCAAAAGCTATTAATTTAGGCATGAGACTTGTTCTAGGGAATGTGACGTTGTTTTTGTGTGTAGTGTGGGGCCACAATAATTAATGTTGGGGTTGCTATTTGGTGTTATGTGCACTGTAGTAGTGTTAGTTTACCTGTAGCCAGCAGATATACACTTTCTGACATGTTTGCTAGTGGGACATCACAGAATTAACTCTGCAGTTGCAATGTGTTTATGGACTCTTGGAATGTTTGTTTGGTCAGAGAGGGCACTAAGAGGAAGAGGGGAAGACATGGGTTAATACAAAAAGCAGAAACTTATGGTGCTGATGTGGAATTCCCAGATTACTCTACTCCCTAGTGCTAGTCTCTCATGTTTGATCAAAGTATAGGCATAAAGTGACTAACAGCAAGATTCAAGGTCTGACATTTGAAGATAGTGGATGAACAGAGATAGAGAGTGTTGGTAAGAAATGTGCCATAAACAAGGGAACTTTCCAGACCCCCCTCCCTCGAGACATCTGGAAACCACGGGGCGAGATCAAACAAGACTTTATTTCCCAAGAGGGGATGGACTACTGGTAGATATTTTTTGAGTTTAGTTAAATATATAATAATAAATGCAGTCCGAGTCCGGAATTCTAAGCAACGGGGTATCTGATTGTATTTATTGTATGTTCTAATCCTAACCAAAAGGATGGAGCAGAGTTTAATGTTCTTAATACGTCAGTAACCTTAGGGCTGAGCTTGCAACTGGCCATGTCCTGAGTTGTCCTAGGAGGTGTTCTGCTGGGCGCTGGGAGTTTGAACACAAAAGGCATGAACTAGAGGGGGAATCTTGAGATGCACATGGCCCCTCACCTCTGGGTTGTCACAACACTGTCATGGTCCCGGGACCCAGCTGGTCTCTGTGTGGCTCTCATACAGAGTCCAATACAGGAAGGGTTGCTCCGGCCCAGATTTTCAAACCTCAACTGGTTACTGCATGTCACGATCTGCTTCTTCAAGGGGGCTTGATATGAACCTAGTTCAAACCTACCCCAGCAGAATTGTGTGGTTCTTGTTCTCTGTGGCACAAAAGATGGCTTCAGAAGAGGGTAATGCCAAAAGGTACAGGTAAAGAATACTGGATACAGGTTACTAGTGGCCTATGGCAAGACCACTCCCCAATTCAGGATACAAAACACAGAAATAGTCTCACACCTTGGATATGTGAAAACTAGAACTTAACCTTTATTAAATCATAGAACCAACATATGTATACATCTATCATACCACACCCTAGTGTACCTTTGTGTATGTGTGTGATGTCAGCACTAAGTTCCATCTGGCTTGCAACCTTGGTTACTATAAAAACTCTTGAGATCAAATTGACCAGATATCTATAGCTGGCTAGTAAAACAACCTTGATGTTAATCTAAAGTGTTTGCTTAGGCCTCCTAAGGAACAGTCAGCTGCCTTGAATCAAGGCATGTATGTGTGTGCAGATGCAAGACCCTGCAGATAACTTCTGTGCAGAGCATTTTCACCACTTCCACATATATTCTGGTTTATATTACATTTTCCCTCCATAACATATTATAACTAAAATCCAAGATAACAATGTAGAGGCAACATATAACCACATACAATAATACATAATCACAATGCAACAATGTCATGCTCCCTTGGCCATATCCATAATTAATGGTAGTATTAAACTAAACAATGCAATCATGACAAACTAAACAATGTAATCATGACTAACTAAACAATGTAATCATGACAATTTCTTTCCCTTTCCTGACTAGTATAGCATGGGAAGTTTATCCTGTCCGATAACTTTTCATCTATACAGGTGGTTACCGGTCCTCTTGTTGTGACAGTCCATCCATGTGATAGCCTCAGTGACTCTCTGGGCACCCTGCCTCCCCCTGTCCAGGGCAAATACTCACTCCTTCCCAGTGGCATAGTGACCTTCCCAAGCTCCTGGGGAGACTTTTAAGACCACTGCTCTGAAGGACCCTTCAATGTAGTCCAGGGGAAACAGTACATCCAGGCTAGTAGGTCCAGCAAAAACTTGGGAGGATCCATCTCCAGCAAAGCCCTCTCATTCCAGGCTAGAGAGACCCCCTGTCCTGTTGATTCTGGATAAGTACTCAGGCCCATGGGTGAAATTGAGGAGTACAAGTTTCCCTTTCTCAGGTCTGAGCTCTCTCCTGAATTAACTGGGATGCTGGAGTTGCAACATGGGCTAGTGACATTCTCTGGTGTCATCCATGCCAGACTAATGGGCAGTACCGACATAAGCCGTTGTGGATCAGTAGCCAGCCCGCCTCCCAACAAGCCTGGTCAGTGCACCCTTCTTTCCAGGGTTAAAAGCACACAAACAGTGTCTTTGGGCAGTTGCTTGGGAGTCAATGAAGTGAGGCCAGGTGGCAAACCACAACCTGGGGTACCATCTGGCTCTTTGGTCTCTGGAATCTAAGGTAAAACCTCATGACTCTCTCCTTATGAGACTGCCTGGTGTGTAGATACAGGCAGACCTTGATAAGCAGCTGCTACTGGTTCTTGATCAGGTTGAAGAGCAGGGTAGCTTTTCCCCAGGTCTTCTCCTGGCCCTGCTGCGGTTTGGCCCTGTCCCCATGCCTCAAACTGGGTGAGTCTCAGCCCCCTAAAGCTAGGGGCCATTTCTTCTTCTTCCAATTCAACTCCATGCATGAAGGCATCCTTGTTACTTTTAGAATCCCTGATATCAGTATTCTCCCAACATACCATACCTTTATCTTCTGACCCAGCCTTTTAGCTGGGTCCCTGTAGTCTCTTTTAGGTGGTTCTGTTCCATTCCTGACTGGCATAACCCCTCCCAACTGGGTGGGCAAAATCCATCCAAGTATGCTTCATCTAGCAAGTCTATATAAGCCACCTCCAGCTGTAGCTCCTGCTGGATCAAAGGCCAAAGTAAGTTAGCTGCATGAGAGCCTGTCTCTAATCCCAGCATTCAACAGCCCTTGGGCAAACAGACACAGCTGTCTTTTCTCTGTCCCCAAGCTACAATCTGGATCCCCATATACAATGTCCCAAAGTGCCTCTTACAGCCCCAATGAAAAACAGGGTATTCCAACAGGTCCAACACAAACAGCATATTGCTCTTCCATGGAGACCTCCTCACATACCAATTCTTCCAGCCATTCCATTAGCTTGTGACATGGCCATAGTCCCAGGAACGTCATTCATTTGTTTAGAAGGCCCATTCTCCTACAGTCCTTTCCAGTCACCACAAAAGTATCTGTCTCTACTGGGGATAAGCATTTCCACTCCACAGGAGAAGTTGCTTACCTCTTTCCACTTCTCCTGTATCCGGAGTTCCCTCTGCTGATCCTTGGTTGAATCTACAGGCATTATCTCTATCCATCTTTGGTACAATCTGGATACTTCCACCTCCTTTGCTGCAGACATCTCTTCATAAGTTGCCATCTTTCTGTACTTTATACAGAGATCCCACCACTGCCACCAATTGTCACGAATAGTTCAATCCTACCCCAGCAGAATCGTGTGGTACTTGTTCTCTGTGGCACAAAAGATCGCTTCTGAAGAGGGAAATGCTCAAAGGTACAGGCAAAGAATACTGGATACAGGTTACTAGTGGCCTATGGTAAGACCACTCCCCAATTCAGGATACAAAACACAGAAATAGTCTCACACCTTGGATATGTGAAAACTAGAACTGAACCTTTATTTAATCATAGAACCAACATATTTATACATCTCCCATACCACACCCTTGTGTACCTTTGTGTATGTGTGTGATGTCCGCAACTAAGTCCCATCTGGCTTGCAATCTTGGTTACTATGAAAGCTCTTGAGATCAAACTGACCAGATATCTATAGCTGGCTAGTAAAACAAACTTGATGTTAATCTCAAGTGTTTGCTTAGGCCTCCTAAGGAACAGTCAGCTGCCTTGATGTATGTGTGCAGATGCAATGTCCTGCAGATAACTTCTGTGCAGAGCATTTTCAGTATTTCTGCATATATTCTCTTCTATATCACATTTTCCCTCCATAACATATTATAACTAAAATACAAGATAACAATGTACAGGCAAAATATAACCACACACAATAATACATACTCCCATAATTAATGGTAATATTACAGTCACTAAACAATGTAATCATGACACTGCATTAATGAAGTTTGCCAAAAAACAGGAAGTGCAGCACTGGGCCTATATAAGACAGTGACAGCAGAGTACCTGTGCACAGTTCTTATACTTGTCAGTTCTAATTGGTTTACCCGATTTTTTTGCTTACTCTTCTGTTGCTGATCCAAACTGTTGGGACCATTCCAGCTTCTTGACTCCTTTGGCTTTGTTTTCTGAATGCACTCTGCTGGCAGGCACTGATCTCCTGCCTGGACACTAGTTTATGAAAGATATTGGCCAGCATTTTGACCTTGAAATGTCTGACTTTGGTACATTGCCATTATCTTTGATATCCTGCTACTGGGTTTCTTCAGCCCAGCCTATAATAGTTGTTAGCCCACTATAATAGTTGATAGCTCCTGCGACATGTGTACTACGCAGGCATTACTCACAAGCTTCTATCCCTAAAGATAGGGAAAATTGTGCCATCTTCGTGCAGTAACAACTGTGCAGACACCAAAGTTGCGCATTCAAGTTTCGCCAGGGTGGGAGGGATCGTCGGGATGGGGAGAGAGAGGCAGAGAGAGAGATGAGGATGGAGGCAGAGAGAGAGGGAGGAAAGGAGGGAGGGAGGCAAAGAGGGAGAGAGACTGAGAGATAGAGCAAGGCAGAGAGAGTGGGAGAGAGTGAGCAAGAGAGAGGGAAGGAGAGGAGAGACACAGAAAGCAAACAGAGCACAAAGAGAGAGGGGGCACAGAGAGAGCACACACAAAAAGAGATGGCGCACAAAAAGAGGCAGAGGGCACACAGAGAGAGACAGCAAAGAGAGAGACCAGACAACTAAACATAACATTTGATAGTGTCATTTATGACAGGCAAGTTACTAGTCATAAAATAGCTGATCCAGCTACTGGGGTCAGAACAGTCTTACATCATATACATAGAAACAGAAGGACTACACATCTGCAGAATACTACATCAAAATGCACTGGATATACATCAATCCATTGCTAGAACAGAGCCTGCTGGTCATTCCATAGTATTTGACAATATTCTGAAGGTTAAGCTTTATGAATCTCTGGAGGTACAATCTAATTCCCAGTGACCATTGGGACAGGGGCTGTAATAATGGCAATTGTTTAGCACAACTCCAAATGAAGTTTTCTTAAGAGAGATCACAGAACAGTACTAAAACATGCACTGTATGAAGGTAATTAATGTTTGTCACGACCCAGGGGAGAGGGACCATCTTTGCTCCAGAATTATCTTGCCTTGGCTACAGAAATCCTCCCTTGGACGTGTAGTTGATGGGTTTCTCCGTGACCGCCTTCTATTCCAGGACCATCAGTATGCAGAACAGGATTCAAGGGGTTAAAAATATCAAGAATACCTTATAACCTCTAAATAAAAGTCAGACCACTATGTTCCCTAGAAGAGTGTTATTTTATTGGGAAGAGTTGGAACATTTATAGGCAAACAGAAGAATACTACTTTGATTTAACCCACAAACATGAGTTTTCAATCATGCTATGTGCTTTAGTGAAAGCTCTGTGTACATTTGATTTTAAGTTTAAAGACAGGGCCCTCCTTTTTTCTTCATTGTGTTAATATTGTTTTTACTTCAACTTATCCCTGTAATACAGAATATGTTGGCGTTTTACAATTAAAGGAAATAATAATAACACAAAACCTGCCCTTAACCAGTTACAGCCCTCTGCAGTACCTCACTGGTAATTACATCAAACACTTAAACACATTCAGAGTTCCCTTCTAAACTGGTTGGCTCACTTATAATAGTGTATGAATTCCCATTCCCTGTCCACAGCTAGATAATCCCACCAGACAGGTAGTTATCAAAATGTACAGTCCATTGCTCAAATACCCTGTCCCATGGAATTAGCAGGAACTGGAAAAAATTATCGAGGGAAGAGAGAGAGGATATGGTGCTTTTATGGAGAGGTCAACTCATACCCATATAACAGATCTTGAGAATGGTTTAATAGATGATATAGCATTGGTAGGGCTACTTGGAGATCAACAACAGGTAATAATGCTTATTTTAAAACAAATATTTAAACCTTGGTAAACTATACAAACCAATGCTATCGTTCTATCTGAATAATTTTACATATGTATTTTTAATTGTCTTTATCCCCTCTTTATCTTTTTTATTTTTGCTTTTTGGCTGATTTTTCTTCTTTTGAACACAGTGTAAAAACTATATTGTATTAAAATTATAGATGTCAACGACATCAAAATGAATGTAGATCAAATGAATAACCTATTTACAGAGCCATGAAAATGTATTTGCCGCTCTCCTGTTTTCCTCTGTTATTGCAGATTTATCACACAATATTTCTAGGGCTTCAGACAGAATCTAACCTGATAATAAACATTTATGCAACACAAACTGGAACTACGTGAAAAAAGAATGCCCCCTGGGTAAATAAACCCAATTAAAGGGACAAATAAAGTCAGCTAATTGACCACAGACAGAATTGATTATAGCCACCTCAATTATTTTGACCCTTATCATCAAAGGAAACCAGGAAGAGGGGCAATAACTGTTCACTAAACTGCGTTTAATTTACCATTTCTTATAAATTATACTTACTTTTTCTTTCTGCCATTCATTGTTCATTCATTTTAGTAATGTGCATTATTTTGGTCTTCCATGGGTCTACTGATTTTCTTCCTGCCATCAATACTGATTTGTAAATGATACCTCTCAGAAGTTGCCTCTGGCCTTTATAGCTATGAGAGCATTATGAGGTCACTTCTCACATCATAAAACATGTCAATGCAGTGACAGCTGGTAGCCTAGCAACAGACACCATAAACAAGAGATGAAGCACTAAGGCATCACTTCTAGAATAAGCATTAGATCGAATTAGCCATTCATAAAATTGTCTGAATACAGGACATTTAAGTAATAAAAACAGATTGTTGTTTGTGATGCTGCAAACTGGGAAATGTTATTTCGGTGGTAATTCTCCATCACTGTATTGAGTTTGCATGGTCCCATAGAGCCCTGATCAACCTACTTCGAGCATGGTTTAAAGGACATTGTCAAGAGAAAATCACTTATTGCAACCAACCAGAAGACCCGGAAGAGTTAACTCTACTGTTATATATCATTGTAAACGCTAGAATGATATTCCAAGGCAGCTTGATGAGTCTTGATGTCACTACATGGATTAATGACTAAAGCATTTAATAAAGTTACATACTCATACCAGCACAGTAGTGTACAGCAGCCAGTAGGTGGCACGCCATGACCTTGTTCGATGTGTGCTTAGGGTATGGGGTTAGGTTTAGATCTAGGAGTTCACATTTTAGTCAGTACTCCACTACAGCTTGTCTTGTAAATCTTTTTTATCATTGTTTTTATATTATATAAAAATACAAAAAATATATAAAATCTTCCAAAACTAAGAAAGAAATAAGAGGAAATAGGATTTTTTAATTTATGCTAATAAAGGTTAAGAGAGAGACACAAACATGCCAGAGAGAGACACGCACAGGTCAGAGAGAGACACCCACAGGCCAGAAAGAGAGACACACAGGACGGAGAGATACACAGGACGGAGAGATACACGGGACGGAGAGATACACGGGACGGAGAGAGAAAAAAGAGGGGGAGAGAGAGACATAGGACAGAGAGAGCACACAGAAAGAGAGCAGAGAGAGAGAGAGCAACAAACACAGGGCAGAGGAGTGGACAGAGACACAAGCCAGAGAGAGAATACGCAGAGAGAGGGCGCAAAGAGAGAGACAGAAGAGTGGGAAAAGGGATAAAGAAAGGGAGAGAGAAAAAAGACAGAGAGAGAGAGCAGATAGAGAATACGCACTGACAGAGAAAGCGCACAGAGAGAGAGACAAAGAGAGACTGAAGAGGGAGAAAGCACAGAAACACACAGGACAGAGAGAGAGAGGGAGAAAGAAAGGGAGAGAGACATAGTACAGAGAGAGAAATGCACACACAGAGAGTGGACAGGGAGAGACACAGGACAGAGAGCAGACAGAGAATACGCACAGAGAGAGAGACAAGAGAGACTGAAGAGTGAGAAAGCACAGAGAGAAACACACAGGACAGAGAGAGAGAGAGGGAGAAAGAAAGGGAGAGAGACATAGTACAGAGAGAGAAATGCACACACAGAGAGTGGACAGGGAGAGACACAGGACAGAGAGAGAGAGAGCAGACAGAGAATACGCACAGAGAGAGAGACAAAGAGAGACTGAAGAGTGAGAAAGCACAGAGAGAAATACACAGGACAGAGAGAGAGAGGGAGAAAGAAAGGGAGAGAGACATAGTACAGAGAGAGAAATGCACACACAGAGAGTGGACAGGGAGAGACACAGGACAGAGAGAGCAGACAGAGAATACGCACAGAGAGAGAGACAAAGAGAGACTGAAGAGTGAGAAAGCACAGAGAGAAACACACAGGACAGAGAGAGAGAGAGAGGGAGAAAGAAAGGGAGAGAGACATAGTACAGAGAGAGAAATGCACACACAGAGAGTGGACAGGGAGAGACACAGGACAGAGAGAATACGCACAGAGAGAGAGACAAAGAGAGACTGAAGAGTGAGAAAGCACAGAGAGAAACACACAGGACAGAGAGAGACATAGGACAGAGAGAGAAAGTGCACACACAGAGAGCGGACAGGGAGAGACAGTACACAGAGAGAGAATGTAAGTGTGCAGAGAGAGAGAGAGGGCATGCAGAGAAAGCGCGCTGACACCATTACAGACATGTTACTAGTAGAATAAGAGGTGATCCTTTTCCACTATGGTGATTGGGCATGCTAAGCAATGCAATAATTGTTGCCCTATAAGTTTTCCCTTACTTAATAATTAATAATCAATGCATCATCAAACGAACTATCTCCTGTCCTCTTGTTCTGGCACTATTGAGCTCCTCTGTACACATTGCACTTTCGTACGGCGGTATTGCCAGCTGTATTGCAGGCAGTGCTAATGTGCCAATAAGATAATTAGCATTCTGTTATACACATGAGGTGCCTGCAGAGTGTCCCCCTCTGTCATTACTATTTGACAGTGTCACTGTCCTAGTAACAGGTGGACCTGACACCAGCAGCACAAACCACTCCCACCGTGACGTCACACAACAGCAGGGCCCGGAACACTCGCGAGAAATCCCAGCATCCCCCGGAAGTACCACCAAAGTCTCGCGGTGTAACTACTGTCTTTATATATTTTTTTATTTATTATGCCCATTGTTGTTATTTTGTAGGCGACATTTTGTCACCCAATGTAGGAGCGTATTCTCCGCACTCTCTTCCGGTATAGTTCAGTTGTTTCTCAGTCTTTTAGCCCTGTGTATAGGACTGCCTCCCAGTGACGTCATCGCGCAGTCGGTTGTACGGAGCGTAAGACTGAGCGAGCTAGACCGGGGAGCAGGTGAGAGAGGGAACGTGAGAGGTCACCGGAGAGAGATGAGGTTGATATGAGGCAAGGGAAAGAGAAGAGCAAGGAGGAGAGATTAGGCAAGCAGGAGAGGGGACAAGGGAAGAGAAGAGGCATAGGGAAGAGAAGAGGCATAGGGAAGAGAAGAGGCATGGGGTAGAGAGGAGGAGAGAGACAAGGCATTAGGTAGAGAGACAAGGCATGGGGTAGAGAGACAAGGCATGGGGTAGAGAGACAAGGCATGGGGTAGAGAGACAAGGCATGGGGTAGAGAGACAAGGCATGGGGTAGAGAGACAAGGCATGGGGTAGAGAGACAAGGCATGGGGTAGAGAGACAAGGCATGGGGTAGAGAGACAAGGCATGGGGTAGAGAGACAAGGCATGGGGTAGAGAGACAAGGCATGGGGTAGAGAGACAAGGCATGGGGTAGAGAGTGGGAGAGAGACAAGGCATGGGGTAGAGAGACAAGGCATGGGGTAGAGAGTGGGAGAGAGACAAGGCATGGGGTAGAGAGTGGGAGAGATATGAGGCAAGGGGGAGAGAGAAGAGGCATGGGGTAGAGAGGGAGAGAAATATGAGGCATGGGGTAGAGAAGAGGCATGGGGTAGAGAAGAGGCATGGGGTAGAGAAGAGGCATGGGGTAGAGAGGAGGCATGGGGTAGAGAGGAGGCATGGGGTAGAGAGGAGGCATGTGGTAGAGAGGAGGCATGTGGTAGAGAGGAGGCATGTGGTAGAGAGGAGGCATGTGGTAGAGAGGAGGCATGTGGTAGAGAGGAGGCATGTGGTAGAGAGGAGGCATGTGGTAGAGAGGAGGCATGGGGTAGAGAGGTAGAGAAATATGAGGTATGGGGTTGAGATGAGGCAAGGGGAGAGAAGAGGCATGGGGTAGAGCGGGAGAGAAATATGAGGCATGGGGTTGAGATGAGGCAAGGGGGAGAGAAGAGGAATGGGGTAGAGAGGGGGAGAGTGAGAGAGACGAGGCATGGGGGAGAGAGGAGAAGAAATATGAGGTATGGGGGAGAGAGGCGAAGAAATATGAGGCATGGGGGAGAGAGGCGAATAAATATGAGGCATGGGGTTGAGATGAGGCAAAGGAGAGAGAGGAAACATGGGGTAGAGCTGAGGCAAAGGAGAGAGGAAACATGGGGTAGAGCTGAGGCAAGGGGAGAGATGAGGCACGGGTTAGAGAGGGGTAAAGGAGAGATGAGGCAAGGGGATAGAGGGGTAAGGAGGAGAGACGAGGCATGAGTAGAGAGGGATAAAGGTGAGAGATTAGGCAAGGGGGGAGAAGAAGCGTGGGGTAGAGAGGAGTAAAGGAGAGAGATAAGGCAATGGGGAGAAAATAGGCATGGGAGAGAGAGAAGGCAAGGGGGAGAGTGGGGGGGGGGGTCTAGGAAGGGAGAGGGTTTGAGAAAGGGGAAGATGGGGGCAAGTGAGAGACGGGCAGTGAATGTGAGGTAGATGTATAGGGTGAGTGTCACTCATGATCAGGGAGTATATGGGGAGGATGAGTGTGTATATGGTGAGTGTCGCTCATGATCAGGGAGTATATGGGAAGGATGAGTGTGTATATGGTGAGTGTCACTCATGATCAGGGAGTATATGGGAAGGATGAGTGTGTATATGGTGAGTGTCACTCATGATCAGGGAGTATATGGTGAGTGTCACTCATGGTCAGTGAGTATATAGGGAGGGTGAGTGTCACTCATGATCAGGGAGTATATGGGAAGGATGAGTGTGTATATGGTGAGTGTCACTCATGATCAGGGAGTATATGGGAAGGATGAGTGTGTATATGGTGAGTGTCACTCATGATCGGGGAGTATATGGGAAGGATGAGTGTGTATATGGTGAGTGTCACTCATGATCAGGGAGTATATGGTGAGTGTCACTCATGGTCAGTGAGTATATAGGGAGGGTGAATGTCACTCATGATCAGGGAGTATATGGGAAGGATGAGTGTGTATATGGTGAGTGTCACTCATGATCAGGAAGTATATGGTGAGTGTCACTCATGGTCAGTGAGTATATGGGGAGGGTGAGTGTCACTCATGGTCAGTGAGTATATGGGGAGGGTGAGTGTCACTCATGGTCAGTGAGTATATGGGGAGGGTGAGTGTCACTCATGGACAGTGAGTATATGTGGGGGTGAGTTTAAATCATGAACAGTGAATAGAGTTAGTGTGACTCCCAGAGCATCAACATATGTGGTGGGTGAGTTAGTGTGACTCCCAGAGCATCAACATATGTGTTGTGTTTAGTATGAGAGTGGTACAGGGGTAACTTATGTGAGGCAGATTATTGTATATGTTGTGGGCGGTAGAGGGGGGGGGGTGTATGTAGAGATTGGGTAAGGTGCACAGTGTGTGTGACTGGTGAATATATATGTAACATCCTAAACAGACACCTACCTTGCATGCATAAGTGGGAGCTTGGGGAGGATGAGCAAGCACAGAGGAGTGGTAGTGTTAGTGTTGAGTGAGTATGTATGACATGAAAGAGAGTGTATGTAGAGTGATTGTGAGACCTAGTGAGTGATGCAGGAAAAGGGTGGTGTAAGTTTAGGATAAGTCAGGCAAAGGTGGTGCTTATAGGTAGTATAGCAGAGATCAAGAGAAGGCGACTGTGGGTAAGTGTGCAGAGTAAATAGCGACTGTGGAGGGTGCATGTATATACAGGGGTGGACAAACATCTAAAACCTAGGAGCCAGGAATATTTTAGAAGCTTGGAAGAAAGCCTGTCATAGAGATGTATTATACTTTGGAAAAATATTTAGTAGCCAGCAGTACAATCTGTAAGAGCCCCGGCTCCAGGAATTTTCCAGTCCTGTGTATGTATGTGTGTATTCTGAGTGTTAGGCAGTGAATGTTGAGTGCTTGTGGAGGACAAGTTGCAAACTTGGGGAAGTGCATGTAGAAGGAGAGTGAGACTCTGGGGGGTGCACATAAGTATGTGTATATAGAGTGAGGTTGGGGGTGATGAGTGTATACGTGAGTCCTGTGCGTGAAGCACTGAAACTCCCAGTTACAATGCAAGCATTACATCTAAAATATGTACATAAAACAACTTGTGCTATATATATATATATATATATATATATATATATATATATATATATATATATATATATATATATATATATATATATATATATATTTATTGTGAGTGAGGTAGCCGTGAATGTCCAGTAATCCAGTTGAATAATCAGAGTATTGCAGTGAATAGTGATACCTTTTTTATTTGACAAACTTAATCATAATAAAGCGACAAGCTTTCGAGAGATAATGCCTCTCTTTATCAAGTCAAAAAACACTTCCATTACATATTGTATTAGTAAGTCACAACTATAACAATAGTGATTTTGGTATAATTATTTGCTTATTATATATAAAATGTTTATAGTATTTTTTGTACAGCACCTTGTCACTTTCAGAGTAGTTTAGTCCATTCTTGCATGTTAAATTAGAGGGTAATTGGTGGATCCCCAGTTCCACCATTAGGATTAGTTTATTTCGTTTTTTTTTTAAATAGTGTATTCAGTATTAGTATAAAGGAGCAAATGGTGGGCTCCAATGCCACCAAACCAGCACAGGATAATCCTTAATTTAATTTGATCTCTGTTTATCACTTTACTACCATTAACCTTTACTCAGGTTATATTTTTGTGTAAATATTTTACGGTATCATAGCAATTACAGTATATACTCGAGTATAAGCCGACCCGAGTATAAGCCGAGGCACCTATTTTACTACAAAATACTGGGTAAAATGAGTGACTCGAGTATAAGCCGAGGGTGGGAAATGTGCTGCCCCCTGTGTCCCCTCTCCCTTCCCTGTGTCTCTTCTCCCCTCTCCCTTCCCTGTGTCTCTTCCAACCTCTCCCTTCCCTGTGTCTCTTCCAACCTCTCCCTTCCCTGTGTCTCCTTCAACCTCTCCCTTCCCTGTGTCTCTTCCAACCTCTCCCTTCCCTGTGTCTCTTCCAACCTCTCCCTTCCCTGTGTCTCTTCCAACCTCTCCCTTCCCTGTGTCTCTTCCAACCTCTCCCTTCCCTGTGTCTCTTCCAACCTCTCCCTTCCCTGTGTCTCTTCCAACCTCTCCCTTCCCTGTGTCTCTTCCAACCTCTCCCTTCCCTGTGTCTCTTCCAACCTCTCCCTTCCCTGTGTCTCTTCCAACCTCTCCCTTCCCTGTGTCTCTTCCAACCTCTCCCTTCCCTGTGTCTCTTCCAACCTCTCCCTTCCCTGTGTCTCTTCCAACCTCTCCCTTATCACCCTCCTCAACCCCACTGCTCAATCTCCCTCCTCATCCTCAACCTCCCTCCTCATCCTCAACCTCCCTCCTCATCCTCAACCTCCCTCCTCATCCTCAACCTCCCTCCTCATCCTCAACCTCCCTCCTCATCCTCAACCTCCCTCCTCATCCTAAGGGGGGGGGGGTTAGAGAGACACGGGGGGGGGGGGTTAGAGAGACACGGGGGGGGGGGGGGGTTAGAGAGACACAGGGGGAAAGTGACTCGAGTATAAGCCGAGGGGGCCCTTTTTTGCCGTAAAAAAAGGGCTGAAAAACTCGGCTTATACTCGAGTATTTACGGTATATCATTATTAGTGACTTGCCCGTCAAAAATGACGGGGCAATAAAATTTGAATGCTGTTTGAGACATAATTGAAACCGTTTTGTACTGTGAGGACCTTCGGCGCTCATTGCGAGCCTCTCCTGTCGTGTAATTTTGGTCCTCTGAGAGATATCTATTTTTATGTATATGTAGTTAAGTAATAATTAATGATTTATTAAATAAATTAATATTTTTTATTATTTATAATTGATATATGCAGCGAGCAATAGGCTGAAGAGCGAACAATCTGTTTGTATTTTGCGTCTGCATACAATATACATTGTGAGTGTTGGTGCCCTGCTTATAAAGTGTAATGAATGTTTGAACTGTGCATGCTAAATAGGCTGCGAGGTAAAGGCATTGGTTTATTGTGTAAAGTGGCATTGTATAGTCGTAATGTTATTAATGTGGTACGCGTCTTGTGAGCATTTTCCGGCTTTTGTAGTGTATCTTGTAGGTCGTAGTGTGATGTGTAAAGTGCTAAGAGTTTTGCAGTGTTTTACGTGGTCTGGGTTCGTGTAGCCTCGTTTTCATTTTTTTCGGCGGCCATTTTTTTCCTCGCTTAGGCAATTTTCGAGTCCCGAAAATTGTCTAAATCGAGTTAAATTCGTGTTCCTAACTCACAGATGTCCTGGCTGTTGCCCCATGCTGTCTGTGATGTTTTTGGAATGGTTTTGGGTGTATTTAGTGTGTTTTTCGTGTTTTTTGTTCGGCCGCTAATTTTGTAAAGTTTTGCGTCTCATATCTTTTTTTTTTTCTCGCATGGGCTAAGTGCTACGGTTTAACGGCTCGCCTCGCTTTGCGAGCCTCGCAGCGATGAGTGCCAAAGGCGTTCATCGGCTAAGTCGTACGCACTTCGCAAAGCGTGACATCTATTATATGTGATATTTTGCTGGTGATTGTTCATTGCTGCTAAATGTAATTTTAATTGTTTTTAAAATGTTGTATTCTTATATGTAATGAATAAACTGAGAGATTATATTTATCCTGTTAATAATTAATTAATTTCTACCATATCTTAGGAGATTTAACCGGTTTGGATATATAGGTGTTCTTTTTCTCTTTTTTTTGTTTATTGAATTATTTACACTTTTCCATTCCAGTTTGTATGTATTCAAGAATAAAATTAGCATTTACTATTTCAAATAATTTATACAGCGATTTCATACCACCTCTCCTCAGTTTACTAGTTTCATATTCCACCTTCCATGAAGCCTACCTTGTTTTGGTTTCTAAATGTTGAAAATGGGGAAAACAACTTTTCTGCAGAGCTTGCTATTGTTGGTGGTGTTTATATTTTTGCTCTTAAAGTGACACAGCAGAGGTTTCAATTATGGTATAACTTATAACTACAGGGGATTATAAGTACTTTATTAATTGAATGTTTTGAAAAAGAATGTATTTTCTTATAGTAAGTCAGTCAGCCTTTTTTGATTCACCTACCACAGTTCTTATTATTGAGATATCATAGCTGGCAATTACTGATGACCCTGAGTCTATTGTAATGTATGTTGGGAAACAAACAACTGGACACGCATTAATAATATCCAAGTGTTACAGCATTTATTACTTATAGTAAATGACACCATATTTGGAACCTCTGTTTAACAGAGTTTTACAGCTTGTTAGTATATCTACAGATTAATAGCCCTATTAAATTCCCTGAACGTGTAAAACCGTAGCCCGCAAGACTTGCGGCTATTAAATTGGCCAAGTAAAGCAACTCGCTGACGATTTGCGGCTTAAGAGCGAGAAAAACCCTACGGGAAGTGAAAATTTGACCTGCCCACCCGTAACTGTTAAGTTCGTAAACCGCTATTAAATTGCAACAAATTCACTGGCGTTAAACCCGTAACCTTCAAGTGGAGCCAAAAAGCCAAAGGAGGACCTGCAAGGGGTTAAAAGTCCAACTTGTAGCACAGTAAATGCAAATATACACACACTAGTGTACTTATAATAAAAGTTAGAATTAATAGCACAACATTCTCAAGCTTGCAAATCTGCAATATAAAATACTTTTATAATGTGTTATTTCAGTGTTATATCGATTCCGGCAATCAATGTATTACGCATGTAATAGAATGTCATATTTACGGCTTTATCAATATTCCATTATTTCTAGAATGCAGGTTCGATCAAAACACGTACCGTAATTGAAACCTGTAAGGCTTTGAAATCCAACCTGCATTTTTCAGTGATGTCATGCTGACGATCTCTTTTGCCATTGGCTCCCTCTAAACCCGTAATACAAGCTTGACTAATTGATCATGTTCAGGCCCCACATGCAACATGCACAAGAATGGTTTACGGGTTTGCGTCGCCGGCCCATAGCTCGTTGCATGGTCTAATTTAATAGCGCTGCTGCGGACTTCAGATTTAATGTGGCTATTTATTTATTTATCTATTTATTTATTTATTTATTTATTGGCTGAAAAGTGATAATATTTCTTCTGCAAGAAGATTCTTTGCAAATCCATTTGCATGGCAGTGATGGGCGACCCTCTTTTATTTGTGTTACTTTAAACCTGTACTCAAGCCCTTTGAAACTCTCAAATAAAAGCTAGTAATAATACCAATATGTTTTATTAGCAACACCTATTACTATGCAATGTTTTGTGAAGTTTGTTTTAATGATGCATTGATGCTTGATAAAATTTATATTATGATTTTTATTTTCACTCTTATGAAGTCATCCAGGGTGGGAGAGACTTGGGTTGGGAGAAGCGGGATAAAGGAATAAAAAAAAAAAGGAAATTCAAGGCTAGGCAATGATTCATAGACTGCTTTCCAGGCAGATTTTGTTGCCAGTACAAACCAATTTCATGTGTTGATACAAATCTATGCCTGACAATGTAGCACCGCTTGCCACCACTGGCCTTATAGTATTATGCAACAAACTAAAAACATTCATAATTAAGCAACTCCTGAGCATAAAATCATTTGTAGAGAAAATGTGTATAGACTCTACATGTGTCTAGGCCATCTGGTGAGTGTCATTTGGTATTTACATGGCTGCAATGTGTGTAAGGTGTACATGGATCCAAAGTCCGAGGCGCTCAAACTGAAAACGAACGCCACCTAAGTCGTTTTTTTTTCTATAGGCCTGGTTACCTATTCAGAGAGCAGCCCCTCTGACTTTTTCTGTTTATGCAAGTGACCCTTAGGGCTTTTGTCTCCCTACGAATGATAGGGGGAACCAGACGTGGACTCCTTGCTCACTGTACCTTAGGGAGTACACCTACTCCTCACTGACTAGAGGCTGAAACGTACATCTGGAGTTTGCTGTTTCTCCTGTTAACGGTTGAGTGAGACCAGAGTGATGTACTGCAGGATATTTCTCCCCATAGAGGAGGGTAACCAGACCTATAAAACAAACCTACTTTGGTGTTGTCTGTTCTTAGTTTCAGTGTCTCCGACTTTTTTTTTAATACAAAATAACATAGGGTTATTAATTGTGTAATTGGTGAGTAAGTTCAGCTTTCACAGGTTGAGATTCCCTACACATGCTCAGAAGTGCTTGTATCAAGGGTCTTCCAGAGTGGAACTTGGGATCATTGCATCTTGCTTTAGAGACAGAAGTGGTGTGCGCTACCACTTTTACTCTTAACAGTGTTGGATTTATGGTCTGATTTAGGGAGCAAGCTCAGTTTTCAGCAATAGACATATCCCAGGCACATGCTCATAAGCAGACATTGTTACGACAAAGAACATCCTGCTTACTCTACTCTATAAGAACAACGTTAGAGTGGTACTTTGAATTGGTCTGATTGTACTTGCCTGCCATCAGGTTCTATTGCATGATGACATTTTCAGTAACAAACATGACTTATGAATGTATTACCAAAACATATATTTTTTAAAATATATATTTCATTACATTTGTTGTCAGAGTAGAACATGTATCCCAATATTTATGATTGTTTTGTATTACTTAGGTTAGGTGACATGGTTATGAAAGCATCCATGGAAGATGATGATTCAGGATGGGAACTTTCCATGCAGGACAAGATGGGAAAGAATAATGGCAACTGGATAGACATAACTCAGGACTTCAGAGATGCTTGCAGTGGTAATTATACTCTTAAATACCTAACCGCTTGGTAAAAGCCATAATACTAATCAGTTACATGATGCTTGTAAGAATTTAATGGGAAGAAGTAAATACCAGTGACAAACTGTTCTTGGAGATTTATAAAGAAGCCCTGATAAAGCTGGAATAAAAATGATCACATTTTTATATTCATTTCTGAAAGTTGATAAAATAAAACAACCAATAAAAAATGTTCTTTCCATTACAGAGTTAAAGCTGGGAGAGCTGCTTCATGATAAGCTGTGAGTATAATTGTGCACAATACAAATGTATTTTTATATCCTCAGTACAGTTTTTGTCTAATGAAATGATGGCATCTCATGGAAGTAATGAATCTTTTTTTAGCTTCAGAAAACATTACAATTACCAAAATACCCTCCAGTAAGACTTGTTTTATTTTCTAGTTTGCAACAGTGGTTTGCAATAGCCAGTGGTATTTTTAAATCCATTAAATCACTAAGTATTTCTTGTGAACTAAAAATAACCAATGTCAGGGAATGTGCTTTTGTTTCCATATGTTACAAGATTCTTGTTTTCCAATTAGTACCACACTTGCTATCTTAGGAAAGAAATGTAAAGGGGAACTGCAGTCTTAATAAAATTCCACTTGTTTTTTTTAATGAGTTCAACATTTTATAAAGGTTTAAAAACAACTTTTCTCATGTTTTTTGTTCTGTAAAAACAATGCAATTTTTTGTCAAGCTTAGTGTATGTATTACATTTGCAATTTCTTTTTTTTTTGTTTCCATCAGTTTTGGTCTGTTTGAAGCCATGTCTGCCATTGAAATGATGGATCCTAAAATGGACGCTGGTATGATTGGAAATCAGGTTAACCGAAAAGTTCTCAACTTTGAACAAGCTATCAAGGTTGGTTTCAACTTTTATTAAGTGTATCCATAAAAATTGTATTAACACCTCAAAGTTGGATGGATAAGTAATTAAATATAGACCCCTTATGCAATCCCAATATTTATTAATTTACCTCCCAATTCTTACTATGCAACTCTTTAATCTTTTGTTTCGTATGCTCTAACACACAAATATATATGTTTAATTATTGATATCTGTTGAATGTGTTTCTATCCTATGGGTGTTTGTTAGTTATAGATTAAAAATGGACAGCATTCTGTTGCGCACATTTAGGCTGCTCCAGGTGCAGCATTCTCTCTCTAGAAAATTACGAACAAGCTTCCTGTTTTTGTTGTAATGAAAATTCAATTTGTTTATTCATAGGATGGCACAATTAAAATAAAGGATTTGTCGTTGCCAGATCTAATAGGAATCATGGATACCTGCTTCTGCTGCCTGGTAAGTGTTTGCAACATAGATTCATCACAGAAACATACGTTTTGACAGTAGATATGAACCAATAGTTTGACCTGGTCTGTTTAAGTACAGTCTTAATTAATTAATCATTAGGATAACATTATGTCTATTGCAGGCAATTTTGATCTCCCTGACTGTTTTAAACTCCTAACTTGAATACTGTTCCACATAACTACTTTGTGCAAATGAATACTTGATCATATTACGTCACCCTATTCACTGAAATAACCAAATTATGTTGTGTCTTCTAGAACAGTGTATTACTGAACAGTTTGTAAGAATCATAGAAAACTGTTGATTGTAAAACTGTAACGGCTAAACTACTGGTTAAATTAATATGCGGGTCACCTACAGTTAGTTCAGTCCCTGATGAGGTGTGTTTGCTCATCCACACAACATATTGTGAATATCTTTGGAATAGTCATCAGTATGGAATTACATTAGGACAACATGGATGGAAAAATCCAAGCAGTCTGTTGCCTGGATTCCTAAAGATCTATAGTACATTGCTATATTTGTTCCATTCTTACTTGCCGTGTTTATATTCAGTCCTGTGAACAATACATCATTGAAATAATAGTAAACATTTCTTAGACATTACATTCTATATGCATACAAATCTGGGAAGCTATTTCTCATAGTAATATTTCTGTTTCCCCCTCCAGATAACCTGGTTAGAAGGCCACTCTCTGGCACAAACTGTTTTTACTTGCCTTTACTTTCATAATCCTGACTTCATAGAAGACCCAGCTATGAAGGCATTTGCACTGGGAATCCTCAAAATATGTGACATTGCTAGAGAAAAAGTTAATAAAGCTGCTGTTTTTGAAGAGGTAAGAGTCCTTTGTATTGTCTTAAATAGATCTGTCTATAACAACATTTTTGTTGTTAAACAATTATCATTTTACAGGAGGATTTTCAGTCCATGACTTATGGATTTAAAATGGCTAATGGTGTGACGGATCTACGAGTTACAGGTAATATTTAGTGGTCATTATTTCAGTATATACTTAATGAGGTTTCGAACAATTCTTACACTCTTGAAATTGTATTTCTAGGTATGTTAAAAGATGTAGAAGATGATCTACAGAGAAGAGTGAAGGTACATTTTTTTTAACCTTGTTATGCTGAGTAAACTTCATAATGAATTTATATAAATTTGAAGAAAATTTTGACAGGATGTTAAAATGCTTTGTATAACATAAGTGTTGGGAATCTAGTAGAATTATTTACTTATTCTTATGGCAGTCACTCTTTTGTTAAATGTGTATTAATTACACTTTTTATTTTAGAGCACCAGAAGTCGTCAGGGAGAAGCAAGAGATCCTGAAGTAGAACTTGAAGTAATTTTCCTTCTAATTGACATAGATGAGATTTTTGTTGTGAATATAGGATATGGCCGTTATCTGTGGACTTTTTTTTTTTTTAGTGTGCACACTCTTTATGGTTAAATTAGTGAGATGGAGTTTAGCGTTTTCCATAGTTTATTAAGGTTGTCTTTTTTTTAAATGTATTTTAAAATATATATATGTTTTAATAACATTCAATTGAGAAAGTACTTATAGCTACTATTACTATATAGAACCTTTTACATGACTGAATAATTAACCCCATTGAGCATCATGGATTTAGCTCTGTATTATTTGCATGTAAGTTAAACAAGATTCATGCCAACACATTGCTTGTGTTAAACTCTAGTAATAAAGTGGAATTCAGTGTTTACTTTACAGTAATATGCATTTCTTTTTTTCTTTTTCTGTTTGTTCCTCAGCACCAACAGTGCTTAGCTGTATTTAGCAGAGTCAAATTTACTCGTGTCCTGCTAACTGTTTTGATAGCATTTACCAAGAAGGAGGTAAGGAAGTTTTATTTTTTTGTCTGGTAAAAAATAAAATCATGTCTTCTATGATTTTTTATTTATTTTTTTGCTGATAAGATTTACTATAATTTCGTATGTTGCATAGACAAGTGCGGTGATAGAAGCATCAAAGCTGATAAGCCAAGCGTCTGACCTTCTCTCTGCTATTCACAATTCCCTCTCATATGGCATTCAAGCACAGAATGATACCACAAAAGGAGGCAAGTATTTGGTATTTGTTTATTAAAAAAACATTATACATTTCTTTTGTGTGCTTTGTCACATTGTAAGTACCAATGTTCAGATAAGCTCTTATTTCACAAAGCAATATGTGTGTGTAGAAAATGCATAAAAACCCTGTACTATACATATTTAATTATGTGTAACTTTATTTTTTATTTCAGATCATCCAATTATGATGGGGTTTGAGCCTCTTGTAAACCAGCGGTTGCTTCCACCAACGTTTCCTCGTTACGCAAAAATAATTAAAAAAGAAGAAATGGTTAACTATTTTTACAAACTTATAGATCGAATAAAAGCAGTTTGTGAAGTAGTGAACTTAACTAATCTTCATAGTATACTGGTAAGTTTATTAATTGCAACCCTGTTCCTACAGGATCTGTGAAATAAATGTGAATTAGATTTTTGTGTGGAAATGAAAAGGCAGCACTTGCTATTTTTATATTTTTCTCGCATTAAATATAAGTTCAAGTAATTGTGAATAGGAGCCTGTAAGATTTTTCTTTAGATCACTTTTCAGTTAATATACTTGTAGAAAGCAAGACTTTTTGGGAGCCAAAAATATCAAGAGACAAATTTTGTCTTTCACATTTCAGCTTCATATAATTGTTCACATTGATTCTATTTTTTTTTATTTTTTATTTTATAGGATTTTTTTTGTGAATTCAGTGAACAGTCTCCTTGTGTTCTCTCAAGATCTCTTTTGCAGGTAAAGTTTCATTTAATGTACATTTTTCAAACTTTTGCCTTTTTAGTGCATTTTAATGGCTCTTCAAACAGAGCTTTTGAAAGCTTGTATGTTTTTTTTTCTGTAGCTCAATTGGTAATTTGTCAGAAAATGTGGCTTTACATACATAACTTTTTATTAGATGCCATTCTTATGAGCTAACACTTCTTTTTAAAGAGCCACTGTAGAGGGCAGACAGTTGTTGTTTATTTTGCTTCTGACCCAAGGAGCGTACACGCAGGTTGATGACGTCATTGCAAGGCGTCTCTACCTCGTGGCACGCCGCGTAGTAGGTTTCTGACAGTATCTCACCACTGGAGTGAATACTAACTGAGAGCAACGTCTTTAGTTACTTCAGCTATTCATGTTTAATTTACAGTTTCTCTATAACTCGATACAACGAATCTATATAACAATACTAGTTTAAAAAAAAAACAGATTTAAAACAATTTAATGAGGAATTTATGCAATTCCATTGTAGTAATAGCACTAGTCACTTTAACGACCTAATAGCCCAATATACAAGGTGAATCTGTAGGTTAATTCATTGTGTGACACTATTTATTCTAGATGAAGGGAATTTCTAACCCTTGTATTAGATACTTACTTAATTCACTTTAATCTACTTTAGCACTTTAGAACCTATATCAATTGTAAGGTTCCATATTGTTTAATAAAAGCACCTTTTTCACACTAATGTTCACTTTTTAAAGTAATTTATTTAGCACATGGTATGCATTCCCAGAGTCTGGATTTAATATATGATAAATTCTATATATCCAAGTAACTTCGATCTACACAACCTGCTTCTGAATATTTTTATAATATTTTTAAACTATTTATTAAAAGCTAAGTTTTAATTCACAATCTCTTTAGCTCTTTTTGAGTTAAAATAGGTGTGCACATAATAGGGAACTCTGTTGTTTCTTTTTTGGTTATGTAGTAACCAGTGATTTTAAAATTATCCTTCTCCTTTGAATGAAAAAATCCAAATTGCATTACAAAATAAATGTGATATTTATTTTTAGTAATTTAAAATATAACTCTCAGTTCCTTACAGATATATTCTTTGTTTTAAAGACTACTTTCCTAGTGGATAATAAGAAAGTTTTTGGGACACATCTGATGCAGGACATGGTGAAAGATGCGTTACGATCATTTGTTAGCCCTCCGGTCCTTTCCTCAAAGTAAGTTACTTAAACACGCTTTATTATTTCAACATACATCACATCCTACACGGTTTGGTCTGATTGCACTTTGTGCTATTTACAATGCTTCTTTTTTCAGATGTTGTCTATATAACAATCACCAGGCAAAAGACTACATTGATTCCTTTGTGACTCACTGTGTTCGGGTGAGTATCTTTTATATATTTTGATATAAAATAGCATATTCTTGAGTCACATATAATGCAAGTAATAAGTTCTTGAATTTGTGTCTTTAAGCCATTCTGCAACTTGATTCAGATCCATGGTCATAATAGGGCTCGTCAAAGAGATAAACTTGGACATATTCTTGAAGATTTTGCTACTCTACAAGATGAGGTAGGCACTATTATTTAAGTAATACAGTTTGTATTAATAAAGATACAAAAAACTCATGTTTTCTTATTTCAATGATTTAACATGACACGGCAAACACTAGGTAACCACAGAAATGGAATTAAATTAAATAAATCAAATTGCACCTAGTTTTAGATAACTGTGCTTTTAAGCATAAATTAACTATAAAGTACCTTGCTCTCTTTTTTTTTTTTTTGTGGGCAATTTAACTCATAGTAGGATTGAATAGAAAAGAAATAATAAGTTCTCAAGATCTTATATGTTAAAGTTTTATTATTCTAATCAATATTATCTGGACATATCCTTTTTTTCCCTCACATCCAATATGTGAGTTAATTAATGCCCCTAGTTAAGAGACTTTTAATGAGTGCTCCTTTTTAGATAATTTATTCTTAAAATATCCAACTTATTTTGAAAATATCCATGTGCTTATGGGAGATCCTGTTATCAATAGTACAGGAGAAAAATGTAATAGGTAACATGAAAAGACAATAAACTTTAACGAAGGGGGGGCGCTTCTTGCTATTGTGTTATTTTGGAATGCATATTTTTATTTTTGAACAAGAATGTGCTGCAAAAAAAGCTTACATCAATTTGCGGTTCAGCTTAATTGTTCACTTGGGTTTCTGTAGAAAACTATGTAAGACAAGTGAGATATTCAGCGAATTTAAATTTCCTATGTTTAACTTCAGAAGATGTCTTCAAAGCTATATGTTTATTCCTGTTTGCTGACCTATTTATTAGCCTCCCTTTCTGAATTGCTACCTTGTCATGGTGAAGGAGCTTGTGTACCTCCGTGAACCTGTAAGCTATACCATGCAGGTCATAGCAGAGAGGTCAGACAAATTGCGGTCCACTGGAGAAGGAACTGGCAACCCTCTCCAGTATCTTTGCCATGAAAAAAAGTATGGATTAGCACAACCAGACACAAGATGTGCCTGCCGTGTTGCAGTCCATAGTGTCATGGAGAGTCTGACACGACTGAACAACAATTTCTAGCCTGCGTAGTATTTCCCTAAACCAGGATAGAAGATTTTGCTTCTTATATTTATGTTCTTTGCTTTTTTTCACTCTAGGCAGAGAAGGTAGATGCTGCCCTCCACAGCATGCTGCTAAAACAGGAACCACAGAGGCAACATTTGGCTTGCCTAGGAACCTGGGTTCTTTACCATAATCTGAGGATAATGATCCAGTATCTCTTAAGTGGCTTTGAGTTGGAACTTTATAGCATGCATGAGTATTACTACATTTACTGGTAAGTAGTACAGATAAAACTAAAAAGGAAACTGGAAAATTTAGTAGCTTGATATATTTATTAAGTGCAGTCATGACCAAGTACAGTTTGAATGAAAAAAGTAGCTTTCTTCTAATTGTTGCTGTATAGCTTGGAGCCTGCCCCTCTGGCCCTTGCACACTGAGCACATGTGATGGCTTCACTGTGATAGCACAATGTCCCTACACCTTTTGGTGCTACGTACATCACCTAATGATTCCTGCAACCCTTCTCTTTTATCTTTTCAACATACCATAATATAGAACCAGATATCCACTTTTCTCTGTGAGCTGTTCTTTATTGTTAGTGCTGTTGTACCTTTTTATAACTGTGACTAACATCATGTTCATCTATTTTTTGCAACCATACCCTACTACTATGCCACTGTCTAGTACTTTTCATTTGTCCTTGGTCCAATATCCCTCTTCTTGTATTTCTACATAACGTCCTAAGAGTTGGATGATGATGATGGTGTGTTTTTATCTATCAATGGAGGGAGGGGTGGATCAGATAGTTGAAACCACTCCCCAAACCCCTCAGACCCAAAAGCAGGAAGTTTGCACAGCTCTCCAGAAATGTAAACTGTGGTCACAGCCAACTTCCCTCAGTTCATTATGGATACCTCTAGGGTCCAGCAGAGACATCATTTTTTTCCTAATTTAAAAACAGATTTAATTTACTGGCTTAATTATTCTCTTAGTCAGACCTTTAATCAGTTTCGCTGACCCCTCCTATTTGTTCTGGCTTCAGTTTTCACGTCCATCTTACTTTTGGATTCTGACCCTTGTCACAGTTTTATGCCCACATGTTTTTACTTCTCTATAGATTTCTTTGCAGTCCATATTCTTCCCATGCATAGTTTACATATGATACAGAAGCATTGACTCACTGAAGAAATCTTCACTGTAAAACCTAAATACTTAACAGAGCATGGAGATCACATTTCTTCCCAACACTACACCAAGGTCATATTATGGACACCCTAGTGGCTAGAAACAATATATATTTTGTTGACCAGCACTAACATATATTTTTGGTGGGGGAATAAAAGGTTCATTTGTTTTGCATAATGGTTACTCAAAGCTTGATTATCTTTTCTGTGAGATTTATATCATTAAGAAATACTTTTTTTAAAATACATTAAACATGCTGAAAAACACACATTCATGTTTCTGTTTACTGCTAAACGGATTCATCCAGGCTGTGACGGGTACTGTTCATGTTGTAGGGTTTAGCTTTCAAGATAATAACGTTACCTTTTTTTGAAGTTGTGAAGTTCTATCTAAAAATAATCTAATACAATTACATATATTTAACCGTTTTAAGTGGAAATACCCAAGACCAGTGTTATACTATTGTTTAAATACTTAGTGATGCAATCTCACTGCTTGCTTCTTCAGTGTAACTCCTTTAACTATTTAGCTCTCATCATACCTCAAACAGAGTATTGGGTGTATTTAACTTTTTCCAAAGGTAAAAGCACTTTAAGGCATGCAAAGTGTAAATTTGGATTTTGGTTGGAACATCGGGAAGCCCATCTGACCTGGAATATTGCATTTTGTGCATTACTCTATTAAGCTTGAATTATCTTCAAGGGGGTCATAAAAACATGATTTCAAGAAGTGCCTGATTTGATAAAGGGCAAATGTTTTTAGAAAGTAAAATACAACCTTTTAAAAAACATTGTTTTCTCATAATTGCCATTTTCATGTAGGTACCTCTCTGAATTTCTTTACGCCTGGTTGATGTCCACACTAAGTCGGGCAGATAGCTCACAGATGGCAGAAGAACGCATAATGGAGGAGCAACAGAAGGGCAGAAGCAGCAAAAAAACTAAGAAGAAAAAGAAAAGTAATACACTTTTTTGTTTCATAACAGAGAGTACAATATATGGATGTGAAAAGTTAATTTCTCAAAATTAAGAGCAAATATTTCATAAATGTATATTAATTATTTACATTGTAGTAATGTTCTATATGACTTGGAAAAACTAAATGACAGAAAATCATATGGGCACTCTCCTGCCACACTTCTCAATCCAAAAAATGTATTCAATTAAATATTACTTTTTATTTAAATTTTCTAATAAGAATTAAAACAATCAAAATTGTAGCAGTTGTGTATGGCTAGTGTACTCACAGTATCTATTTACAATCTAAACAATATATGAACTTATGTATGTGTATCTCAAAAAGTATATAAAAAGTAACAAGCAATTTGTTAACTGATAATGTACATCAAATATTTGCTGGTCTGTACCTCCGTAACATGTTTTAAGGAAGTATGACTTCTTGAGGATAATCTTACAACAACATAGCAGTCATTCTAATTTGCATTAATACATTTAATTGTCCGAGAGTTATCTTTTTGTGAGTGAAGTTTTGTGTGTTACTATTGAGATGTCTTCTAATTATGTAAGAAAATACTTTAGTCCAGACTACTATTTATTCTGGGACTATGAGGGAATTCTACATCATTCTATTTCACGTCGCACAAACTCTGTCATTGTTGGAAATTATTTTGTAATCTGGGCAAATTACTAAATTTAAATTGTTTTTACAGTTAGACCTCTAAGTAAAGAGATCACGCTAAGCCAAGCATATCAGAACATGTGTGCTGGGATGTACAAGGTAAATACTTATAACAATATATCTGTATCATTACTTGCATGTTCATAACGACACATAATCTTTCTTAACTACAGTTTGAATTTCAGCCCTAATGTCAAGTGATGGTGGTTGTGCATTTTGATTCAGTAGTGTCACACAGCTTGTAGACTACTTGAATTAAAGTTTAAATGTTTCTTTTATTCCAGTAATGGAGAGATGCACATCTTCTCTTCTATAGCCTTTCTGATAAGAAAAAAAATGCCTTGGGAACAAATTCTTCATTGAACGATCAAAGCAGATCAAATATAAAAAATAATAATAGATACACTGATATTATAAAGTGGATTGAAACTTACAGTGACTTGCAAAAGTATTCACCCCCTTGACGTTTTACCTATTTTGTTACATTACAGCCTTAAGTTCAATGTTTTGCTAATCTGAATTTTATGTGATGGATCAGAACACAATAGTCTTATTTGGTGAAGTGAAATGAGAAAAATGTATACATAAAACTATTTTTTAGAAATAGAAAACAGAATATTGGCATGTGCGTATGTATTCACCCCCTTTGTTATGAAGTCCATAAAAAGCTCTGGTGCAACCAATTACCTTCAGAAGTCACATAATTAGTGAAATCATGTCCACCTGTGTGCAATCTAAGTGTCACATGATCTGTCATTACATATACACACCTTTTTTAAAGGCCACAGAGGCTGCAACACCTAAGCAAGAGGCACCACTAACCAAACATTGCCATGAAGACCAAGGAACTCTCCAAACAAGTAAGGGACAATGTTGTTGAGAAGTACAAGTCAGGGTTAGGTTATAAAAAAAATATCCAGATCTTTGATGATCCCCAGGAGCACCATCAAAATCTATTATAACCAAATGGAAAGAACATGGCACAACAGCAAACCTGCCAAGAGATGTCCCCCCAACAAAACTCATGAACCGGGCAAGGAGGCAGCACAGAGACCTAAGGTAACCCTAGTGGAGCTGCAGAGTTCCACAGCAGAGACTGGAGTATCTGTACATAGGACGACAATAAGCCGTACGCTCCATAGAGTTGGGCTTTATGGCAGAGTGGCCAGAAGAAAGCCATTACTTTCAGCAAAAAACGTTTTGAGTTTGCGAAAAAGGCATGTGGGAGACTCCAAAAATGTATGGAGCAAGGTGCTCTGGTCTGATGAGACTAAAATTGAAATTTTCGGCCATCAAAGAAAACGCTATGTCTGGCGCAAAGCCAACACATCATATCATCCAAAGAACACCATCCCCACAGTGAAACAAGGTGGTGGCAGCATCATGCTGGGACTGGGAAACTGGTCAGAGTTGAGGGAAAGATGGATGGTGCTAAATACAGGGATATTCTTGAGCAAAACCTGTACCGCAAAACCTGTGCATGATTTGAGGCTAGGACGGAGGTTCACCTTCCAGCAGGACAATGACCCCAAACACAATGCTAAAGCAACACTTGAGTGGTTTAAGGCAAAACATGTAAATGTGTGGGAATGGCCTAGTCAAAGCCCAGACCTCAATCCAATAGAAAATATGTGGTCAGACTTAAAGATTGCTGTTCACATTCGCAAACCATCCAACTTGAAGGAGCTGGAGCAGTTTTGCAAGGAGGAATGGGCAAAAATCCCAGTGGTAAGATGTGGCAAGCTCATAGAGACTTATCCAAAGCGACTTGGAGCTGTGATTGCTGCAAAAGGTGGCTCTACAAAGTATTGACTTTAGGGGGGTGAATAGTTATGCACATTTACTTTTTCTGTTATTTTGTCCTATTTGTTGTCTGCTTCACAATAAAATAAAACATCTTCAAAGTTGTGGGCATGTTCTGTAAATTTAAATTATGCAAATCCTCAAACAATCCATGTTAATTCCAGGTTGTAAGGCAACAAAACCCGAAAAATGCCAAGGGGGTGAATACTTTTGCAAGGCACTGTAAATGGTGATGTCACTAACATTAATGCTCTCCTTCAGTTAAGAGCCATGGTCAAAGTGAGAGAGAGCAGTTTCTTTTTTGTGGTTTAATTTTTTTTTAAACTAAAGTCCTGTGAGATTTCAAAAGGCAACTGGACTTTAAGCTTTCATAAATCCAACATGTATCATTTTGACTTGTATACCTATTATTTAATATCCTTTTTTTCAAGTTTATTTTCTCCCCATCCCCTTTATTTCCAGGCTGTAATAATACTGTTATTACCAGACTTCTATTTTATAAGGAAATGTGTTGGGTTATGGCTAACAATCAAATTCTTTAGTAACTGTGTCTCACAAGAGTGCAATATGGCAAATAATTTTAAATATAGACGAAGCAGGGATGTCTAAAAATGTATTGTGTATTATTCAATAACCATTTCCTTTTCCTAATATGCAGTGATTGTATTGTGTTTTTTTAGACCATGATTGCTTTTGATATGGATGGCAAAGTTAGAAAACCCAAGTTTGAGCTCGACAGTGAACAAGTTCGATATGAGCACAGGTTTGCTCCATTCAATAGTGTTATCACACCTCCACCAGTGCACTACTTGCAGTTCAAGGTACATGTTTCTATTATTTCCATGCTTTTTTCCCCACTGTCTTTTGTTGATGCTCTTCATTAGAGTGCAAATGACACTAAAATACTTTTTTTTTTTTTTTTACATTTCCATGCACCTTTTAATAAGGCATAATGATGCTTTTTGCTATTTTGAGAATATCTTGATACATTGTACATAGTAAATGTTCTATATAATTGCACTCTGCATCAGTTTTTATTAGTGTTTCTGTTTCACATTTTTACATATATACTAGCGACTTGCCTGTCAAAAAATGACGGCAATACAATTGTAAGGCAGGTAATGACACGGGTTGTAATCATTTTGGTGCAAGTACGCAATTTTTTAAGTCTTGCGGCTCATATTTTTTGTGTAAGTCCATAGTTAGTCATAGCATGTTTGTTTTGTTTTTTCTCAAAGTCCTGCTTGTGTGGTCGTTTGTAACCGGTAGTGAGGCGACGTAGAGCCTCCACCTCTTAAATGCGGCCCATCGGTTTGCAAGAGGCCGCATTTGCGACCTGCAATGAGCCTGTGGCTCATTGCAGCCGACGTGGGAGCCTCCACCTCCGCAAATGCGGACCCTTGCTTCGCGAGAGGCCGCATTTGCGGTCAGAAAATGCTCGCTATGCAAGCCCGCAATAAGTTGCAAAACAACCCGGTCAGAAAATGCTTGCTATGCGAGCCCGCAATAGTTGGCAACAACCCGTATTGCTGACAGCTATATATGTGATTATAAATAATATAATGGATATTCCCATATGCAAAACTGATGTTTGGTTATGTTACATTTCAGGAAATGTCTGATTTAAACAAATACAGCCCTCCCCCTCAGTCCTCAGACCTGTACATGGCAGCCAGCAAACATTTTCAACAAGCAAGAATGATTTTAGAAAATATTCCTAATCAAGATGTGGAGGTAAGTTTGTTTCCTTATGGTCTGTTATCTGTATCTTTTTTAATTTTAGTACCAAATGTATTCAAGGCAACTGCAGTAGCACAGTTATGGAAACTCATGTATATTGAATTTGTAAAGAAACATTAGAATTCACTATAGAATAATGTTTTTTTCCAGACTAGCCATTTTGGTTTTTAATATGTCATAACAGTCTAGATCACTGTTTCCCAAACTTGTCCTCATGGACTACAAGATTTACAGGATTTCATGATTTCACTGGTTTAATGCAGGTGTGTTTAGTAGTTCTGATCTTTGCTTAGGTGAGGACGTCCTGTAATTCTTGCCATTTAGTCAAGTTTTTAATGCAACAAAGTCACAGGCACGATCATCATAAAAGCATCATAAAAAAAAGTGTGTTAAGACAACAAAAGAGATGATATGCTATGTTTAATTCACATGCTTCCTTTCTGTTAATATATGGGTCATATCTCCTTTTATAGGTCAGTGAGATTTTGAAGGTTGCCAAAAATAATATCATAGTCATGAAGTTGCTTGCAGGAGGCCACAAAAAGGACTCAAAGGTAAGGTCACCAAACTATGGATCTAAATGAACTTTTCTGGTGTTCTTCTAAATACTTTACAATGTGTTGCACTATTGAAATGATTAAATGAAACTGCATTCTTAACTAACCACTGTATGATAGAAAAAATATGTTTGTGAAAATGTAATTCTGGTTAAGAGTAGAATTGGACAAGTGAAATGTCATAAAGCTAATTTTTAACCTGGTCCTTGGAATCATCCATTATGCGTTTGGGGAGGGCTGTTTTGAGAGGGGTGGTCATATTTATCCAGCAGCAGAGCTTACAGTTTATCCTGTTCCTTCCTGTTTCTGAGTGTGTGTGTTTGGGAATGGGGTAGATATGCAATACTAAAAGCTGCAGTGATATAGTAAATCCCCCTTCTCTCCTCCATCTTACTCACCCCTCTGTCCACTGATATACAAGATACACACAACATTGAGCTCCAAACTAGCAGGAAGGGCTGAAGCCAGATACTTTCTAGACACATGTGAATCCCTTCAGTGTCACTTTTCTACCCAAGGCAGTTATTTTCAACTTCTGTTATGAGGGGAATAAACGTTTATAAATGCTTAAACATTGTGTGCATGATGCTTGGAAAATTTCCAGGCTTCCTTGACAAAGAGCGCTGGCCTAATGTGTAGGTGCAGAATTGAACAGATCTATACATAACCTGCTAAAACCGTAACCTTGGTAGGAATCATGAATGCTGAAATCTATCACTTTCAATAAACATACACTTCAGTCTGGACTTCATATATTTTTAACCTGCGAGTCTAATACATTATGATCTTATGAGAATAAGAAGTATAATATACTTAACCAGATTGAGCAAAAACAAAACTAAACTTTTATTGAACAGAATTAAATAAATGGTTTGGTATTTAATCTTCTCCGGTTAACAACATAATATGTGCTAGAAAAATATTTAAATACGGTTTTCTGTGTTTTTTTTTTTTTTTGAAAGGGGGCATCCTGAGGGGACTGTATTTATTTAATGTCACTGTAGCCTGGCCTAGAAAAATAAGTCCTGCAGTTGTATTCCTGGCATAGCTTGAAAAGTTACATATATATGTATCTATTTTACATTCACCTGAATTGTTCTATTGTGTAGTCTAGTTTGGGCATACAGCGTTCAGTGTTTCCTTAATATTTTTTACATGTATTTTACACTAGAGGTTGTCTTAACTAGTTTTACATTCAAATGAAAGCTGATAATGGCTCAAGGTAGTAGGTGCTGTCCAGACATATCATAAGGCCCCATGTCCAGACCGTGCCTCAGTTTGATTTTTTTCCCTGCACTATAGACCAGTGGCTTTCAGCCTTTTTGAACTGGGGGTGAAAATGTGTGTGCCACGTGTAGTTTCATTTAGTTTTGCATGGGTTTGTATATAGTGCATTTTGCCTGAAGATATGTTGATCAATAATTATCTTTCTATAACTGTGAATAATGGTGGTTTAAATTGTTAGGCATATCCTTCTTGGTCAGCAGGTGAGTTCTCAGGGATCAGTGGCTATAATGCTGCTATAGACCACTTATTTTTCATTTTATACGGTTTAAAACATGATAAACTTTTGTACTACAGAGGTATCATCTTGTTGTTGCAGATATAAAATGGTATGTGTGTATACATTACCATCTGCATATGCATCATATATAATGCAATAGTATAGTAAAGCAACATTATTGCAATGTGTAACTATTTTTTTTTAATCTTTATCCAGATTCCACCAGAATTTGACTTCTCCGCACACAAATATTTTCCTGCAGTCAAACTAGTTTAAACAGGCTACAAACAGAAGACAAACTTTACAGAGTGTTTTTATCGTCTATTTTATATGTACCAACTGCAGAATTGAAAAGTGTCTAAAGGGACATTGCTGTGTAGAAAAGAGGTGAGCAAAACCAAAATGGCATCTTGGTGAACCTATTGGTATGGCTAATAACTTGATCAGAATTTTGTATTAAAACATGGCTGCAGTCTTGTCTTTTAATTGATCTACTTATGTGAGATCGAGGCACAACTGCACCTCCGTTAAGCATTGCTTTTGGACTTCTCTCCATGCACATTAATAATATTCGCTAAGCTGAGTTTTTAAGATTCTGTGTTATTATCAACACCCATTGAACTTTAATGAAAGCAAGGTTGTAATGTGGAGGAAATTCACAAAAGATCTCAAATCATAGCACATACTTTATTTTTCCATACAAAATGCTGATCTAGTTAAAGTGAAACAGCAGAGATTCAGAATATTGTATAGGTAATAGCAAATACTTTGTCAGATGAATGTTATTAAAAATACAATGTCTTACTGTAATTTTATATTTTAAGTTTTTCTGATCCACTGACCAAGCAAAATCTGGTATCATTTTCTTATGGGGAGATCTTTCACAAGAATTGCTAATTATCTCCTCTAAATCTGTTGTTGTTTTATGTAATGCCAAGTGCACATCAATAAGACTAAGCATGCTCAGACTCCAAGGAGTCATTGTCCTATCAACCTAGTTACCAGGCTCATAGATTCATGGGTAATTAGCAAATATTAATAATGATTTCCCATTAGAAACTTATATTGAACTTTGGTGGGTGGATCATGAAGCTAACTGATGTAATCTTCACTGTAAACTTACTGTAAAAAATGTATGTTTTAATACATTTCAAGTGATGATTTTTTTGTAGTTCTAGGGTTAAACAATATTTGGAACCTCCTCTGTATCATTAAAGGACTACTGTACTATAAAAAATGATGGCAGTTAAAATGAAAGTGTACATGTATAAGTAAACTTGATTTAGATAAATGTAAACTTTGTAATGCTAGTCATTCTACTTTAAAGCTTTTACCTTTATAGGTTTCTGTTTAACATGCTGTGACACTTTTCTCTGCCGCTTTTTCATAATTAGAGGCAGCTGTAGTAGTAGACTTCCCTGGTGCATAATTGGGGTGGGCCTAAGGGCAGTAAGTCAGCCAGAAACCTATAAAAGTAAGAGCTTTAAGTATAACTACTAGCATTACAGTTTTTAAACATTATGAACTAAGCTTAAGTATGCGTATGCATGTACTGTAATTTTAACAGCCATTAGTTTTATAGTACAGTGGTCCTTTAAGTATGCTGGATTACCTCAGTTTGACTTGTACTGCCCACCTCTTTCCTATGAGTGACCCTTTTAAGTGAGTTCAAATGAGTTGGTTTCTCTTTTTGTTTTGTCAAAAACATGGACTTTTACAAAGCTCCTCTGTCTACTGAACCAATTCCCATTTTTGTGTTTTTCAGTTCTTATTTTTGGATATGTATTAAATATGTAAGAAATATAATTACCTGTGTGATTTGTTTTATTACTTATTAAAACTTCAATGATTAAAAAAAAAAAAAAAAAAAAGTCAACTATTCCCTTTTGCATCCGAGCTTGGTTTGGCTAATCTTCAGTTAGTCATTGTATTACTGGAAGAGATCAACACGTTTCACCTGTGACTGTTGTACAAATAGTTCCACATGTCAAACTGAGCGGCTACAAGAATCACTTGCTGCTTAGTCTTGGCAGAAGCTAATTTTATTAGCTCTTTATTCCCTTTCCCTTCTCATAATGGAAACTCCCTTTTATTTAGGAGTAATAACTGGCTATGGGAGGACAATTGCACTGCTGTTTACACATGAGAAAACAAACTTCCATTTTCCTTGAAGTTTTGTTATTTTACACACAGTATTTACAGTAAAATTTCACATGTTTACTATCTAGAGAAACAATTGGTCTTATTTATGGGCTTTTTCAGCTGTCACAATTCGGCTTAGCAAGAAAAGGATTTCACAATGATTTAGGAGATTATATAGATTGTGCGGCTAAGCAAACTCTTATAGGCTCTAATAAGCTCTTGACCAGGCTTCATTTACATTTTAATTAGATAGAGGTGGAACAAACATTTCATGTGCAAAAAAACCCCCACTGGAAAGGACCTTCTTTTTTTTTTTTAAAACATCTAAATATCTTATTTAAAATACAATTACAATTAATGAAACAAACAGTTGAGACCTGAAAATGTACTTAACACTCCCCTAAGGAAGTAATAGGAAATGTGAGACTGCATTGTCCTTTTTGTTGTGGGCTGCACAGAGAGCTGGTTGCTTCATCCTCTTACAAACTAATAACATGGGCAATATAAATACAAATGTCCGCTTTACCTCCTACCTTTTTGTGCCAAGAAAGTTAATAAGCATCAGGCTTCAGATCATAGGTTACTTTCACACATACAAACCACACCTGTTTCATTGGGTGGCATAAAATCCTGAACAGAATGAGCCTGAACATGCCCTTATTAAAAGAAATGTGATGCCAGAAACAGGATTAGGGAATATGTTGTTAGGGTTAGCAGCACATAACAGGAAAAAGTGGCAGGCATAAAAAGATCCAATTATTGCATTTTATAATTGTGCTTCACTTATGAAAATATGAGCACAGGTCATTGACCCCCAGCTGCCCTCACTTCTAAGAAACCCCCACCCTTCCCAAATTGGTGAACATTTATAAACGGTCTCAATTATGACCAACTGGTTTCCCCATCTGTAGGTTATATTACCTGACCACACTAGTTAAGGACAACAAGCTGCATATTGCCATTCGCCTTCACAATGCATCACAAAAGATTCCTATTTTTTTGTTTTTTTTTAAACTACAAACCTCTTGCCCTTTGTATATATCCCACTCCAAGTAAACAGTCTTACTGGAACATATTTTCCTTTTCTTTCATCCACTATCAATCTCTCAACTTCATCTTCCTACCAAACCTATGATTTAAGTAACTTTACTCTTACATCCCTACCTCATCTCTGCTTTTCCCACTTCTCTTACATTGTAAGATTGCAAGTCTTTGAATAAGATGCTTTGGAGAAAAACATACTATACTTAAATTGTAATCTCGAATACAGGGCACTCTATTCTTTTGGCATGCATCTAAATTGTAAGAGCCCCCTGTAAAGTGCTATGTAATTTGTTGGTGCATTACACGTCATGAGTAGATATAGGACCCTGAAAAGTTGTATTGTAAACAACTTCAAATCATATTTGGCTGTAAGGTCTTAAAGGCACAGTTAATTCAGCACAACTTGGAGCACACCACTGTACCATACTTATAAAAACATATTGAAATACTTTTTGAATTTACATTTTTCACATTAAAAAAACCTTAAAGTGTATGTTTACTTGAGCTCTGGCAAGTCTCCCAGGCAGACCGGCAGCAAGAGCTCCATGTTCAGAGCAGAAACAGAGAGTGATTTAACCCTTCTCAAATACATCTGTTCAGAGAAATGACTGCTTCAAACTGCTAAATATGTGTCTTGTGGGTTTACCAGTTGAATGCATTCCTGAACCCAAGGAAAAGCTAGAAGTCTATGTGTGCAGCATTTTCTACCGCTCGCTACAGCATATGTTAATCATGAGGCAGTCAGGAGTCTGTTTGTAAACAGACCAAAGACCTTACATTTTCAGGCTGTTATTAGTGTAATAAAATTATCTATTGCTTTTTTTTTTTTTTTTTAACATAGAAGTTTGTACTATTTCACTCCAGGAAGAGCACTTATGGTGAGGTAACTATGCCTTTAAGTTTATCTTGAAGCAAAACGGTCTAATAATACAATTGTGCAGAGAAATGGATTTTAGCATAGAGTAAATTGAGGGAATAGTATGTTTTTCCAATGTTCAGCAAAGCTGTTTTAGCTCATAGTGGGTCCTTGCAAAGCATTTTGTAGTTTAGACAAGTTGACTGAGGAGAAAAACTAATGGGTCCATGTATATGTTCTATTGATTTTGTGAGGGACTCCAGACAGGTTATATGTTTGGGTTTTGCCACCAGCAGTGACAGAAGGTGTCTGCCTAAACATAATTTATGAAGGAGGTTTAGTTCAGCCAACAGTCTCCTTTTAATACCTTCTTTAGGCATTGTAGTTTGGGTGTCCTTATTAAACAATTCATTTTGGATTAAAAGTTCTTAAATTAATAAATAAATGTTCTGCATAGAAATTTGGTCTCAATGTTGTATTTTCTTCCCCTTCCTCTAATTTAAGCTTAATTATTATACATAAATTATGGCGGTCATAAACTAATCTAGAAAACCATATAAAAAGCGGGAGTCATTTTCATTTCCTGGACTAGCTCATGACCGCAGTACTATTTTTCCTCTGTATTGTGTTGACTGAACAAGACAGGTTTGGGAGTGACCTTTTATAGAGGAAGATTTATTGTACCTGTTCTTAGGAGCTGTAAAAACCCATCTTATTGTTGCCATGAGCTAGTCCAGAAAATGATACACCTAATGAATGCAGTGTAAGGTAGTATCTGATGTCACTGGTTTCAGTTATTGCCACTCTTTCTGCAATTTACTCACCAATGGTTTGCTCTGCCAAGGAATTTAATTATTTTTCCATGTTAGATTCTTCTAAGACTGTTTTTGCATCGTTAGGCACAGACTTTACCCGCTTAGAAATTGTATTAAATGTACAATACATTTTGCTTATTGCACATTCTAGTTCATAACATCAGCATGCACTATAAAATGGGACATAAATCTGCATTTAAGTATGGTCAAGGAAGATGATGCTATTTCTAGCCAAAACTGTAGTCAGTTCAAACTTATTTAATTTAGCAATAAATTGTCTATACTATCACTGTCCTTATTTTTACATTTTAAAGGAGAAAATACATTCTGAAATATCCATTCTCTTCTGATTGGCTCAGTGTTAATGAAATGAGTAATTTAACTTCCCACCATCTGTCTGCGCTTACCTTAGATTATATCTCCTTGCACAAAACTGCTTTGTGAAGCCTTCCACTATGGGCACAGACTTTTTTTGGGAGGGAAAATGATAAGAACTAAGGGGCTTGATTAGATGGCTTGCATAAAGTGAGCTTTCCACATAGGCGACTACATAGCTATAACATTTCTCCTGCAACAAAGCCTTATGGAGGAGACCATTACTAGCGATTGCTACATGTGATACGTTCTCTGCTCTTCATGAGATTTTAGCTAAAGTGCAATTACCTGGCTCCTGTAAGAAATCTACCATCATTTTATGTTTTCCAGTAAGGCCATGTGGGTGCTTAAAGTGAGCCAAACCCTACATTTTAAACTCAACAAACTAAACTGGTGCCAACAAAACCACTACCAAGAGCCGTTACATGATAAGCAGCACCGTAGTACTGAAAGATAACACCATACCATGTGGGTTCCAATGGACACCCACTATTTCATCTCTATGGGGATCATTATGGTCATTGGGTTGGGGACAGATGGTGTCCCATGGAATACCCAGGCTCATAGGATGTAGCTGTGCAGATACAGAGGGGTAATTAACCCCTGCATTTTCCTATATTTAACCACCTCCCTGCCATTGGAAGGGGATAAGATAGATATATAGGGTTATGGAAGGATGTTGGACTAGTGTATTGTGTTCAAATTAGATCGCAGGTAGCACTGTGTGGCATTGCTGTGGAAACTACTGAGATTTAAACAGTTTTCCCCTGGTTGCGAGTCAGTAATCTTATAAAAGTTATTTTGTGGATACCATGCAATAGCTCCCCTATGTTGCATGTAAAAACTGTAGCTCAGTATCAGTGTTTTGGTAGCCATGTAAATCTTTAAGCTGCTGTCAGATTTAGCCACTACCGGAGAAGAGTTAAATTGTTAGAGACAGCAGAGCCGGCGTGAAGCTGCCAGATCACAGGAGAAAACCATACAAATAATAATCTTATTCTAATCTTCTCATGGATCAAGGTGCAGTTGTGCTGGTGCCAGGGGAGGGCATTCCCCTTGGGGACATTTATGATACTTTTATTATGAATCTACACAATATATCTATTTAACCAGCAAATGCAGAGAGGGGTCAGAGTAAACAAAAATGGACTTTGAGTCAATAGGACTGTGAAATGAAAGGGTCAGGGTACTCACTAGAATAAAACGGGTTAAGGAACAGAGCTTGGAAAAAAGCCATGCTTCTGAGAGATAGGAGACGGCCTCATATTTCCTCAAGCACAGAAATGCATGGACTCGCTTACCTCATCCTATACTCTCATTCACAAGCACGTAGGATTTCTGACCTATGCACTTGCAGACATAGCCACATGCACAGACTTTCACTATTGCACAGCATTATGCAAGCACTCTCGCACAGGTATTGAAATGCACACACGCACTTTTTCTGCCTTTTAGGTTTCCTTGACTGACTGGGAGTTAGCTTCAATATTTATCATGTGCACTTTGTATCACTGGCCTTCCCCATTTCTGGAGAGAGGAGGTTAAACATAAAAGAGCCACTGAAAGTTTAAAAACTGTGCAAATACACCACTACTGTATATAAAACATTGCAAACTAAGTGAACAAAACTTAACTTTTATTAAATGCTTCCTCTCTTGGAAACGTTTGTTTTTTGTCAGCATGTGTTTTTGTCAGTATTATTAAACATAAAATATGCTAGATGTATGGTATCCTATTACTGAAATTAAATTGATACACATTTAAAACCAGCACTGATAAATAATTTATTAAGTCAGAATCTTGCAAGATCAAATTTATGAAAGACAAAAATTCAAGAAACCTATAAAAATATGAGCATGATGTGGTAGTTAACAACTTCATCCAGGTTTATATATACACACACATGTTGAAAATTAATGCTTTATATACAGTACACAAATCACATATATGAAGGAGTGCAATCTATTTTTTGTAAATACAAATAAGATATTTCTTATAAATATACAAACAAAATAAAGGACCACTATAGCAACACAGTATTGTTTCATGTGTTTATTTATTGGTTAACAATTAAGTCTGTATGTAAAGAAAAAAAATATATATATTTTAGATTTGAAAGTTGTGTGAACATTATTGTTGCAGCCTGAAGAAGATCTGCTTCGCTTTACCCCATACTAGGTGCTCAAGGGATGGAAGTAGCTCTGCCTGAAGATGCTCTCCAATCTGCAGATAGTGAACTAGGGATTGGGAGCGCAAAGCTGCCATGAGTCTAATAGGGGAAGAAAGCAGCAAATCTGCTGCAGGCTGCAATGCTCAAGTTCATTTATTAAATAAACAAAACAATATTTACTGTATTACCACTATAATGGTTCTTTCTGGTACAAAAAATGTTGCATTATTGATTAGAAAACACCAACACAAGTTAAAGTTTGGAAATTACTAAATACAATTCAGTGATATGTTGCCATAATTTAAGACAGATACTGGAACAGGATTTTATGTCTAATAAATTAATGTTCTATACAAAGCCCTGCAGTTTTGAGATTTTAACAACATTCTCAGTTTTTATTCACAGTTTTTAAGAAATGAAGCAGGTGAAACCAGTTGTAATATTTAAGGCACTGAAAAATATGCACCATCTGCTTAGATCAATTAGAGCTTTTAGAACTGTAATATTACTTAAAACCACATACATGGAGACTTAAAGAGTGTTATACAGTACAGAAGTCAGTAGAGAAAAGCAGTCAAAAAAAATATAATCAGAGACCATGATTATTTCAAATGCTTAATTATCTAGCAGCCTGAAATCAGAAAGTAGGGACAGCTGAGTGTGGATTGGAAAGAACTTGCATTAACCTTATATGAAAAGCCAGCAACAATGTACCTATCGGTGCTGAAGTACCATCTACTTTTTGCTTTATATTATATATATTAAATAAGATAAAAATCAACCAGTGCCAAGAGTTTAATGAATTACTATTAATTTTCTACGTAACTTATAAATGAAAATAAAATGATTACAGATTACAACTTCTTTCTCTTATTTGAAGTTGGCTATACAGTATTTCTTGTGGAGGGTCTTGCAAAACTCTTGACAGGGTCTATAAATCATACAGAATGTTTCTAACAAGTAATTTCCTTCATAGGGACAACTTTAATATTGTACTAATATTTGACAGCTTTAGGAAAGTCCTAAATCTGGAAGATAATTACTGAATGATGGTTGTGATTGCCTAAATAATGATACAAAACCAATTAAAATAACCCATCTCCTACTATTAACCCATACAACGGAAAAGTAGAAAGACTCTAACCCCCTATAATGAAAAGGAAGACTACTGCTTATGCTTTTCACAGAATACTGCACAGACATCCAATAAAGTAGAATTTGGCACAGAGACCCACCTTCATAAAGTATATTTTGCTATATTGTCTCAGAAACTACAAGTAACAAACAATAATTTGTTTTTACATGAAAACAGACATTCATCTAAAACCGTGACTGTTACTTATGTGCTCTTGGCTACAAACGACTAAAAAAGCCATCCCTCACAATCAATTGTGGGAAATATTAAAAATGTATCCAAGGAGATCCTATATTCCATTATTTTTCCATTTGAGATTTTTAAGAAAAAATATGAAAGCTACATTGCTAGAAAAGTAAGTTTCTTCAATAACTTTATTTAAAAATATTGCATAGATAAATTAAAAAATAATTAAGTTTCAACCTATAACATCTTCCATATTGATTTAATGTGTTCAGAATGATTTGTACGGTTTCCTATTTAATCAAACTAGGTCTTTGGTCAGACTAAAACAGTCACTAAGTTCACTGTAGAATCCTATAAAAAAAAGGCGGTGATGTGTTGCTGTAATATCGCAGGCGAAAGCTCTCCTGTAAAAGTTTCTTTCATTCATAAGTCAGTGGTAAGGCTTTAGTTTTTTGGAAGAAATGTGAAGAGAATTACGATTGGTCTTCAAGTGTCATTGGTCTTTAGTTTTCTATTTCATCTGGTCCTGTGGATTGTGTCCCTATTAATAAGGCATCCTCCTGCCATACCAGTCAGATGCCGACTTTCTGAACAGAATCGTGCAAGGTCATTGCCTCATTTTTTAAGGATTGTATCATCATTGTCCTCTACTTCTTGGTCAAATGACTGGACATTCCCTATGTTTGGAAGTTTGTCATCTAGAAGGAAAAAGAACAAATCATTATGGTATGTAGTTTATCCTAGAGTTTGCAAATATAAATGCTGATGTTTAACTAGCACATACGTCATTCAACCTCAAATAGATATATTTTAGTTTAAAATGACTGAAATGGAAAAAGGGACACCATCAACTCCAAAACCAATCTTGAGATATGCACTATATCTTTTCTGTGTAACAGAATGAGCTTGTTTGTTTCTGTGGTGGCAGATATTAACTATCCCAGTGTTGTTATGCCGTTTGGCCTCATTCCCTACACTAAAAATCGGGCACACCATCTTTAAATTGAAAGGAAATAGAGATTTACAAGAAAGAAAAAGAAAAAACATGAACGGAAATATCAGCATCATGGTTGGTTTATAAAGTGCCAACATTTTCTGTAGTGCTAAGTGCAGGGAATACAGTGAATATATAAGACAAACATGATACATAAGACACAGTGGGCACTGCTCTTGGAAGATCTTACAATCTAAATGGGTTAGGGAATTGCTTTGGAAGTCCAGTATGGCAGAATAATCCATTCACCGTCCTGTTTGAATAGCCGATATTCAAAAACAAGTTGGCAGGCTTCTCAGAAGTGTTTCATGAGGAGATTCTGACCGAGTAGCATAGTAATTTCCGCAGGGTAGTTGTAGCTTGAGAAAAGTCTTTTTCTGGTTTCGTGTAATTTTGGAGAGGTTTTGCAGGTGCAAGCTGCAGGGTTTAGTAAGTGATTGGATGTGGGGAAAGAGAATGATGTGTAATGCCAGGCAGTGACCTTGAGGCAGAGGTGTGATGGATCACAGAGGTGTGATGCCTGGTGGTGGGGATGTGGTAAAGGGTGGAATTTTTGACATGGTTATTCTTGGGTTTTGGGATTCTATCCACCATGGGGACATGAATCAGTAGGGAGGGAGATAAGTCAGGAGAGGAAATGTAGATTTGGCTAATATGAGCATAGAGGGGAGGCTATGTAGATTGAGAAAAGCAAAGGACCCAAAAGCAGAGCCTTGAAGTATCCCAACAGTGATGATGTTGTGGACAAGCACTGATACTAAAGGAGTGATAAGATATACAACTAAAACCAGTGTTACAGAGGAGCTGAAAATCTGTAGAAGTAGTGAATGGTCATCTGTGTCAAAGGGAGCAGAAAGGCCCAGGAAGAAGAGTAGGGAATAGTGCACATTTTAACTGTCATGAGGTTATGCTTTAAACAAATAAAAAATAACATATAATTTGTAGTTGTTGAAATGTAACTGTTCATGCTATTAGAACTCTATTTAGAAACCAAACATATCTATTTTATAATTTTGAGGATTTTAAATAGAGGCCTTGACAAAAATGTACATCAACTGAACTGCCAACGCACCAAAAAAAAAAAAAATGGGGAGAAAAGTAAAATAAACAAAACCCTTGAACCTTTCCAAATATTCTGGACAATATGAAACAAGAAACAATAATGGCTGCAGACAGGTCTTAATGAAGAGTTTTATTCTGTAGACAGATATATGAATAACTTCCACTGCTCTACTGATCAGGACCTACCTTTTAAATTCTGATCGTTGTCTATAAGTTCAGCTTGCTTGTCAGCCTCAGGCTCCGCTTCATTCCCTTCATCACCATTATAATCATTCTGGACGTCTTGATCTTCCGCATCACGCTGGTTTACGGCTGTAAGAAAGTAGGATCAGCAACTACAGAGTTTATGCAATGTTGGTGAAAATGTTCTCCACTAATACCAACTCTCTTATCTGTCTACATACCCCAAACATGATTCTACCAGTCTTATACAGCCATCCAACATTTTTAAACATAAATGCTGACACTACAGGGCAACCTTTTGGCCCTCTCTGCCTTGGGAACTCTTAGAATTGCTCCACTTTATACTTTAAAAGCCCAAAAGCACATTTGATAAAACAAGAAATACAACTAAGTGCTTAGCAGCTCTGTTATTTCTGCCTAAAATAATTAAATTTGTACATGTTTGAGTCTGCTCTCTGTAGCTCATGAATACACAAATTGTGAAGCACAGTGTTTCAAATTAGACGATCAGTAACATGTTGAAGAATTTTGCCCCAGATTGGTTGCTATGAGACAGTGCACACTTTGTATGTAGAAGTATGCTGTGTTCATGAGCTGCAGAGGGAGAAACCAGTTATGAACTATTTGTAAGATTTTAGGCAGAAATAAAACAGGAGCTGTTAAGCACTTTATAATACATAGTACATAAAAAGTAAAGAGATACATAGGTATATTACATTCCTAGTGAAATCCATGAACCTTTCATACAAGCAGCATATATACATTGACAGTAACCTTGAAAACGGCTGTCTGTGGGTTGGATTCCAGCTTGTGTATAATCCAACCTTGGCTTTGCATAAAAGCTGTGTAATGCAGCGGGCATACGCTTAAAGGAAGCCATGTTTAAAATGGTCATGGATTGAAGAACAAAGCATTTGTGGGCACATTTCCATGTCCCTGCTCAGCTTCCCAGAGTACAGTGTAATAACTGTATTTCTCGGAAGTCTGAGCAGGAAATACGTTTAACTTGTTTTAGACAAATATGAACACAAATGCACTAAATTTTATATATATATATATATATATATATATATATATATATATATATATATATATATATATATATATATATATATATAGTGGATATACAAAGTCTACACACCCCTGTTAAAAATGTCAGGTTTCTGTGCTGTGAAAAAATGAGACAAAGATAAATCATTTCAGAACTTTTTCCACCTTTAATGTGACCTATAAACTGTACAACTTAATTGAAAAACAAACTGAAATCTTTTAGGTAGAGGGAAGAAAAAATATAAAAATAAAATAATATGGTTGCATATTGACAGGCTGCAATCAGCGCAGTTTAAGCACGCAGGACTTACACACACACACACACACTAGCGACTTGCCCGTCAAAAATGACGGCATAAAAATTTGAAGCCTCGCAATGCTGTTGGCTGCACATGGCGAGCTTCGCCATGCACAGGATGTCTTTCCCCCTCTCTCCCTCCCCTGTGTCTCTTTCCCCCCTCTCCATGCCCTTTGTCTCATTTGCAACATTTGCAGCCATGGCGGCGGTTAAACCAGTAAAAAAAAAAGTTATGGGTTTAACTGCCGCCATTCTTTTTTGAAACTTGTAACGTCGGAGCCTATCCCCCCTCTACCATTCGAGCCTCGAGATGATAAAAAAATAAATGATACAATGTACCCAGGCATGAGACACACAACTGTTGGCACCAAAAGCAAATAGTAGCTAAACACTAAGCATTATTCTTGGCACGCCACATACACATTTTAAAGAATGTTTTAAATAAACCTACTTAAATGGCATACAATTATAAATTAATGGAAGCCCAAAAAACAAACAAGGTTTAGCTTTCATTTATTTATCACTAATTACATATGTTGGTGTAGTAAATAAAAGAGAACATTTATCTACCCTCTTTATTAACGTCCTGGTCCTCCTGCTGCCCTTCCAAATTGAGTAGATGCTCTCGCTCAACTTCCTCGTTCTCCATTTCTTTGTTGGCATCTTTGATGTCAGCTGCGTCTTCTGCTTTTGGCTCTTCTTCCTCCTCTTCATTTGTCATCTCATTATCTCCATCCTCCTGATTCACTGGCTCTTTTACATTTTCTACCTTATTTTCCTCTACTTTCTCAGGAATTGGAAGCTTTGGAGACACTATTTTCACATTCTTATCAAGATTTTCTTTCACTTCATTCTCTTCTGTAGAATAATAATATATGTGTTAACATTGTGGCTATACAGGATGATGAACTTTGTTTGTTCAGAGGCACGTCAAAGACCGGTATTGTAAACTTAGTAGCAATATATATTATTTTACATATAGATTTGAAAATGTTAAATCTGGCTAAGAGCATAATTAAGTAGGATAACAAAAAAATGTCACATGTGTGTGGGTAAGAATAGTGTTACATTTCAGGAGAGCAATGCTTATGTTTGAATGTGAATGGAAGAAAAAGATGAGACCCATCATTCAAAAGGTTGGATTAGGTCATTATTGTGGTGACACTTATCACAACATCACATGTTTAGATCCACCTCTAATACTCAAGTGTGAAAAAGTACCATGAATTTAATTGCAGAATAAGCTATATCTAATAAGAGATCATCATCAGCAAACACCACATCCACAAGAATATAGGATATTATTTCAGGAATAGGACAGTCTACCATCTATTCATTTTTTCTTTCTTGGTTTGTCTTTCTAGAATGTTTAAATTGTATCTCCATTGCAATCTGGCTTGTTAATGTATATTAATAAAATGTAGTGCTTTTAATGAGAGAATGTTTTTTTGCTATTTTAGATTTCAAAATGCCACCCACTCTTTCAAACAAAAATAAAAAGTCTATAAACATTCTTATTGGAGAGATTGCAGACCTATCACTGAATCGAGGTAGACGAGCCAAGGGGATTCTTACAGCATTATCAGACAATGAACATTTCTGAAGCATGGGGCTAAGAAATGGCCATTGTGTTCTTTAAATGTCAGGAGATAAACTCAAACACAGAATGATGCTGCAATGAAGGCATTTAACCTATTTATAAAAAAAACCACAGAAAAGCTGTATCACTATGACATATTGATACATTTTCCTTGAGCTTCTGAATATGTGCACATTGTCTATTTATGTCACCTCTTCTCTGAACCTATTTTGGGTGTACGTGAAACAGACTATAGATATTTTACAATGTCCATGTTGATTGCCACAACTACTCTTATTTTTCTATTTGAGGTAAATGGCCCTTTAAATGCTCTTATGAATGCAAACATTTTCTGCTAACACTGCAAGTGCTCTTCATGGTGTGAAACAGCACAAGATTGTATGTTAAAATTATCTTTTTTTTTTTTATTACACTTCTAACACCTAAAAAAATCTAAAGTATTAGGCCTGTTTACAAACGCACTGTGTCCTGCCTACTGACTGTACTAGGATTAATAACATATGCTGACACCGAGCATGGCCAGCATGAACAGCAAAACCACAATTGACCTATTTAGGTCAATGGGGAAGTGTGAACACCGTCCCACTCTGATCTTTTTTTAAACTAAATTATTTTTGATTTAACTTCCTGAGTGCATGTAAATATTTACAGTTCTATACTATATACCACAATGGTTAGTATATCTGAAGAAAAATACCAAAATTAGGTTTAGTAAAGTACTCCATTGTCATCTTTTACCTTTCATTAAGTAAGCGACATATGGCACACTATTAATCCAATATAGGTTTCCTAAAATCTATGTATAAATATTTTAATAACTATTATTATGTTTATTAATAAAACAAACTCTTTCCCTGTGAAGTGCACACATGAGCTAAAAGATGCTGCTCTCAGAGTTGGTAACCAGACCTATAGTACAAACCTACTTGGGTACTGTTCGTTCTCAGATTGAGCGCCTCTAATTTGTTATTGTATAAAATATTATAGTATGACAGATATTTCTCTCATTTATACAAAGATGCCCAGAAATACAATAACATACCGACAATGATTGCATCAATGTTTATTTCTTTTTGAGAAGGTTCTAAGGGCTTTGTTAAGTTTGGAACTATGTTGCTTTTAACTTCCTTGATCTCATTCCCATCAATGGCTTCTTTCTGGTTAAGATCTTGTTTCAGGGTTACTGGAGGTATGGAAATCTACACAAAAAAAAAAGAAAAAAGAAAGAGAAAGATCAATTTGAAAGAACCAAAAAACAAAAACAAATACGTAATCTTGACAAAACCAGCATGAGTTATTTTACTGTATGTTAGTGTTACTAATCTAGCAGAATGGCCACATCCTTCCTCACCCCCCCCCTCAAAAGAAAGAAATACAAAACAAACCTTAATATTAACTTTAAAACTTAAAAGTTGCAAAATGGTAAGCAAGAAAATAGTCTTCAATTGCCACAGTGAAAAATAACAAAATGATTGAATGGTTGTAAATGTGTACTAAACATCACACACACACATCACCCCAGCTTGGATAATGTCCTAAGAATTTGCGCTACGTCTGAGCTTTCATAATAAGGGTTTCCGAAGCAAACAACTAAAAAAAAATTAAAAAAACTTAGAATACAAGAACTGGAACTAATAATTGTATTAAAAGCAAATATCAAGTTAATGCAGAAAAGGAAACACAAATATCATTACAATTATTACATAATGGAGCCTAAAAAGTCACCTGATTAATTATACATAAAATACTAATATTAAGAAATCTTAGGAATATTGAGGGAACATGATGAATGGCATGCCATTAGATAGCACCCACTCAAGGTTCAGATTGTAATGGTATACATGACCTAAACTTTGACAAAGGAGAGGTTTCCTATAACAAAATGCAGAATTGTTGAAACAGAGTACAGAGGTCCCCAAGTTACAAATGACCCCTATTTAAGAACTTGCACTCAAGGCTTTTTGTACAAGTTTGTTTTTATGTTCTGTTTGCCTGAATTAAAATAAAGAGCACAGTATTTTCTGTAACTTATTATTACAGTACCGGAGTATTATTATTACCACATATAAGCCATTGTAGTATTGCATACAAATCCAATCTTAAGACGTTCTCCGGCATGTATCTATTCTGTAACCTGGGGACAGCCAGTATTTGCTAAAATGTATAATGCTATCTATTTTGCCTGGCAGGTGAGAGATGACATGTTGCGGCATGCTTACAGTTTCAAAGAAAGAGAACATTACTATTTGTAAATGGCTCCATGATGATGTTGTAGCTGGTAATGATGCTTAATGGAGTGATGGAACATTCAGCTAGCAGGAGCATTGCAGAAAATGTTAATATTTAGTAAAATCATTTAAAACGCTAGTATTTTTAGTTATATGGCAGCCTGGCTGTGTAGTTTTGTGAATTGCTAATTTGAACTCTGTATGGATGCAATATAAAAAAAAATGGACAGATCTGAACACATGTTCACAACATAATTAAAAACATGCATCTTTCAATGTAAAAGCTTCCATATCCAGCAATATTTATTTAACCAGTAGTTTGAATTAAATGATTGAAATCTCTTCATGTAAATTAACTACCGGCTTAAAAATCATTTTGAGATCCTAATTTAAAAAAAATGTTACTAAACTTTCTCAAAGTCACTGCTGTTAAAGGTCAGACTTTGAAGCTTTTCTCTATGTACCATGGTCTTTTAGACATTTGTGAAGTGTGTAACATATTTACAATATTAGCAGCTGTGTAAGTCGTGAGCAAATAAGGCAGTATCTACTAATAAAGATTTTACCTAAAAATAATTATGTCCGAAAGATGCCATTTGTGTATCTTACACACTCTCTGCTGGTTTGGAGATTGAGTGGGTGTAATCTGCTATTTTTTTTTTATATCTATCCAAGAATGAAAGGAGGGAGGGAGGAGTAAGGGGGATTTGTTGACCAATTTGGAAGATTCTGACAAGATTTCAGCTCTGAAAGTTCCCCTCCCACACGCTCTGCGAGACAGCTTGCAAGAATACATGCAAGTCCTGCATATCATGCTCTGTAACTGCTTAATGTATTCATAACTTCCACATTGTTTTCTGTGAAATATAGTCTTACATAAGTAAAAGATATTTTGATGGGATTACATATAATAGTTGTTGTAATTGCGAGTTTGTCGGTAACGCTATGTTGAAAGTTACGGGCTTGCACATGCACAATGAGCTCCGAAGGCGCTCATCGCAAGGCCCGCAAGACTTTAAAAAAACAAACAAAAAAAAAAAAAACACGTCTTTAATGCCAATATTTTTTTCAAGCCTGTAAGTCGAAAGTCGTCGGACAACCGCCAAAAGACACCAATTAATAAAATAAAAAATTAACGGAAAACCTCACACACAGCACAGGGGGAGAGGCAGGGTGCCAAAGAAGCTCAGCATGAGGCGGGGAAGAGGCTTGCAATGAGCGCCAAAGGTGCTTACTGCGAGGCATGAAAGTGGCGGGTTGGCCGAGGCCTGCAATGAGCGGCGAAGCCCATAAGTAGACGGTGGGAGAGGCTTGCAATGAGTGACAAACGTGCTCATTGCGAGGCCTGCAAGTTTGAGGGGGGAGCCTAGCACTGTGTGGCAAACAGCATTGCCAGCCTTCAAATTTTATTGTTGTCATTTAACGGGCAAGTCGCTAGTTAAATAATGATATCCTGAAATCATTAACTCTTTGGGACAGGAGTTGTGTAGCTGTATATTAAAATCCTGGTTATCAAAAAAAAAAAATAAAAAAAAAATAATAATAATAATTAAGGATAAGAAAAATAAATAGCCACAAAAATATATAAAACAAAGTAATAGCTGCCCACCCGGAAACAGTACATTGGATTATCATTTATTGAAGTAATTATTTTGTTAGGAATATCTGTTTCAAATGTGTTAATTATCCAGTCAATAAAGATTCATTATACATTAGGAATTACAACTAGCCAAGACACTGGTGTTTATAACAAACTATATATTGAAACATTTTCTTAAAAGGAAAGCGGTCTCACCTTGGTCTCTTCGGGTTTCTGTCTCTCTTGTGTAATGACATCCCTTTTCCCTGTGGCTCTCCGCAGCTTCTCCTCACACAGCTCATTTAATTCTTTCATCTTATTACTGCACTGGGCCCTGTGGAGATAGGAAATGGGAATGAGTGTTCTAAAAATAAATAAAGATTACATTTGCATTCAAGGTCTCAAAAGCATAAAAAACATGGAATCTGACAACATTTAGGCATAAACACTTTCCAAAGTTTTTAAACTTGGGACATTACAGATCTGAAAAGGAGCAGAAGTGTGAAGATTTTTTACATTTTCAGACCCTATATAGGTATGTATAAGTGTATGTATTATTAATATTATTACATTTTATTTGTATTGCGCCAACATATTCCATAGCGCTGTACAGGGGATAAGAACAAGGGAAAAACAATATTACCAAAATATGGAAAATGAGGGGCCCTGTTTTGAGTTTAGAATCATTGTAGAAAGTGCTTTAGAATGAAAATAATTCAGTCAGAAGGCAATGAGCCATTAAATTACCCATCAGAATGACAAACTAGGAGAGAGAGAGAGAGAGAGAGAGAGAGAGAGAGAGAGAGAGAGAGAGAGAGAGAGAGAGAGAGAGAGATTTAATAACATTCAGCTGATTGAAATTGTTACCTATAGTTTTAAATGATACCAAAAAAAAAAAATCACTGAAAAAATAGAGAGGGTATCTGAAAATGTTGCACTATTACAAAAAAAGAAAAAAAAAAAAAGAAAAAGGATAATCTTACAATGCCACTAGGGAGCTGTAAAAAAGCAAGCTGGCACATATCATGCAGGCATTTGCATTTATACCAAATCCCTTAGCCACGTATACATGAGTACATCCCATTTAATATTTTCAAAAAGGGTAATATATTCAAAGCTAATTGAACAAATGTCTCATTACAGTAGCTTCCCTGTTGTGATCTGGTTGTTGGGTAATAGGCACACAGACGAGATACCTGCTGCATGGTCACTTGACATGAAAGGCTTGGCTGTGTTACTAATGTACCATTGCATAGTCCTCAAAATGTGATTAGTGATGACAATGTGTTGCCTACATAAGGTTCTGAATGTTCTTCAAGAGATGTAATGTTTTTTTTTTTTTTTTTATCAAGGTGGGTAATAAAGGCCAACAATATCACATTATGGGGGGGGGGGCAAGGTTCCTAAATTTTACTTCTTGCTTTTAATACATTAAAACATAGCCTTACTCGTAATATTTAAAAAATGAAAATCAATACAGATCTCTATCCATTTGTGGTTATTTGTCCTCATAATAAAAAATAAAAAAAAAGAGCCCCCTATAAATACAAAATATTATGTTTTAATATATTAAAAAAAATAAAAAAAAAAAAAAAAATATATATATATATTATATATATATATATATATATATATATATATATATATATATATATATATCTCACAAATTATGGGGAGAGAAAAATCACATCGTATACATGCATAAACACAATCTTCAAAATGGTATGCAGCATATAAAAAAATATCACACTTTGACCACCCACTGAAAGTTTTGCCACCATGTATATTTACTGAACCTGATAACGTGTTATCATTATAATGGTAACAGTGTATGCAATGATGTATTGTTGCAGCACATCAAATTATTTGTATATCTCATGTTACAAATATCAATCATCTTTATAATCTAATGACGGAGAGCTACAAAGTTGATTTACATTATGCTATGGTGGTTCAAAAGGGAGCCTGGTCAGTAGTAGGTTTCAGAGCCATAGAGTCAGACACAAACACTTCAGTAAACCCTACATGAGGTATAATAGACCAGGCAAACACACAAATAATATTATTATTATTATTATTAACAGCTGGAGATATATTTTAAATGATAATAATGATTCCAGTGCTATAATAATAGTAGTTAGCTTTTATATGAATCTCTTTTCTTTAACTTCTCAATAGAGATATTATCTAAATCCACAATACTTCACAATTCTCCCAGGTACCTAATGCTTACAGGAACAAACAGAAAATCCTGGTCACCATTAAAAACAAAAATTGAATACAATAGGTTTAAAATAAATAAATACCCCCTTTACTGTGTAACATTGTAAAAACAGTTTGCACATTATGAAGTCAAGATCGTCAAAACAGAATACTATTTATAAAATACATCAGTGGTGTTTTAAAAGGGACGGTCACCCGACGAGGAAGCGAATTTCATTTTAAAGTTATAAATTTTTTTTTTTTTAAAAAGGCCAACAAATCCCATGATGATTTGCTGAATATCCGTATTACAATGTTGTAGCTGCCTGTTATTGGCAGCAACTAATTATGAATTTTATGCTAATTTAGCTTGGAAATTAAAGGGGCATTCCTTCTCAAAATCAACAGAAAACTGAAGAAATGTTACCAACTCTAAGGTAAGTTTATTAATGTTTATTTTTGGATTTGTTGCATAAACCACGGATTCTCCTCTATCCGATGCATTCAGTAGCCATGAGACTTATATATGCCTTTAAGATCCACCCCCCAAACATTTGTAAATGCCTTACACAGCTGGTTATATTGTTAGTTTGATATATACGTGACAAACAAATGTCTTTAACTTGAACTGCATTGTTCCTTTAAACATGGGGTAGATTTTCTGACTTTAAAATGTTAAAATGTGCCCACTGGGGTTATTAAGTGGGAAAGTATCAAGTAGAATAGTGGCACATTTCTCCTCGATAGTTAGTTTCATTAAATCCTAAGTAACAGAAAGTACAGTTATGCTGTAATTCGAGTTATAGGAAAATATGTTAGGATTAGAGTTCTGAGCTCAGTTTGGGACATTTATACAGAGCTCTTTTGTTAGCAGATCTATCACTGACTTCTTCAGGATCAGACACTGCCCTCTTCATATTTTTCTGAAATGTTCTGGTCTTTGATGAACAGACTTTTATGCATAGGGACAACGCTAATCTCTGATACACATCATTTAAAACAGATAAAGGAAATAAAACAACATCCTTAAAAAGGACCACTGTAGTGCCATACAACGAGTTAGATGTTTTTATTAAGAAAATAAAACAGAGCATTGAGAGGAGAACACTTACACACACATTGAGCAGGTCAGGAGAGTGATTTTCCCCAAAGATCTTCTCAGTAAAAAAGTAATCAAACTGTACATAAGGGTTCTGGATAGTGATATGCAAATAATGGTTAAATTCCAACTAACATGGAAATCTGTAAGTTTGCTCAGAATATTCATTTCTTACCTTTCTGGTTATTTGTGTTTAATTAATTAGACATTGATCAAGTTCAGACTCAGCGGCTGATGGTCTTTCCACATCGGGAAACTGCTACATTTTCAGACATAATATTTACCACCAATACCATTAGCTGGAGACTTGATGTGTTGTGCTGCCAAACAGCAAAATCTTTTTTTCCAAAAGAAAACCTGTATAACTGATTGTTTATTCAGCTATCTAAAAGGGTTTTAGGAATAGGGGGAAGACAAACTCTGAGCGGGAGGAAGAAAGATACTCTAATCTTTGAAAATAAATTAAATATTAAAAAATGTGCCATTATAAAAAATTAAAAACAGGAATTTTAATTATGAGCAGCACATAATTAAGATAACTCGCTTGTCTTGCCATGGCATTACAGTGTTTTTTTTTTAAAGGAGCACTGATGAATCATATGTATAGTATTGGCTTTTGAAGAACTTGACTTCAAAATGATTTTATAAAAGTTTACAACTAAATACATCCTTTGATGTTGAACTATTGTATTCAATGTTGTATTAATGGAGACAATTTGTCTTGTTCCTGAAAGGATTACCGTAATTTGTTTACCGGTATACCCACTTTTAAGTTTTACAGGATTTCATCATTTTTGTTAATATTTTATGCAAAATATTATTACAGCAAGAAAAGTCAATTTGTGACTATTTAAATTAAAACTTTCAAATGTTTGGTTTAATTCCAGCTGCATTTTAGCATCTTGTTCAGTGTTGTGTGAGGATTTCAGAACGGTTTAAACATAGGCTTCTATTTAGTCCAAAAGAAAGTCCATATGTCCATCTCTACACACCTAGGCCCTCATTCAATTGCGATTTGGCTAATTGAATAGGGCTCTAAATAAGCACATAGCATATATTTTTTAAGAAGTTTTTAGTTAGTAAGCATCTATCCAAAAGCAAGGTTTTCACTAACTAAAAACTTATTTAAAAGAAATATGCTATGTGCTTATTTAGAGCCCTATTCAATTGGCCAAATTGCAATTGAATGAGGGCCCTAGCCACTAGCACGTATTGAAGGTTTGAGCAGGACATACATATCTATGCAGTTCATTGTAGCAATATACTAAATGCACTTACAATTCGAAAGTAGACTTCAAGGCCTGTGTTTCCTTCTGATGCTCCATCTCTAACTGCAAGGCTTTCAGATGATCTAAAAGGAAAAACAGAAAGCTGACATACTGGACAGGATTTACTTACTATCAAGATCCTTCTGTAATGAAAAATTATAGTGAATGTGGCATGGCTTGCTGAGGCTAGGACGCAAGATAGGGCCCTGATATTTTGTAATGAGTATAATAGCAGATCCCCTAACATTAATTTTCATTCATTAAAAATATATATTTCCTGATCTTTAAATTGTTTTGAATTATATTCCAACGGACTCCATTTGCAGCTCTGATCAAGCAATACATTCCTCCTTTGCAGGTGAATCACTCTGGGAGTCTCTTGTGTAAATTATGGGTATTGAGCATGGCTGTACATAGAGCTGCTTCTGGACTCTCCATCATTTGCATAGAAGCCTCCCACAGTGACAACGCAATAAAGGAGGTCATGTTATTGCTTAAATCGGACCTGCCCAGAGCGCTCATCACCTGGCAAATGCACTAAAAAGGAAAAGCAGTGAACTCTGGCTTCAGCATGGCATGAAATGTGATGCCACAGAAAAGGGCGAGAAGGAATCTAGCAGTATAGGTGTGAACATAATAACAGATTAGGGCTATGAAAACATTAGCAGACATAATACAAGGGTTACGGACCAGCCCAGAAAAGGTGCATCTTATAAAGCCTGTTTGTTTACATATAAATCTCACAGATTATGACTAGTAATCTGTATTTCAAAGACATTCACTGAATTGTTATGTTTAGCTGGCAAGTCAGCTTAAACTGCAAACTATAGCTATCCCACCATGCATACCTTATGTATAGGCATATTTTTCGATGGAAAAAGCATAGATATACTGTGGACGCATTTATAACACACACATAGATTCCCAAAATGTGTCTATCATCACTCTATTTGTTACCTCCCATATGGAGCATTTTCTCTCGACTCACAAGTAAATACAAGATAAGAGCAGAAAATAACTTCATCCCCCACATTTACTTAGACTTTAGTTCTATTTGCTAATAGATTGGCATAAAACTATACCTCAGAAATGAATCTATGTTTGGAACATGCGAGTTGGTATCTCTTTTAATGTCCGTGCCCATGATATTTTAGAACTCACACACACCAATGACTTGAGAAATATAAAAAACATTCTTACCAAATGGTATTAAAATACTTATGTTTCTCCAAGTCTTTAACTAGATCCTCTCTCTTAGTAACAGTGGTTTATTTCTGTACAAAATCCAGTGATCCTCCATATAGGTTTTTTTCCGCTTTAATAAATGTATTTGACAGATGGAGACAAGTGATTTGAGAGAACATACAATTTCCTAATTCTTATACAAAATAAAATAAAAAAAAAGGATATTCATCTTGACTCAGGTTACACTAACTGAAATCACTGCCATTAGGAGTCTATACTGCACTCGTGAGTCATAAAAACTAGTAACTGACCATCCTTATGCACACAAATAATTAGTAATAGATTTATAAAATAGGAACATTTAGATAAAAATTACCTTGTAGACTCTTTATGATTTTCTCCTTCATTGTGATGTTCCTCACCAACACAGCCTGTGAAAATAGAAGTGGGAAAGATCGATTTATCTGGTACTTAGTACTTAATTTTTGCAAGGATGATACACAATTGTATACAGCTGTTGCCTATCATATACTCCAATTTCGTGCTGGAAGAAAACCTTGGCAGAAAAATCATTTAGCCGTGTTAGTTTAAAGGGATTCCTCTGCCCATAAAAGCATGAACGGATACAGCTATAAATACCACTGGCTAGCAACAGTTCAAAAAGTGATGTTCCATGATTTTAAGTTTCCTCCCTTTAAAACCTGGCCAGTGAAGGGTACCCTACATCATCTTCGAACTGCTGCCAGAAAGTAATAAAAGTAAAATCTTAGCTTAAGTGACTGTAGCTTAGCATAAAAAAAAAATCCAAAAGAACTTTCATATTTTCAAATATCTTTGGAGTAATAATTATCCCAATCTTTCAAATAAAAAAAGTTTCTTACATATTAAAACTCGAAAATATACATTTTAAATCAGAATTACAGGCAGCCCAAAGCTCCACTTTTCTTCTAATTGACAATTATATTTATACGGAGTACACTATTGACAAGCTCCTTCAAATACTATGGGCCTCATTCAATTGTGATTTGGCCAATTGAATAGGGCTCTAAATAAGCACATAACATATTTTTTTAAGAAGTTTTTAGTTAGTGAAAACCTTGCTTTTGGATAGATGTTTACTAACTAAAAACATCTTTAAAAAATAATTGTTATGTGCTTATTTAGAGCCCTATTCAATTGGCCAAATTGCAATTGAATGAGGGTCTATGAGAATAAAGTGGGAGAAAGAATGCCTGCTCACATGCTGCCGAGAAAAGCTCATATTACGGAATACCATGTTAACAGTATCATGTTTTTTGGATAACTCAAGCTAAATTTTTTGCTTAAAAAAAAAAAAAAAAAAAAAAATATTATATGGCAAGTAAGACATTTCCCCATCGGTCTGTCCTTTCTATCAACAGCAAAATATATATATATATATATATATACACACACACACACACACGTGTAAGCATTTTGTTTTTGTATTTTCCATTTCTGTTTAATGGAAAAAAAAAAACTAAATGTGTAAATATGCTCATACAGAGAATTGCTACAAAATAGACTGGTGCATTATCTGTACAAATATGTTTGTAATAGATATGTTTGTAATAGATATACACTAGAGCTAAACGTAAAAAAATCGATTACATTTTAATAAATATTTTTAAAATAACTGAAAAAACGCTTCTTTATAGTTAGCCTTAGATGAAGGGTATATCTTATTTCATAGTTATGATGTAGGTCTTCTATAGTTAATAAGAAAGAAATCCCTAAGAGAGGAAATTGATCTATACCATTGTTAAAGTGCAAAGGAATGTATATATACAGTGGATATAAAAAGTCTACACACCCCTGTTGAAATGTCAGGTTTCTGTGCTGTTAAATAATGAGACAAAGATAAATCATTTCAGAACTTTTTCCTCCTTTAATGTGACCTATAAACTGTACAACAATTGAAAAACAAACTGAAATCTTTTAGGTAGAGAAAAGAAAAAATATAAAAATAAAATAATATGGTTGCATAAGTATGCACACCCTTAAATTAATACTTTGTTGAAGCACCTTTTGATTTTATTACAGCACTCAGTCTTTTGGGGTATGAGTCTATCAGCATGGCACATTTTGACTTGGCAAGATTTGCCCACTCTTCTTTGCAAAAACACTCCAAATCTGTCAGTTGCGAGGGCATCTCCTGTGCACAGCCCTCTTCGGATCACCCCACAGATTTTCAATCGGATTCAGGTCTGGGCTCTGGCTGGGCCATTCCAAAACTGTAATCTTCTTCTGGTGAAGACATTCCTTTGTTGATTTGGATGTATGCTTTGGGTCGTTGTCATGCTGAAAGATGAAGTTCCTCTTCATGTTCAGCTTTCTAGCAGAAGCCTGAAGGTTTTGTGCCAATATTGACTGGTATTTGGAACTGTTCATAATTCCCTCTATCTTAACTAAGGCCCCAGTTCCAAGTTCAAGTTCAACCTTGGTTTCATGAGACGATAAAAAAAAAAAATTCCCACATGCCTTTGGGAGACTTCAGATGTGTTTTTGCAAAATGTAGCCTGGCTTGGATGTTTTTCTTCATAAGAAAGGGCTTTCGTCTTGCCACTCTACCCCATACCCCAGACATATGAAGAATACGGGAGATTGTTGGCACATGTACCAGCACCCGGGACTGGGATACTGGTCAGAGTTGAGGGAAAGATGGATGGTGCTAAATACAGGGATATTATTGAGCAAATTGTACCACTCTGTGCGTGATTTGAGGCTAGGACAGAGGTTCACCTTCCAGTAGGACAATGACCCCAAACACACTGCTAAAGCAACACTTGAGTGGTTTAAGGTGACACATGTAAATGTGTTGGAATGGCCTAGTCAAAGCCCAGACCTCAATCCAATAGAAAATCTGTGGTCAGACTTAAAGATTGTTGTTCACAAGCGCAAACCATCCAACTTGAAGGAGCTGGAGAAGTTGGCTAGGAGGAATGGGCAGAAATCCCAGTGGTAAGATGTGGCAAGCTCATAGAGACTTATACAAAGCGACTTGGAGCTGTGATTGCTGCAAAAGGTGGCTCTACAAAGTATTGACTTTAGGGGGGGGTGAATAGTAATGCACATTGACTTTTTCTGTTATTTTGTGCTATTTGTTGTTTGCTTCACAATAAAAAAAAAAAAACATCTTCAAAGTTGTGGGCATGTTCTGTAAATGAAATGATGCAAATCCTCAAACAATCCATGTTAATTCCAGGTTGTGAGGCAACAAAACACAAAAACATGCCAAGGGGGTGAATACTTTTGCATTTTAGTATACACACACAACATGACTGCATTTATAATCATATATCAAAAGACTGTATTTATTTTTAAGTCCTAAAAATGGTTTCCCCAATTATTAAAATCTAGTTCCCTCAAAGAGCATATTGTAAATAAGAAATTTCAGTGATCCTTTAAAGTCTTGGATTCTACTTTTTTAGTCTTGCCTTCTTGACAATATCAGCTAGGCAGTCTCAGTGATACAATAAAGCAGCTTAGTGCTCCTTATACTGTAGTTAGAGGAGCCACAGTGAATTAAGAGATAAGGAACTAGGGGCAACACCTGGGAAATATTTTTTATAACTTATATAGCCAACAGCTGTATCACCAGCATATGTAATACATTTGTGTTTATTTGTAGTTTAATACTTTTAAAAAGGTGTGTATAAAAATATCATATTAAGTGATTTCTTTTAAAAAGAGCATATTCATTATTAAACTAAAGCTCAGATTGCATGTCAGGTAACTATTTTCAGTATTTGTTAGTAGTTAAAATCCTTCTCTTAGATTTCTTTAAGTGGCTTCACACAGTTGCACCAATTAACACAAAGCTGCACCAGCTGAGTCAACAAGAAGTGTGAACTACCAGGGGATCTGTGTAACGAGACAAGCTCTCACCTTCTCGGAGTGAAAAATCTGCATCTGGGAGCCATGCATAGACTGGATGTTTTCAAGCTGCTCCATTTGCCTTTTTAGATTTTCTTCAAACTCATTCTTTTTCAGTTCCACCGCCCCTCTCTCTGCAGCGGCTCTGCGCATTCTGCCCTCCAGTTCCACAACTCGACCCTAAGGAAATAGACATAAAAAAAAATTATATATATATATATATATATATATATATATATATATATACACACACACACACATATACATACATATAAATACATATACATATACATACACACACCACCCACCATCACATCTTACAAAAGGTCCCTGGATAAAAAGGGGGTCATGTTCCTTGATGTGCTATTTGGGACAACAGGTCATGACCATATACAGAAGCCTACCCGGCTCTGGTCAGAAAAGCCATAAAAACATCGTTTTTTGCGTTAGTCGGTCATATTGTTTTGCTCTCTTGTGACCAGACAGATAGGCTGCAAGTTTGTAAATAAAGAAACTTTTTGATGACGTCCTAAGCTTTGCCTCCTTTACTTGATGACTGCCTGGTGAGAGGGTCTTGAGTGGATCTCCCCCCCCCCCCCCAAACAGTCTGTTCTACAGTATATGTTTTAGAACACATATGTGCATATCTTGAGCAAGTATAGCTAAGTAAAAAGTAAAGTAAAAATATGCATTTTTATATTTTATACTAAAAATGTTCTTTACTGCTGACATAGAATGAGCCAACAAACGAAAATCTATTACTTTCTCAGAGGGTTTGCCCTGGTACACTAATTAGCTTTCCATTAGCACTACTGAAAACTTTAGATTCAACATTTCCACTGTGCACATAGAAACTTCCTGTGTAAGCAGAGTAACTTTTCAGCACAGGAAGTTGAAAAATAAAAAATAAAAATGGTAGAACCCCCCCAACTTCCCCACTATACTGCATATACAAATATATTGGAGACTGGTATTATTTTATTTTCCATTCTAAAAAGCATGTTTATTATGTTCAAACATGTATGTACAGTGTTCCTTACAAAACCCTTAAATATAACTTGTCTGTGTAGCAAGTGTAAATAGGTAAAAAACGCCAAGAAAAAAAAACAAACAATAAAAATATATAAAATGAATGAAGCAAAAGCTTGATTCTCCAGTTCAGAGATATGGAAGGGAGCCTGTTGGGTCCTGTAAAATCAGAGTGTGATGCTATCAAGGGGGAATAGTCTTCCCGAAAGAGAGGAATCCAAGAACAAGAGGTCATGATTTGAAGTTGGAAGGTTTAGGGATAATGTGAGAAGGTACTACTATATAGAAAGAGCAGTAGATATGTGGAACAGTCTTTCAGTGAAAGTGGTAGAGCGGGGGTTGAAAAATTCTATAAGAAATTTGGGAGCCAATCAGGTTAAGTAGGGGCCAGTCAAACTTAAAAAAAAAAAATTGCAGATAGGAAATTCATTGTATATAGAAATATTTGCATAATAACAAATAATGTTAGGAGTCAGCAGTAACATATTATGAGCTGTGGCATTCTGCCTCCTGGGATTTGTGACCTGTGGTAGCGTTAAAGCCTGTTCTAATAATAATACGCACGTCGAAAATGCACATAAGGCGACAGAGGATTAATTAAGCCAACATTTTAAATAAATATAGACAGAATGGGCAGTGCATATGAGCCTTTTTTTTTTATTAATTTGCCAACAAATCAATATGTATCTACAATGTCAATAAACCAAGGGGAGGAAGAAAACAAAAACATGAATCAAAAAGAAATACAGAAAGAGGAATCGTGACTTAGTGATATGGAGGGTTCTTTATTATTAAATAAAAATACCTACGTATTGATTTGTATATTTAAACATTATCATCCTTATTAAATTGCGATTCGGCCAATTGAATGAGGCTCTATATAAGCACATAGCATATTTTTTTTTTTTACAGAAGTTATTAGTTAGTGAAGACCTTGCTTTTGGATAGAAGTTCACCAACTAAAAACTTCTGTAAAAAATATATGCTCTGTGCTTATATAGAGCCCTATTCAATTGGCCAAATCACAATTTAATAAGGCTGTATTTTATTGTGCTTTGTTTTTATGCACAGAAACCTCCCAAACAGTTCCTGCAAAGGTTCGCACCCTGAAAGTGTTACTATAGTACTAGTCAATGACAGGCTGTGTCTCAGCAACATGTTGCTGCATTGTTGCAGGGGCCAGATCTTTGCAAGTCCTGTTTGGAAGGTTTCAGTGAGTGCAAACAGAGCTTTTAAACACTTAATACAATTACGGGATTTAAATATACAATTTATACTCTAGGAGCATCAGTGCTTGTCGACAACCACCTATGTAACAGTGTTCAAAGCCAGGCGGCAGCTGCAAAAACAAGGTAAATATTATCATGCATTAGAACAGTAGTGGGCAACAAGCAGCGTAGGGGTGCACATTCTGCCTCCCACATACTTTCCATGCACTCCAGCCTATGTCTTCTACAAGACATAAAATGTACTATCTTTCCACAAATAGCAAATCATTATTTCTTGCCCTTAAATACATATCCTGATCATCATCTTCACCTCTATTACCAATTAAACCACCTCTCCCACAGTGATGTTGCTATGCACAAAACAGAAACAAGCTGCTTCTCTTTTAAGGACTTGGGAGAAATATATGCAGTCCTTCAAGTGTAATAGGTTGCCTGTCCTGTTTTAGAAGCTGCAATATGGATAATCACAAGAGATTTACAGCTTGCTCCTTTGACACAGAGGAATTGGAAAAGGAAGGCAATCAGCATGGCAGCTACTTAAAAAGGTGAGCAGAGGGAATAAAAAGCTGCAATACATTCTTAACTACGTATTTTGGCTAAAAGGGCTTTCGTTATACTAGACACAACTTGTAATATTAAAGGGCCATGACTTGTGTTACTAAAACACTGTGCTTGTAAACAGGAGCTGGTAATAGGAGAAATATAAGATTTCAATTCTAAAAAAAAACAAGAATAATCATAGAAGGGTTTTCCAGCATTAGTAGCAATTGGCAACCCCCTCCCCCAATAAAAAAAAAGGCAGCAACCACCTAAAGAGTTAAAAAAATGACTTTCTAGACATTGCAGAGAGCAACAACATTACATTTATAGGAGTCCTACCTGCAGTTCAACACATCGGGAGCTTGTGATCCAGTAGTTTATTCCCAAAACAAAAACACAGGCCAGAAGGACGGCAATGACGAGCGGTGGGGACTTCATTCCTCTACGGCTGTTCCCTAATCCCATCATATTCCGGACAGCCAATTAAAATCTGTGAATAAAGAAAAAGCAACATTTTATATACAAATATGTACAATAGACCACATTATTTGTATTCAAATACTGTAAATAGAATAATAAGAACAGTATAACATACTACACTATCAATGCTTAAGGCGAAAGCAAGATGTTTTTATTTACACACATGAAAACAGTGTTGAAAGAACCTTGTAAAACAAATTAAAGACGTTGATAGCTTGTGCCAACAGGATCTTTATTTCTTCCAGGATCTATTTCACCTGAAATTAACAGAAGCCTTTTTTCCTCATAGCTCTAAACCAGAGGTAAGTTCAGGCCTGGAGGGCCACACACAGGCCTGCATTTGAAGATATCCTTCCTGTGCACAGGTGAGTAAATCAGGATGACTAAAGAAGCGATTGGCTCACCTGTGTGCAGTAGGGATATCATCAAATTCAGACCTGTGTGTGGCCTTCCAGGACTGATCTAAACGGTTTAGACTGAATAAGATGTAAAGATAGGACTACAGAGAGCTAAAGGCCTCCTATATGGCTACCATCTTGTTTTCTGAAGTGAGAAGTCATATCCTTCATCCGCACTTTTTCTTATAACCCCCCTCACTATCTAATTCTATCTCAAAATGGCAACATCTAACTTTTTTTTTCCACAGGGAAAGGCTATTTTACTTCATAACAAAACTGGTAGATTTCACAGCATATAAAAAGTAGAGAATTATTCATATTTTATTTTTACACTATCAATAATTTGCCCCTTTTTTAAGAGCAGTTCCCCAAAATAGCTGTCTACAGGGGACTTTTAATCAAAGTATAACATTACAGCACCGTGGAAGAATGCAAATCAGCGAATAAAAGGCAAGGGAGACATACACTGTGAAAGGTTACTTATTGTTTGCAGTACCAATTTAGGAATCGTGCTAAGGCTCTTCCATGATCTTGTGCACATATTGGGAGATGCAGTAGTCATTTCAGCTACACAATAGGAAAGGATTCATGTCATGGAAGACTGTCTGTGCATTTGCTATTCAGTTTTTGGATCATAGAAATGCCTTCTGGTTATCTATGCTGGGGCACACTGCACACAGATAAATAAAGACCAGCCCATGCATTTCTGTTCAGAAGTGAAATAGAAATGGAAGAATATGGATGTTACGAGGATTTCCACGTGCTATAGATGTCTGTAACATTTATTCACAGAAAATCAATTTAAAATGCATTTTTTCTGTATGAGATTACAGCGCACAAAGGCAGGTTTTGCATATTTAACCTTCGTGACTGTCCAGTGTAAACAAGCTAAACCCCACTATGAATAAAATACAACATTCAACTGTAGTCACATTGTGGTCCAACGACATCTGCTAGGAGTGTGTAGAAACGAGGCTTGGAAAGTGCTAAAACCATCCTTACAGAAATATAGCAGCTTGGCTTCAAGAAAAAGGAGGTTTCTGGATAGGTTAAAACATATAAAAAATAGACACTGGTGGTTGGAGAATGCATTTTTTTAGGGATGGTTATAGTGAAATGTTACCTTTTATTTTGTTTGGCTTATATTGCCATATTAGTGTAGGAAGCCCCTTCTGGATTGCTAACTTGTCATAGTGAAGGGTCTTGTGTACCTCAATGAAAATGTGAGGTATTCCATGTAGGGTCAATCGAGGTGGGAAGGTCATAGCAGAGAGGTCAGACAAATCATGGTCCACTGGAGAAGAATTGGCAACCCACTCCAGTATCTTTGCCAAGAAAACCTTATGGGTAAGCACGACCAGAGACATAACGATTGTGCCTGAAATCCTGGAGTCCATTGGGTCATGGAGATTCAGACACGACCAAACGATAACAAAAGGGAAGATTCAAGGTTTTAAAAAGTACATAAAGTTTCCTGGTTTTTCCCTATTTCTAATCAAACACCTGCTGCTTATATCAGAAACACACATTACATTAATTTTATTCTATACACACACGCAGATTTATTTTTTGTTTTCCACACCCCCAGAGCTGCCTACATAGGCACAGTGAACCTACTAATTGAAACACTGCATTTGGGTATGGATGTTAACACGTTACTAATCTTCAAACAGCAGCACAATGCAGAGACCCACAGAGCAATGACTAAGCTCCTACTGCTTCCTTGTTCAGGGCACTACACAAACTGCAATCACAGATTGATACAATGTATTAGCTGCTTGTGATTGTCCAAAATGAATTATGAATGTTATGCTAATTTAAGCAGGTATTTCTAGGGGGATGACTGCTAAATTTCTTGAGTTTGCAAGCTGTTCAATTTCAAACTTTGGGGTAAATATAATGTTTATTTTAGCATGTGGTACAAAAAAAAAAAGTTTTCATACACTACTGATTATTTTCTATCAGATGCATTCATAATCCATGAAACTTAATTATGCTTTTACATTTCAAGGAGTGTGACCTTATCTTCTATAACCACATACACAAAATATATCCAACATCTGTGGTTATAAAATGATTTAACAGAACCTTTTAAACCATGTAAAAATGAATGCCACAAACGTTCTGCGGAGAATACAGAGGACAGAATATTGCACTTCCACATATAAAGTATATTACATACATGACGACAGGTGATGCCTTAGCAAAAGTCTTCCATCATGAAAAAAACACTATCAAAGAAATGTCTGTCATCTTACAGAATCAATCACAGAATGCAAGGCTGCCCGACTCCAGTCCACAAGTCAGCGCTTAATCATTTACTTACTTGCGTTCACATAGGAACGTACAGAAAACAAACGTTTGTTCTTAAACATTTTGCATGTATTTTTTTTAAACTTCAATTAAGGTGACAGCAGAGGATCCAAACATGATATGCTTTAAAACTGTATTTACGAACAAGTACAATGCAATATAAAACTATTGGGATAGCAACCAACTTTGTACACAATATAAAGGGTTCTTGTAGGACGTACAGTTGACATCCTTGTAACATACAGATGTGCAAGCTGCCTGGACCATGATGAAGTCTGAGCGCACTAGCATTGACGCCTTTGAATTGTAATGCTGGAGAAAACTGCTTAGAGTCCCTTGGGCTGCAAGAAGATCCAGACAATCAACACTACAGGAAATCAAGACAAACTGATCACTAGAAGGCATGATCATGAGGCTGAAGCTCAAATATTTGGCAATAACATGAGGAAAGGATTCCCTAGAGAAGACGCTGATGCTGGGGAAGATTAAAGGCGCAAGAAGAAGAGGACGTCAGAGACGGAGATAGACATTAAACCTTTGAACATTAGCTTGAGGAAACTTAGAGGGGGAGCAGCTGACAGATGTGCCTGGCGTGCGGTGGTCCATAGGATCACAAAGAGTAGGACATGACTGAAAAAAACAACAACCGTTTCAAGGCAGGTCTTGTTTCTTATGTACAGAATAAAAAAAAACGAAATCATGCAATTAAAATGTGTTTATTATGTAACTGATTACACTTCAATAAACAAACAGTGCGGAGCCTATTTTCTAAAACTTTACCATAAAAAGATTCATGGCTCTAAATGTAATATTCACACAAAACCAAATCCAGGAAGAATGAACAACTGAAAAATATAATGTAAAAAGTACAGGCATATCCCCTTTAACACTGTAGATGCATTCCAAGAATATCAAGTGCTAAACTAAATAGTGTTAGACGGGGTCAATTTTAACATAGGGCAGAAGTGGGCAAGTTCGGTTCTGGAGAGACCCGCACAGGCCAGGATTTGAGGATTTCTCTGCTGCATAAAGATGAGTCAATCAGGATGACTGAAGTGATTGACTCACCTATATGCAGCAGGGATATCCTCAAATCCTGGCCTGTGTGAAGCTCTGCAGGACTGAACTTGCCCAACCCTGACATAGGGTAAATCACATATAAACTTGATTTTAAAAATGACTTGCAGGGCTCTTGGTGCTTTGAAATAATACACAAGCATCGAACCAGTGTTAATAAGGGATGTGTTGGAAAAATCTGTGTTATATTAAATGGGGGATGTGTCAGGCAAAAACTGCTTTATAGCAAATCATTTACCTCACTATAAGTGCTTTTCATGGTGTGAAAGAGCACAAGATTCTATGTTAAAATTATCTATTGCTTGTTTTAAAACACAGACACACTGCTGACTGTTCCATGATTAACAGCATCTGCCGACATCTCCCGTAGCAAGCTCTGTGAACAGAAAGAATTTTGGTTTCTCTCTGCTTCCAAGAATGTAATCAGTAATCAGTTAACCCACAAACATATTTAGGAGTTTCCAGTAGTCATCTCCCTGCACAGATGAATTTGGGAAGAGTTAACCCTCTTTCCGTTTCTGCTCTCTGCACACAGCTCTTGCTCTCAGTCTACCTGGGGGACTTGCCCAAATTCTCATGTGAAAAAGGCACCTATTTCAAAAGTTCAAAAAGTATTTCAGCATGTTTTCAGGAGTACGATACAGTGGTGTGCTCCAAGTTGTGCTGAATTAGCTGGCCCTTTAATCAGGGGTCTACCTGTATTATTCTATTTGACAAATAAATGATGGAAAGATATAAACAAGTCTTACTACTATTTCTGTAAATTGTAGGTTGTTTTCTGCATTTTCAAAAGAAACAGTTTTGCAATCTTAAGAAACTCTGCAAGAAAAAAAAAGTGTTTGTCAACCATTGCTCAACCAAAAAGGACAAGTATAAGGATTTCCTCCTTGAGCACAGGTGTGTCAATAAAGGAGTCATTTTCAGTGACCCATGTAATCATACTCTGCTAGAGCTTTTCTGCTTGATCAGACTCAGGTTTATTCAAACACTATTAAAAACGGACAGCATTTCCAAACGATGTTTCTTGCATAAAAATATGAAGCAAAAAAAAAAAAAAGATCTGTTTAAACTTTATTGCAACTAACAGGAAATGCAAGAGCATACTTAGTCTGTTGATCTCATTGGCTGGCAGAGGACAGGTTTGAGGAGCAGCTAAACTTCTAAAAAACTTTTTGTGCTCAGAGAACTTGATGTGACATTTCCAAATTACCGTCTTTCTGATGCGAAAAACATTCTTTCCATGTTCCTTTAAATGGACTATCAAATGATCTGAGCTAACTTTTGAAAGTTTTGAGATTTTCATGCAACAAGTTCATAAAGAGTGTGACAGATGTGTCCAATCACAGGCGGCTCAGCAATCTTACGTTTGGAGAAGAAAACACTCACACTCGAACAGAGAGCTGAAAGCAGTTCCAAATCTTAGTTTTTTTGTTTAAAAAAAAGGCACAAATGTTATTACTAATTTGTGCTTTAAAAATTAATTCTGGGCAGGGTTGTTTCCTCCTTCTCTTGTCACCTAATCACGAGTGAACACCTATTATGCATTAATAATCTTGCCTTTACGATTTTATACTTCTATATTGACAAGGAATTCTTCAATATGTTTTGTTTTATTAGTATTTTAGATCTACTTATGGTCTAATTTACGATTTTGCAACTAAATATGGTTAGTGGCTTTCACTAGGAATATAATATAGATGTGTATCTATTTACCTTTGTGTGTTATTTTATTAAGTGCATAAAAGTTCTGCTTTTCTGCCAAAAATCATTAATAATAATAATAATAATAATAATAATACATGCTTGGGTCTGCAATAAGCGGATTACAGCAAACCATTTTATTAGATTGAAAAGTCGTAAATGGCACCTTTAATTTAAATGACCTGTACTACTTTCATCCACAGCAATCAAGTGATAGCAACATAAACCAATGGTGTCACAAGCCTTTTGTTGCATTGGTCACTTGCCATAGTGGGTCACTACACATGGAGAAGGGTGCAGAGATACTAGTCGCTAGATGTGGGTGAACGCCTTGCATAGATCAGACACACACACACACACACAGCTGCAATACAACAGCAGACTTGGCTTTTACCATAGAACATAAAATATTATTTTGGCAAGATGAAAAAAATATGGCAGGTCACTAGTAGCCTCAGCAGATCAGCAAGGAAGTCAGCTTGAAAAGAGTTCAAACTAAATACCAAAAGGTACACTGTAATTATTCCACTATTCACAAAATACAATAGGGCAGCGCATTAGAGGCTTTGTGTAAACGGTTGGAAACCACAGACGCTTTGAATGAATAATTGTTACAATGCATCATGGGTAATCAAGTGGCCACATCATTAGTGGCTACTGCTGCCATCATGATACTGTATCCCAGTCACTCCTACTCTACAGATCATCTGTAACACACATGGTTGCTTCATAGTGAAAACATACAGGAATACAGTGCACTATCCAATGTGAATAACAAAAACACAGAAGCCGGACTGTTCCTGCACATGTCTGGCCAGAGCTATTACATCCTCTGTGCAGGTGATCATTAACCTCATCTAACCTTTGATCACACGATCCTTGTACAGTGACTTACATTTCTCTACGTCTGCTGAAAACATGGGTGAAGTTAAACATTATCAAGGATTAAGAATACTCCCATTATGTTTATATTGGAATGAAGACAAGGTGCTTTTTGTGTATATTATGTTGTATCTTATTATTGTACACACACCTTTTATTAGAAGATTATAAATGTTGCACAAGCTGTCATATTTTCACCAAAAAAAAAATACAGCTGCAATGTGAAAAAAAAAAAAAAAAAAAAAGACATGTTTCAGGTACAGGACAACAGAACTCACATATGTTTTGCATGCATTCAAAAGTGACAGTATCTAAGGGTATTCAGATAAGTAATAATACAGCCCAGTAATCACATCTATTAAAAAAGTACAGCATAAAAACATATAGCACTGTTAGGGCCTCCCACTGACAGATTCTTATATGGGAGTGTCAGGCTACAACCAATCACTATAGAGGGATTACATTCATTGTCCATAGAGGTAAATAAATCAGCTGGTGCAGTCACCTGACCCCTAAACTGTTGTAAAAGGTATTCTAGTACAGGTCTATGAAGGAATTAAAACAAAATAAAGTTCAGATTTTTAAGATTTGCAGCACTTTATTTCCACATAAAAAAAAGCTTTTACAGTGTTAAAACACAGAAACTTTAAAATGCATGTTAGTCAAATATGTGAGTTATGTATCCCTTTAAAATGGGCAGTGGAGGTTCCATATATGGTAGAATTTACAATTATAGGCAAAAAAATTGCAATTCCCTACAGTAGTGATTCTAATTTTGAGTGCAGTCACCTGCCAAAAACAGACTAGATAACATCAGGAGGCTAGCTTTTGTGCAGGCAACAATGCCTCAGGGGCTAATCTGTAATTAAAGCTATAATCACATTAATAAAAGATTAGAATCTTTATTTGTGGGTGGATCAGAAAGACCGACTAACAACTTCAATGTCTGTTTACTGTAGGAAAGTGTCATTTAAAAAATATATATAATTGAATAGATAAACAGCTTGAAATTACATGTAGATTTAATGAATACAATTTTTGCAACCTCTGCTGTGTTATGGGTTTGGTAAAGGAGGAAAGAGCCTTTAATATTATAATTGGGCAAGACTGAAGCAGACTCCTTGCTTCAGGAAATGTAACCATCTCTCTCACACCGCTTCCCTGATGTATCATGGATTCCACCAGGGGCAACATTTTTTATTTTTTTTTCTAATTAAATTATCTTTTTAGTCAGACTTTGCAAGAGGAGCTGATTAAAGTACATGGACAATTGGAAAACAAATACACATATTTGCATAGAACATAAAATGTAACTTCCTCAATTCTTTTTTAAGCACGTATATACCGTAATCATCCTCATGTCTCTTAATAGTTACTTCTACTAACTAGACTGTACTTTATAATAAACTAGAGAATTGCCCGTCAAAAAATGATGGCAATGAAATTGTAAGTGAGCTAATGCTGTTTGGTGTATAACAATGAAATATATAATACATTAATAAATGAATATACTTTACCTATTGTGAAGCATTGTGTTGAAGAGCTGGCAATCTGTTTTGATGTTGCTGAAGTATTAGTGCTGTGGAGCTGCTGTGTAAGCGTGCTGAATGTGTGCAGTGTAATACTGTGCGTGCGCAAGACCAAACCGTTAGCGTAGTTCTGTACTTCCGCATTGTTCTAAAATGGCGGGTAATGTGTGGTATGCGTCTGTAGAGGAATATCCATAGGTGTTTTGTGGTGTTTTGCGTGTTTAGAGTGCTGTAGCCTTGTTTTGTTCGGCGGACATTTTTTCTCTCGCCTGGACCATGATGAAATTTTGAGTGTCTAAACTCTTTTATTTTGAGTTAAATGAAGGTGTAACTTGCTTTTTTGAGGTCCTGGATGATCCCTCTTGCTGTAGGTAAGCTTTTTATGTATGTGTTGTGTTTTTCCTTTTTTCCTGTCCGCGGGTTGCGTCCGATTTTTGCGTGGTCGTAATGTGTGGTAACGTGTCTCGTATGTTTGCGTTATGACGTGAAGTTTGCGAGGGTCGCAGTTGCTGGCAAGGAGCACCTGCGGAGCTCCTTGCCAGCAACTGAGGCCCTCGCCTTGCGAGGGCGCGAGCCGCGGCCCTCGCGACGCGAGCCCGCAAGCGTTAGCAACAACTCGTATGCTCACAACAATATATATGTGATGTTCCTACTCCATTTGAATATTAAATTTGCACAGTGTCAACACCAGAGAAAGAAGCATAGATGATAAAAATGAATTCAATATATAAAATAATTTCTCTCCGTTTTTAAATCAACCAAGGACAGACAAAATAGCAGAGCAGAAGAGAGGTAACAAGAACAACAATAAGCCTTGAACGTGAATAGAAAGTGCTCCAATAGCAATAAGCAAACTTGGCAACAGCACAACCTGGGTTGTATTACCAGGAGTATAACAACATAAATAGCTTGAAGCTTTCAACTGAAAATGAGCAGCCTGAATTATTTATAAATGATCTTTTACAAGAGAAATATTAGAAGTAAACTATAAATGTATACAGAGAGTTGAATTAGTTGATGAGCATCAACCACATATAATAGTTGTCAAACTGCGATTTGTCGTCATGCTCATTGCAGCCAGTGGCGCCATCATACACGCAAGCCTTGCGAAGGGAGGCAAAGCAGCCTCGCAGCACAAGCAGCCTCGCAGCACAGGTTGCGCCGTCACACATGCGAGCCTCGCAAAGCAGCTGCGGAGCACAAAACTCTAAAAACCCACCAAAAAACAAACAAACAAACAGACAGACAAATGTACACAAAATGTTGACAGACTCACACACAGCACGGGGGTTGCAAGCGAAGTACAGATATTTGGAGTGTTCCACCACAAGAAAATCAGCTAAGCGAGAAAAGAAAATCTCCAAAAATCTGAAACAGGATGAAAACGAGCCTCACAAATGCCAAGCACGACTTTGAAAATAAAACACAGAGGAGAAACATACAGGGAAGGGACAGGGGGGAGATGGTGGAAAGAGACAAATGGCATTCAAAAGCTGCCTGGTTAACAAACCCTGCAATGAACGTCTCGTTCATTGCTTGCGATGAGCATTGCAAGAGGGAGAGGCTTGCCATAGGCGCTCACCATGAGGCTTGTGATGAGCGCCAAAGGTGATTATTGCAAAAGCAGAAAAGTTGATGTACACAAGGGGAGAGGCTTGCCATGAGCGCCAAAAGGCGCTCATCACGAGCCACGCCAAGGGCCTCACATTGTGTGGCAAACAGCATTCCCAGGCTTCAAATTTTATTTCCCTCACTTTTTGACAGGAAATTCGCTAGTAATAACATTAGGAAAAACTAGTTGATTTATTAATACTATCCCTTGTCTTTATCTAGACTCTAAGCAGATGTGTAGATATTTTAGAAAAAAAAAAAAAAAAAGGATATGGAAATAGATTTGTTTTATTAAACGTGGTACATATAAATTGTATATAAATTAAATGGATGAAGTATAACGCAAGTGTTAGGGAATGACAAATACATGACAGTTAATACTGTATGACGTGTACATATGCTTGTTGTGACATCCTATACATCATACATGGCATCATCAGTGTACATTTGGCAATTGTGTGTCAAGCTTTGTTTTTCACCTAAAACACACTGTGCCAGGATTTACATTGAAAAGATACTGCAGAGTAGGGATGGGAACTGTATTTGGGTCTACAGTGTCTTGTACGGACTGTACCGGTCATTCTATGTTCACCTAGGGCTTGTATATGAACTTACAGATAAACTGTCAAGCCCACTCAGAGGGCAGACCCATACAGGGACTATTTGCATGATATTAGCCACTTCTTGATAAACCAAAGAACGTACAAGTAAATACATACATTGGTATATTACATACCTAGCAGAAATTAAGAAGTCTTCTATTTCCCTGTATTCATGCTAACTGTAATTATAAATAATGGTTTGTTACGTTGGAATGCAGTTGAACTAGTTGTGATTCTCATTAAAAGGAAATAAGGGAAAGAAAAAAAGAAGATTTTCTTGCTCTTAGTAATCCATCCAGACCAGTCAGCAGGTAGGTAGTACATACAAGTGTTACAGGTCCTTTTTGAAACCACAAGAGCATGCCCAGTTGAATAAACAATTACGTGTTATAGTCTTATTACAATCTATCTTGTTGTTTACCCATAATGCAAACATCTATATTAATAAGATTACCACAAAGGTTGACAAATGTATACCAAGCATAGCAGTCAACCAAACTAAACCTCAAGGAGCAAGTCAAGGTTTTCTTTGGAGATTGGGATAGACATAAATAGAATTGCCAAAATGGTTGGGAACCAGAAGTAAAACATCACAATGAGCCATGACTCCCTATGTCTCAGTATATGTGCACCAATGTACATAAGTGCCAAGCGTACAGGCCCTGTGTGACATCACCCAGCAGGATGTATTTGCATGTAGTTTTTGAATAAACAGAAGCTGCAGAGATGACAGAACAGAACATTTATTTACTCATCTGCTTTTAGACTGGAGCACGGGCAGATTCCCTTTACATATAAATATATTTATGTTCCTTTTATGTATATAGAGACAACTACTCTCTTTATAACATTCAGTTTGTTTCACATCTGGGTAGGAACATGCACTTTGCATAAAGTGAATATACTAAAACCTGACATACAAACTGGATATTTATCACATAATCGCCACTTCTCTCACTGCACTGAGTAAATAAGGATGCAATTATAAAAACGATGTAGGGAAAGAACAGCAAGCAATAAAGTGTATGTTTTCACCTTTACAATAGTAACTACGGTTAAACTCAAAGAGCTAGATTTACCAGTTAGAAAATGAAGAACAGAGGCACTTGCAGATTATATACCACATACAAATGATGTTTTACCACCACAAATAGTGTTCAACACAAGTAAAATATAATAATCTCAATATACTATTCATATAAGGGGTTCAGACATGTCATTCTGTTATATTATATTGGTCACCTGAGATGAGGAGAAAAGGGTGAGCGTTCATCAGAACTTTATAATAAATATTTGTATAGGAGCACAGTAATACCAGGTTAATATTATACATTTGAAAGAGCATGTTTTCTACATTAAAAAAAGTTATTTTTGTATTAAAATAAAGAAAATGAGATAACAAAAAGTGTTTTCTAGATTCCTCGTAAAACCTTTATGTCTGAAGTAGTATCCTCCATACCAATAAAATATCACAGTAAAAAGAATGCACTGAAACAGGTCTGTCTGGTGCATATCCATTACACAATATTCAACCACCATTTCAATAGCATACCCCCCCCCCCCCCCCCCCAAATATCTAATCCCTGACATACAAAACATAACAAATATCTACTAATGAGTAAAAGTGATGACACTAATTATGGTTAATATATATATATATATTGTATTTATTGCAGCTTTCTATCACAATATTACAACTTTCTATGACTGATGCTTTCCACATTCATTCCCATACGTTATCAAAACAGGGCCCTTCAACTTATGAATTTGTTAAACTTGTATTTCCCCTGTTCTTATCCATATCTGCGGAATATGTTGGCGCGATACAAATAAAAGATAATAATAATAATAATAATAATAATAATATTGGTGTTTTCCTAATCCTCAATATGTAGGAATAGCTACAGCCTTAAATTGTGGCTCTGCTGTGTTCTTATCTAAAGTCTGACCTACATGCTTGACCTGTTGGGACATTATATATGATGCCCCTCTGTGTCCAGTTACTTTGTTTCATTTCCTTTAATTCAGTATTGCTTCTGACTTGATAAAAGGAGCAGCATCTCTTAAAAACTTGTTGTTTCAATGAAAATAAATAAACAGTACATTTGTGTTCACATTTGAACGTCTAAAACAAAACAAAAAAAACAAAACTATTTTGTGCCCAGAATTCCAAGAAATACAGTACAATACAATCAGGGAAGCTAGGCAGGGGCATTCAAATGTGCCCACAATGGCTTTACTCTTGTAATCTCCAATATCCATTTAATTCCTCAATGAGTTTACAATTATACGTGTTAATAACTGTGCAGCAATTCAAAAGATAGTTATAAGCACAATATGAAATCACTACCTTGGAAATTTCCATTGAGTCTTATAACACATATCTAAGATAAACAGTTGGCTACTTATGCATGGTTACTAAACAATAATGATTTAAATTAGGTTATGCATCACTACAACATATAATTATGCAGGGACAGTTGATTCACTCCTTGAATTCCAAACTACACCATGGAAGAAGATAGATACACATGTATATATTTATTACAATCCATAAAACGTCCAGGTCCCTTTAGTCACAAGATGAACTATGTCAGATTATTTCCAGTGTGTTTATTCTTTCATCTCATAGAACTGAGACTACTAAACACATATGTAAGATCTTACGGAGAGCTACCTAAGGTTCAGCAGGAATTACCTTTTGGTCACTTTCTTTTTAGGTCTCAAAAATGTGGCAATTCAAACCCAAAGTGCTGATGTGACTAAAGCGGTAACACGAGGATTACATTTTACTGCACAAGATTACAAAATCAGTGTGTGTGATGTACAGTCTTACTTCAGTGTTTTAGATTAGAGATGCTTGATAAGAAGTATATATAGGCCTATATAGCAAACACATTAACCTTTTAATGCTGTCTACTGTAAGTTCCTCAAAATGTCTAGACAGCTTTCTTCTTTCAGGAATCAATATTATACTGACAGGATGTCTTGTGTGATCTTGTTACACCTTTTCTTGCAATAAAAAATAGGCTGTGATCGTATAAATGAGATTCTACAGTTGTAAAATGGTACAATTTTATGGCTGCTAAATGAACGCTACTATCTCAGTGATGGCATTATGGGATACTAGTTGATTCACATATTTTTTTTAAATATCTTCCAAATTACTTATTGGAGAAAAGCAATTGAACAACTAAAGTTTGAAGATTCCATCTCAATTAAACAAGGAAGGAAATTCCTTGTAAAATGTTATTTTAGGAGGCAACGCTCGAGATGGATTAAATATGAAATATTTGCTAGTGCCAGAGATATGGTGCATCTCATCAAGTTATGTCAGATCGTTATGTCACCATCCAGCTGACCTGAATCTCTAATAAGGTCCTGATGACCAAAGACAAAATGGGTTAGTCTTGGAGAAAGCGGGCAACTTTGTATTACGACTACGATCGTGTGCAATAATTGATATCATCAGCTCAAGTAAAAACCAGACACATGAACACCAGATGATTGTGTCTGACCAACGTGAACCAATATGGTACGTTACTCAATAATAGAGGTTACTGATTAAGAAATGCTATTGTGTCCTCAAAAACTCCCTGCTTATTGGGCCGCCCTAGATGATTGCCATGTGCATGGGACGAGACCCGACAAACCGGTCAGGTGTAACCCTGCCAATATACTATGTTGTAGGTCTCTGATGGACAGGGTATCAGAAGTTCATGATCCAAACTATTTCTTGTGGGGTTTGTGTAAACTCGAAGATCCAAGACAACCAAAGAAACATAAACTACTACATTCTACCCAAGAAACATTAAAAAGAAAAAAACAACCTCAAGGAAGCAGTAACCTTTTGAAGAATTTCTATTATTTTTTTCACGTACTTCCTGTGTAACAAAGTGTTTGCGCAATGCTATATATAAAGGCAATCTGTCCAGGGATACACTAAGAATATATTCAGAAGTCGGGTAAAGAACTCAAAGATTTATATATTTACTTCAGTAATCTGGGCATCAAGTTTAAATGTGCCCAAATTGTGTTATATTCTGTTGTGTAGGCCTGTTAGAAACTGCTGTATTTGTATATTGGCACAAAATAAGTACAAAGAGGATTTACTAAACTCTCAACAGATACACGAATGCCTAAACTGACAGCCTACATAATATCACTGAGGTGTATCCTATTCACTGAATTTTGTGTAGTCATTCAGTTGGGTCTGGCTCTCCGTGACCCTATGGATTGCAGCAGACCAGGCACACATTCAGCCTTATTAAATTGCAATTCAGCAAATCTAAAGGGCTCTATATAAGCACAGAGCATATTTTTTTTTACACAAGTTTTTAGTTAGTGAAGACCTTGCTTTTGGATCGAAGTTCGCCAACTAAAAACTTCTGTAAAAAAATATGCTCTGTGCTTAGATAGAGCCCTTTAGATTTGCCGAATTCCAATTTAATAAGGCTGCTTGTGTCTAGTTATCTAGAAGGTTTGGAGTGGGTTGCCAGTTCTTTCTCCAATAGACCGCAATTGGTCTGACCTCTCTGGTATGATCTGGCCATCTTGCGTGACCCTACATAGTATAGCTCACAGCTTCATTGAGGTACACAAACCCCTTCATCACAACAAGGCTGCGATCCAACATTAGTGAGGCAATATAATGTAAACATGTTACTATAACCATACATAAACAATGCATTATCCAGATGGGGCATTACTGAATACCTGGTAATTATTGCTAATAATAACTAGTTGGTGTGATGGAGGCCTCATTATGAAGGAGCACTGGGTGCTCTGACCCACAGGAGTGCCCTATATCAGCACCATGTATACACATTGTAGTACTGACCCTGGTGTTACTGGGTAATTACATCACACGGTGGGTTATATGAATGACGCCCAGTACCCCTCTCCCATCACACCCCGCGCTCTGCTCACACAGGAGGGCACAGGCCGGACATGTCACATCCGCCGCCTCACTCTCCTGGTGGGACAATGCCACATATACCGTGTGCACCACGGCCCATGTCCCGCACTCACCTCCGGTCACAGTCCCGGCTCACTGTACAGACTCCTCAATGCCCTGTGTCTGATATGTCTGCCACCTCCACGTATCACTCACAAGCCTCTCCCCCACACCGGACTCACCCGGGAGCAGGGCTGGATACTTGTACTATAAACTGGTTACCTGGCAACTAGGGCTGCCCGGACACAGGGGGCGGGGCAAGATGGGAGGGGAGAGGAGAAGGGGAGGAGAAGAGAGGGATGGAATAGAAGGATAGAGCGAGGGAAGGAATAGAAGGAGAGAGCGAGGGAAGGAGTAGACATGGACAGCAAGGAGAGCAGGGGAGATGGCAGGAGGAGAGAGGGATGGAATAGGAGGAAAAGAGACAGAGGGAAGGAATGGACACGGAGGGCATGAGAGAGGGGAGATTAGAGGAGGAGAGAGAGGCAATTGGAGGAGGAGAGAGAGAGGCAGTGGGAGGAGGAGATAGAGGCAGTGGGAGGAGGAGAGAGAGGCAGTGGGAGGAGGAGAGAGAGGCAGTGGACTAAAGTGCAGGGGGGGGAGGAGAGAGGCAATGGAGTAGAGTGCAGTGGGAGGAGGAGAGAGTCAATGAATAGAGTGCAGGTGGGGAGGAGGAGAGAGGGGCAATGGACTAGAGTGCAAGGGAGGACAGAGAGACAATGGATTAAAGTGCAGGGCGAGGAGGAGAGAACCAATGGAGTAGAGTGCAAGGGGAGGAGGAGAGAGAGGCAACGAGTAGAGAGGAGGAGAGAAAGGCAATGTAGTAGAGTGCAGGGGAGGAGAATAGAGGCAATGAGTAGAGTGCAGGGGGAAGGAGAAAGAGAGGCAATGGATTAGAGTGCAGGGGAGGAGGATAGAAGCAATGAGTAGAGTGCAGGGGGAAGTAGAAAGAGAGGCAGTGGATTATAGTGCAGGGGGAAGGAGGAGAGAGGCAATGAGTAGAGTGCAGGGGGAGGAGAAGGAGAGAGGGGCAATGGACTAGAGTGCAAGGGAGGACAGAGAGACAATGGATTAAAGTTAAAGGGGGAGAGAGACAATGGAGTAAAGTTCAAGGGGAGGAGGAGAGAGAGGCAATGAGTAGAGTGCAGGGAGAGGAAGGCAATGGAGTAGAGTGCAGGGGAGGAGGATAGAAGCAATGAGTAGAGTGCAGGGGGAAGTAGAAAGAGAGGCAGCGGATTATAGTGCAGGGGGAAGGAGGAGAGAGGCAATGAGTAGAGTGCAGGGGAGGAGGATAGAAGCAATGAGTAGAGTGCAGGGGGAAGGAGAAAGAGGCAGCGGATTATAGTGCAGGGGGAAGGAGGAGAGAGGCAATGAGTAGAGTGCAGGGGAGGAGGATAGAAGCAATGAGTAGAGTGCAGGGGGAAGGAGAAAGAGAGGCAGTGGATTATAGTGCAGGGGGAAGGAGAAAGAGAGGAAATGGATTAGAGTGCAAGGGGAAGGAGAAATAGAGGTAATGGATTAGAGTGCAGGGGAAGGAGAAAGAGAGGCAATGGATTAGAGTGCAGAGGAAGGAAAAAGAGAGGCAATGGATTAGAGTGCAGGGGGGAGGCGAAAGAGAGGCAATGTATTTGAGTAAAGGGGAGGAGGAGAGAAAGGCAGTGGATTGGAGTACAGGGGAAGGAGGAGAGAGAGGGGCAATGGATTAAAGTGCATGGGGAGGAGGAGAAAGAGAGACAATGGACTAGTGCACAGGGGGAGAGGGAGCGAGAGGAAATGGATTAAAGTGCAGGGAGGAGGAGAAAGAGAGACAGTGGACTAGTGCACAGGGGGAGGAGAAAGAAAGGCAATGTATTAGAGTGAAGGGAAGGAGGAGAGAGAGGAAGTGGATTTGAGTGCAGAGGGAGGAGGAGAGAGAGGCAATGGATTAAAGTGCATGGGGAGGAGGAGAAAGAGAGGGAATGGATTAGAGCGCAGGAGGAGGAGGAGACATAGGCAGTGGATTAGATTGCAGGGAGAGAGAGGCAATGGATGAAAGTGCAGGGGAAGGAGGAGAGAGAGGCAATGGATTAAAGTGCAGGGGGAGAAGGAGAAAGAGAGGCAATGGATTAGAGTGCAGGGGGAGGAGGAGACAGAGGCAGTGGATTAGAGTGCATGGAGAGAGAGATAACAGACTACAGTGCAGGGGGAGGTGGAGAGAGAGGCAATGGGAGGAGGAGGAATAGGAGTAGCGGAAAGGAAGGTTATGAGAGGAGGGGGAATAGAAAGAGAGAGATGCTACAGAGAAGAAGGGGAGAAAGAAAGGGGAAGAGGGACAGGAATAGGAGTAGAATTGGGGAAAGGTAGTGGAACAGGAGGAGGCGAGTTAAGAGAGATTGGAAAAAGGATGCAGTGTTGTATAGAAGGGATATAGAGTTCAGACTTTGAGAGAGAGATTTTAGTTAATTTCAGTAGAGGTTTCATTATTTCTAGTGCTAAGGGTACAATAAACACAAGTATAGTGTATAGTTTGGACATATATTTAAAGAGTATAAATTAGACACATCTATATATAAACACATTGATTATATGGGGTAGATGAGAGCTCTGCTCTTGTGAGTGCTTACAATCAAGAAATCCAATCACCAAATGTGTAATTTAATAAAAAGAGCATTTTTCTATAAAACAATATAGTTCTATAATAGCTAAAAAAAAAAAAAAAGTACCACTAAGGTCTTGTGTCTACAGTAGGCTTTTTTTAATAAATTGACTTGGAAATAGTAAAAAAAATATTTAAAATGTAATAAAAATACAAGTTATTTATTAATTATTATATGCAATTATATGGTTATGTGGGTGGCCATTGTTTTTGTGATTTTGAACTGTTACATTGGCTATAGGTAAGGTTTTTGTTAAGTTAGGCTGTTAGGCTGAAAGAGCTTCAAATCTGGAGTTAGAAACTACTGGGAACTAATCAGAATACTAGCAGCCTTATTAAATTGCGATTCGGCCAATTGATTAGCAGCCTTATTAAATTTCAATTTGGCAAATTTAAAAGAACTCTATTTAAGCACACAGCATTTTTTTTTTTACAGAAGTTTTTAGTTAGTGAACTTCTATCCAAAAGCAAGGTCTTCACCAACTAAAAACTTCTGTTAAAAAAAAAAATGCTACGTGCTTAAATAGAGCCCATTTAATTTTGCTGAATCGCAATTTAATAAGGCTGTAGGGCTCTATATAAGCACATAGCATTTTTTTTTTGCAAAAGTTTTTAAGTTAGTGAAGACCTTGCTTTTGGATAGAAGTTCACTAACTAAAGACTTCTGTAAAATAAATATGCTGTGTGCTTATATAGAGCCCTATTCAATTGGACAAATTGCAATTTAATAAGGCTGTTTTTTGGCTCTCACCTAATTAAAGGGTAGACAACTGACTGCTTCATAATTACATTTAGTAGTTTGCCAAAGAACTATGGGATGTGTAGTCCTGCTTTCACTGGGAAACAGGAAGTAAAGAGGAGTCAGACATTGCTGTGTATATTTTTTTGCTGCTGGCTTGAAGGTTAGTAAAGAGTTAAAATCCGTACCTAAATGCTCTGTTTCTATTGGTAGGTATGATGTACCTATGTAACAGCCTTGGGGTGTGGAAAATAAATGTTATATTTAAATAAAATAACTTTGTGTATAGAATGACTCAACGTAATCTGTGTTTTTGATGTCAGCAGCCTGTGTTAGATTAGAGAAAGGTAAGAACAGGGAAACTTAGATATACCTTTAATTTAAAATATATTTAAACTACTACAAATGAACAGTTAAAATAAACCATATTTGATTTACTTCTGCCCTATTCTCACCACAGTTGCACCACTTTTTCACAAATTAGTCCATTTTCACAAATAGTCCATTTCCTCTAAGTACAGCATTTACAGCAAGTATATGTAAATATAATTTAATAACATTTATTCTTAGTAAATATTTAAATAGACACTATGGCCCTCATTCAATTGCAATTTGGCCAATTGAATAGGGGTCTAAATAAGCACATAACATATTTTTTTAAAGAAGTTTTTAGTTAGTAAACATCTATCCAAAAGCAAGGTGTTCACTAACTAAAAACTTATTTAAAAAAAATATGCTGTGTGCTTATTTAGAGCCCTATTCAATTGGCCAAATCGCAATTGAATGAGGGCCAATGTAATTATTATAAAAACATTGTGATGTTTTTATATTAACCACATGTTTATTAAAGAAAGAATAATAGTTATTACCTTGCAAGCTTGAGTAATTATTTATTTCCTAACCATATTTTCTGTCAGTGATAAGAAAATGAGGTGCATCGTACACCCTCATAGATAGCTGAAATAGAGAACTAAGTACCGTATTGGTCCGAATATAAGCCGCACCCACATGTAAGCCGCACCCGTAAAGTTCAAGGGAAAAAATAGAAAAAAGATTGGAGAGAAAAAGACTCTCAAAGTGATCAGCCATTGCAAGAAACAGGCTTTCTGATTAGCACTGTAGCTTTTATTGCAGGTTACAGGCTTTACAGGATGTTAGAATCACTAAAACCGTAAATCACTATTCAATACCGCAGTCTAAAGCACTAAAATCGGCACCCTTAACTCGCAATCGCGCAAATCGGCAGTAATTTTGCATTCGAGAATAGAAGTCGCACGCGTTACAAGCAAAGTATGCAAATCGGCAATGATTTTTTGACGGTTGCGAATATAAGCCGCACCCGTAACTCGCAAGCTCAAAAATCGGAAAAAAGGTGCGGTTTATATTCGGACCGATACGGTAATTAATTATGCATGTGGAAGTAATCCTCTTATCTGTATTTCAGCACATTATGACATGTGAAGTTATTGGGCTGATGTACTAAAAGCCAAAGATGCAATTATAGCTATTTTTTTTTTATAGCAAACCTATATTGAAGGCAGGGTCACCATATTTTGCGGAATATACCAAGCTATGCCTTCAACATATTATTATTATCCTTTATTTGTAACAATCCATAGTACAAGGCAGCACATTGCAAGATAATGGAGGGCCCTATCATTTTGGTTATAATCTAACTTAATGTACATAGTGCTTTCCCAAAGCACCTTACAAGATTGTAAAATGTACAATCTAAAGGGTTTGGGTGTTATACAGGAAGGTGATCGATGGTGTTGAGCATATTTTGCTGAAGGTAATAAACTTCTTTACACAGATGCGTTTTTGAAGCAGGAAGATAGTCTAGTGGAGCAAGGAAATCCGAAGAGAATGGGTAACACAAGAAAAGCTGTGAAGGCGGATGTAGAGGCGGTAACGAGAGAAGAAAAGAAAAAACAGGCAGTTGGGAGAGTATTTTGAGACAAGAGCATATAGAAGGGGTGCATTGTTGTTAAAGGCTTTATACCTTAGGGTCATGAATTCAAATTGTATTCTTGAGCGTTGCAGATGTATTCATTATCGATTGGAGTGGAGACAGACTAGTGATGAGGAGGCTAGCGAGGTGATAGTTGCAGTAATTGAGATGTGTAATGATGAGAGAATGGATTTGAATTTAAGTTGTAACTTGTGTAACAACGTGACGTATTCTGGAGATTTTTTTAGGTGAAAATGACCTGATTTTGTGATTGATTGAATGTGAGGAATGAAAGAGAGGGCGGATTTGAGTAAATTACAAGCCAATGTGTCTGGGAGGTGAGAGTGTTGATGGCATTGTCAACAGTGAGATATATTTGAGGAATGGAAGCTGTAATAGAGGGTGGGGAAATGAAAAGTCCAGTCTTTGACATATGTAGTTTGAGTTGATGGGCGGACATCTAGGAGTATATGCTTGAGAGACAGTTGGCAACTTGTGCTAGAAAAGAGGGCGATAGATTTGGTGCTGAGAGGTAGATTTGAATATTATTAGCATATAGATGATTCTGAAAAAAACAAAACATTTTATTAGGGTATGAAGGGAAAATGTATAGATGGAAAAGAGGAGGGGGCCAAGGACTGAACATTGGGGTACGCCAACAGACAGAGGGAGAGGTGCCAGAGAAGGAGACACTAATTGTACAATCTTCTAGGTAGGATGTGAACCACGAGAGAGATGTGTCAAGGATGCCAAGAGAGCAGATCATTTTTGATTAGAAGAGAGTAGTCAACTGTGTCAAAGGCAACAGAGAGATCCAGAAGAATTAGAATAAAGTGACCCTTAGATTTGGCGTTGAGCAAGTCATTAATGACTTTTGCGAGAGCGCTCTCTGTGGAGTGATGGGGTTGGAAGCTAGATTGGAAGGGTCAAGTGGGGAGTTGGAGGAAATAAATTGGATAAGGCGATTGTAGACCATTCATTCAAGCAGCAGGGAAAATAGAGAGATAGGGTAATAGTTAGATGCAGGGGCTGAGTCAGAGTAGGGATTCTTGAGAATAGGATTGAGTATGGCATGTATTAAATATGATGGAAACTTTACAGTGTTTAGGTAAAAGTTTAAATAGCTGGGATAAGTGTGGTGATAGAGAACAACGGGATAAGCAGTGATGGAATAGGTCAGGTGGTAAGGCTAGTGGTTGATACCAAACTAGAGATTCCATCCACAGTTACAAGGTGAAAGGAGTCCATTATGGATGTGGGATTGGGGAAGGGCAAAGACTGGGTGTTGTCGGTTTGTTGAGTATATTTCCATGTATGACATGTATAATAATAAGTAATACTTTCTAATGTTCTCCAAACACTAAGATGTAAATTATAAGTATGATAAACCCTATTAATATATGCCATTCTTATTATAAAATATTATAATAATTGAAGCAACAACATCTCTTAAACCTCTGAAACTCAATATAAAATACAGTAATATATATATACACATGTGCGTCACGTCATTAGCGTATGCCGGTGTCCGGACACACCCAGAAGACGCACTGCAGGAGAGGGAACATCAGGAGTCCAGTGGATCAAGGTAAGAGCGGGGAAAAGGGGGTAATTGGAGGAAGAGGGGGAGGAAGAGACACAGGGGAGGGGGGAGAGACAGAGGGGTGAAGAGTAGATGGGGGAAGTGTAGGGCAGGAGGGGGTAGTGCGGGGGGTAGCGGGCCTAGATGGGGCAGTGTAGGGCATCAGAGGGAAGTGTAGGGCAGGAGGAGGTAGCTGGGCCCAGATGGGGGCAGGAGAGGGTAGCGGGGCTTAGATGGGGGCAGTGTAGGGCATCAATGGGCAGGAGTGGGCATCGGGGCCTAGATAGGAGCAGGAGGGGGTAGCGGGGCCTAGATAGGGGCAGTGTAGGGCAGGAGGGGGTAACGGGACCTAGGATGGGGCATTGGGCTTATATGGGGCAGTGTAGTGCAGGAGGGGGTTGAGGGGCCTAGATGGGGGCAGGAGGGGGCATCAGGGCCTAGATGGGGCAGTGTAGGACAGGAGGGGGTAGCGTGGCCTAGATGGGGGCAGTATAGGGCAGGAGGGGGCATCGGGCCTAGATGGGAGCAGTGTAGTGCATCAGAGGGCAGTGTAGGTCAGGAGGGGGTAGCGGGGCCTAGATGGGGCCAGTGTAGGGCAGGAGGGGTAGCGGAGCCTAGATGGGGCAGTATAGGGCAGGACAGTTTTGTGACTTTCTATCTCTCTTTCTCTTCCCACATCTTTCTCTTCTCCACTCTCTGTCTCTCTACCCTGTATCTAATGGCGCTCCACTATTGGCTGTGTGCCCTTTAAATCCAATGCTCATATATTGGGATGCTGATGTCTGGACACATTTAGCGCTCGCACGAAAGACGTGCTACCGTTTGAGGATGCCCCACAGATGCTCAATAGTTTTGGTCTGGTGACATGCTTGGCCAGTCCTACACCTTTACCTTCAGCTTCTTTAACAAGGCAGTGGTCATCTTGGAGGTCTGTTTGGGGTCATTATGATGTTGGAATTCTGCCCTGTGGCCCAGTCTCCAAAGGGGGGGATCATGCTCTGCTTCAGTATTTCACAGTACATGTTGGCATTCATGGTTCCCTCGATGAACTGTAGCTTTCCAGTGCCTGCAGCACTCATACATGCCCAGACCATGACACTCCCACCACCATGCTTGACTGTAGGCAAGACACACTTGTCTTTGTACTCCTCACCTGGTTGCCGCCACACACGCTTGACACCATCTGAACCAAATAAGTTTATCTTGGTCTCATCGGACCACAGGACATGGTTCCAGTAATTCATGTCCTTAGTCTGCTTGTCTTCAGCAAACAGTTTGCAGGCTTTCTTGTGCATCATCTTTAGAAGAGGCTTCCTTCTGGGGCGACAGCCATGCAGACCAATTTGATGCAGTGTACAGCACATGGTCTGAGCACTGACAGGTTGACCCCCCACCCCATCAACCTCTGCAGCAATGCTGGCAGCACTCCTACGTCTATTTCCCAAAGACAACCCCTGGATATGATGGTGAGCATGGGCGCTCAACTTCTTTGGTCGACCATGATGAGGCCTGTATGTCCACCGTGCTGCAGCTCGGTTTCAGGGTCTTGGCAATCTTCTTATAGCCTAGGCCATCTTTATGTATTATATCTTGCTCACTGTGTCTTAGGGAGTTACCAACTACACCTCACTGACGAGGCCCAATAAAGGCCGAAACGTACGTCTGGGATTTGCTGAGTTATCATGTCCACAGAAAGTTCGTTCTCTGATCGAGCACCTCTATTTTATTTTTTTGTTCATCTTTATATAGAGCAACAATTCTTTTTTTTCAGATCTCAGAGAATTCTTTGCCATCAGGTGCCATGCTGAACTTCTAGTGACCAGTATGAGAGAGTGTGAGAGCGATAACACCAAATTTAACACACCTGCTCCCCATTCACACACATTCTCCCCATTCACACCTGAGACATTGTAAGACTAACAAGTCACATGACACCAGGGGGGGGAAAATGGCTAATTGAGCCCAATTTGGACATTTCCACTTAGGGGTGTACTCACTTTTGTTGCCAACGGTTTAGACATTAATGGCTGCGTGTTGAGTTATTTTGAGGGGACAGCAAACTTACACTGTTATACAGGCTGTACACTTACATTGTAGCAGATGGGTGTACTCACTTTTGTGAGATACTGTATAGATATATATATATATTGCATTTACTGGTGCCTGGAGATATCCATGTTGCATTGCTGAAGATTGTGTGTGCAGAGCTTGCTTTTATGGTTGCAAACTGTCTGCTTATGAGCATGTGAATGGAAGAGGATAGATGTCAAATTAAATAATTTTCAATTATAGAACAAATTCCTTACACCCCCGGCACCCCTCCCTCCACTGATAGATAAAAAATACAACACAGATACAAGCTTTGAGGAAGTGAAGAAACCAGACAAGATGGAATCATCAAGAGTCTTCAAAATTTCAGATTGTGTCTAAAATTTATTTTATATTAATATCTTACACAGCTTCTATTTATGTTAGTTTTTTTACATCCTTGACAAATGTGCTTTGAACTACAGTAGGTGCTTGATGCTTCTATTATATTATTCTCAAGGCTGATGGTGCATATAAACAGAAGTTATTATTTTACTATAATTTACATTATAATACATGGAGCACATTGCCATATATAGTATTAATAATTGCCACCGGGGTATAGGCTTTGCAGTAGCATCAATATAACAATTTACTTCTGAGATTTGTAACCCTATGGAGATATATGCATAATTTTGATGGGATACTCCCTTTCATTTTAGGGTATGCACAGAGTCAGATTTACCCAATCTGCTGAGTTAAACCAGTTTCAGAATAACCCTAAGGGAGGAATGTAGTATTTGGTATGTAAACCCTAGAGACATGAATGAGAGGAGTAATGAGAGATACATAAGCCCTCATTCAATTGCGATTTGGCCAATTGAATAGGGGTCTAAATAAGCACATAACATATATTTTTTAAATAAGTTTTTAGTTAGTGAAAACCTTGCTTTTGGATAGATGTTTACTAACTAAATACTTCTTTAAAAAAATATGTTATGTGCTTATTTAGACCCCTATTCAATTGGCAAAATTGCAATTGAATGAGGGCCATAGATTGGCAAGAGATGATAATAATAAGGAGGACAATGAAGAGTACTTTTGTGAAGGGATAGTGGCACATTTAAGGACAAATCCCTCTGGTTTAGCCAGATCATGTAACATTAGCAAATAGTTCATCTGCGTTCAATAATGTGTGTCCCTATTTAGTCACTTGAAGTGTTCGGATGTATGCTGTCTATATAAGGTGGCTAGCTGCGTTGAATACATTTACAAACACCAGATGAGTCCTTCCTGCAGCTATGGTTAGAACTAAGATGCTTTATAGTGGTTACTATTGACATAGCTCTTAATAAGTTATTAAAAACCATAAGATTTAGAGAAAGTGATTTTATGTGGTCATGAGTAAATATGATACCTGCTGAGGACACATAAAATGCATTAATAACAATTTGGATGACTAAATTATAAGGGGATGGCATTGTCTGCTTAGATTGCACTGTATTACAAGGTATAAATATTCAGAACAATGGGGTCTGTTACCAAGGTCTTCTTTAGAACAGTGTATTGAGATATTTGTGTTGTCACAAACACTTTCAACTGTTCTGTTGCATTAGTTTAGTCCCAATATTTATTTTGAATTGTGTTGGCATTTTGTTAGGCCTTTTTACAAGGTACTGTTTTATTTTGGGGCTAAAACCACAATAAGGGGTAATTAAAAATGCAAGAGGATTATATAGACTGTCTTGCATCTGCGGCTAGTAGATTAGGGCAAAGTGAAATGTACGTAATGTCTTTGTCATGACTTAGGCATTGCTGTATAACTAGTTTTTCGTCTTTAGTTGTTGCAGGTGACTGCCAACAATACACATGAATAGTGTCTTAACCCCTCAAGAGCCAGAGTAAGACACATCATCAGTAAGCTTTTTATCCTCAATAAATAAATTATACTCTACAATGTGTTACAAAACATTGATATATTTGATCATGTATTTTTTCCAATAAAGCTTGCAAAGTATTGTAACCTGTTTGCTTATGTGAGGCTTCGGTAAACTAAGCTTCATCACCATACTCCACTTAATTCTTAGCCTCTCATTGAAATACTAGCTAAACTGCAAATTACCCACCCTTATTAACTTACATACGGGGAGGTGTTTGGTAGCCATGTTTACCTCTTTGTGATAATGGTTGACTACCAAAGCATTGTTGAAGTCCATTACTTCAGGAACACATTTGTATGTGGATATAACAGTTGAGATTTTTTTTTTTACATGTTTTAAGATTAACCATCTATTTACTGTGAGTAAATGTAAATAGAATAGAATATGTTTTTTTATCTGTGATATATGCAACCTAACTAAAAATGATTATTTTTTTTTTATGTTAATGTTCTTTTTAATATAAATCAAGTGGATCTATAAACCCATTTGTGATTATTATTTTAAAAAATAACAGAGAAGTCTGTAGGAGATTGGACAAAAGCACGACAAAAGCAATTAGTAAATTCATTTCTTTGAACATCATATTTCATTTGCAGTGCCTAAAACATTTTCTTGCTCACTTATTTTTTTCATGCAAATTAAACTTAGGCTATCATATCTTTGTTTTGGATCAATTTTTTATGTCTTGAGCTGAAAGTCAGTGAATTAGAATTCCTTCCTTCAATCCTTTTGAGAACCAGACACCAGGAGGAATATTAATGAAGTGGGTGAAGGGTGGCTAAGCTACTGTTTGTGCAGCAGGTGCAAAGCATCAGGGCTCTGTGGTACAGTACTGGCAGTGGAGGAGGTATTTACATTTATTAGATGAGTATGGCAAATAATTACTTTATAGAAAGATCATCTGATAACCAAAAGCGTGACATGGCCAGCTACATATATTTTTGGCTTTTCCTTTTGACCCTTATGAATTGATAGAAAAGTTGCAAGGGGGTCTCAGATGTTTTTGAACTGGGAGCCTCTATTCATAGTCCCTGCATGTGCCTGCCCATTGCAGTTTATGCAGACTCTGTAGTGCTGGGAGTACTAGCATATCAGGGACCATATATCAGTAGCATGTTTTCTGAGATATTGACCCTGATAGGCTAATATACATTACTTCTTTTTCTGTGTCTGCATATTCTGCAGAGGGCAGACCCATTCAGGATTGATTTGTATCATTATGGCAGTAAAAACAGAGCGTTTAAGCGCTTCATAATACAATAAAATACATAAAAGTATGTAAATACAAAGGCATATTATATCCCTAGTAAAATCCCAAAACCTTCCATGTCTCTTTAATATACCAAAATCTGGAGGTGTCATGGCTACCAGGTTCCCACCTAGCTATGTTTTGTTATGGGTTAGTGGGAATAAATATGTATTAAGGGAATCTACTTTAAAACGCAATCTTGGTAAACAATATTAAACTTGACTGTAGATCAGCAAAATGCAATTTTCTGAGTAAACATTCCAAGTACATTTCTGGCATTAGGTTTGTTTTTTGCTAATGACAATAAGCCTGCTCGTTTTGACTCATAATTTATAGTACTGCAACACGTGAAACTATATATATATATATATATATATATATATACATATAGTAAATAAATAGTACATATATGTTTACATTTGAATGTCTAAAACAAGTTAAACCCATTTCCAGCTCAAAATTCCAAGAAATACGGTTATTACAGTGCATTCTGGGAAGCTAAGTAGGGGCATGCAAATGTGCCCACAAAAGCCTTGCTCTTCACTCCATAAACCATTTAAACATGGCTTCCTTTAACTTTATGCCAGCTGCATTACACAGCTTCTATGCAAAGCCAAGATTGGATTATACACAACATATATATATATATATATATATATATATATATATATAGATTAATAATGAGTATTGCAATATAATTTGATACCTTTTGTATTGAACAAATGTCTTATTTATAATGACGAGCTTTCGAGAGGTTTAACCTCTCTTTATCAAGTCTCAAGCAATACTAACATGAGATGGAACCCTCATTTTAAATAATAACAGCAGATGCAGATAGAGTGGAAACAGCATCTGACCTCATCAGGTAAATACATATATGGGGAATAAACACAACATAGCAAAGGAAACATATATATATATATGAATAAGCAGAGCACTGTAATCCACAGTGATATATTTCCTGTTGGATAAACACCCCACTAAGAGTGCTAAGTCTGTTATGGTATAAGAGGAAAAAAATTATATATGAAATTCTGATAATTTGTTAGAAAACCCAAGTCTATATTAAGTCCTGTATTTTTAGTGTTGAAGAATGTGATCATCTTTATTTCCAATGTTTTTCTCTCTTGGATGCTTTTACATTTTCCTCTGAGTATTTTGACTTTTAAGTTTTGGATGGAGTGATCATTCTGGCTAAAATGGTGTCCTACTGGGCTACAATAACTTCATTATGCTTTCTTATTGAATGCCTGTGTAAATTCATCCTTAAATGCATTTTTTGGCCGGTTTCTCCAATGTAACCGCCTGTGTCACATAAAGTACATTGTATTATATAAACCACATTAGACGATGTACATGAATATGATCCTTTGATGTTATAGGTCTTGTTGTTATGTGTGTCTGTATCATCATTACAAGTGTGTTGGCATAATTTACAGGCACGTTTTTTACAAGGTTTAGTTCCATTTTTTGTATTCAGTTGTTCATTGGCCAATTTTCTGCTGACAAGTTTTTGTTTTAGGTTTGGTGGTTGTTTAAATGCAAGGATGGGAGGTTTTGGGAATATATAAGTTCAGTATCTTCAGTTAGTAATGGTTGTAAATCTTTGATTATTTTCTGAATTTTCGCTAAAATTGGATGGTATGTGGACACTAGAGGTATAGGTGAAGTAGTTTCTTTTGTTTTGTAGTTCAATAGGTGTTCTTGTTTTTTTTTGATGGCAGTGGTTATTTTTGGGGTAATAATACAGGGTTTGTAACCCGTTTGTTTGAAAGATTCAGACAGTGTTTTTAAATTGTTATCACGGTCTCCAGTGTTTGATCAAATCCAATGGTATCTAATAGCTTGATTATGGATAATTGCTTGTTTGGTGTGGATGGGATGGAAACTGGAGCTGTGTAGGTAATTACATCTGTCTGTAGGTTTCCTATATATAGATGAGTGGAGCGTGCCATTGGTGATGGATATAGTAGTGTCTAGAAAGTTTACCTGTTCTGTGGAGAAATCCATTTTAAGTTTTATAGATGAATGGAAGGTATTGAATGAATTATGAAAGTCTCTGAGTTTGCTTTCTCCTTCTGTCCAGATGATGAACAGATCATCGATGTAACGGTTGTATTTGTATGGTTTGTAAATGGATACAGATAAGAATGTTTCTTCTAGATTGGCCATTTTGGTACACATGGCAGTCCCCATCATCTGTAGGTAGGTATCTTGTTTAAAAGTAAAATAGTTATAGGTAAAGGATATATTCTATTAGTTTAACAATAATATCAGGGCCATATTTATTGTTTTGCTTGTTTGTTGAAAGAAACTTAAAGCATACCTCAGTGCCATCTTTGTGTGGGATATTACTCTAAAGAGACTCTACATCCATGGTAACAAGTAGTGTGTTAGCAGGTAGGTTTTAATCTGACTGAGTTTTTTGAGAAAGTCAGTGGTGTCTTGTACATAGCTACTGGTGTTACTAACTAATGGTTTAAGGATGTTTTCAACAATCCACATACTGTATCTGTTCAGTCAGTGTGTCCACACCTGTAACAATTGGTCTCCCTGGGTTGCCTGGTTCGTGGATTTTTGGCAGTAGGTAGAAAGTCTCAGTTGTAGGATTGGCAGGGATAAGTTGTTCTGATTACTGATGTATATTTTTAGGGAATGTTTTTAGGAGTTTCTGAAGTTGAAGAGTATATTTTTCTGTAGGGTCCTGGTTCAATTTCTTGTAGTAAGTGTTGTCTGACAGTTGTCTGTTGGCTTCATTTATGTAGTCCTGAGTATTCATGATAACAACTGCACCTCCTTTGTCTGCCGGTTTGATGGTAATGTTGGGATTGTTTTTTAAAATCTTTATAGCAGTTCTTTCTGATGGAGTAAGATTGTGCAAGTCTCTTTTATATTGTGTTGTTATAATGGATGCAGTTCTCAGCCGAAAGCTTTCTATATAACTGTCCAGTTTGATGTTACGACCAGGTTGTGGGTTGAAATATGTTTTTTTTTTCTTGTTACAGTCTAATGATGTTGTGGTATGTCCCTTGTTGTAGAAAAAATCTGCCACTCTTAATCTCCTGCCGACGCGGAGGCTGCACAGGCTCCCTGGGTCAGCCCGCAGCGTCTCGTGATCCAGCGGAGCCTGTAAGGCACACCAGCCAATCAGGAGCGGCGGGGGGCCGGGCTTCCGCCGCATTCACGTGCCGGGAGTCAGTTCGGCGCGGTCTCCGTGGAAAACGGACGGAGGTCTGAGGGCTCCTGAACATATTTATCAAGTAGGAGGTTTAAAGTCTGAGATTACACCCCAGCTTTAGAGAAGCATATAAGGGGTAGTGTGAGAGCGCTGTCTGTGTGTGTTGTGTGTCTTTTTTGTGTCTTTTCCTGTCTCGTGGTCTGTTTTGTTTTGTCCAGGGGGGCTTTGTTTGCCTGGGGCATGGATGCTTTAGAGCTAGAGGCTTTGCTGGCTGATGTTAGGACCCGTGCCTTAAGCCAAGGGGTCAGGTGGGTGCAGGACAGGCTGGGCTCTCCCATGCCTTCTGTAGGAGGCCCCCATTACATTGGACAGGCTCAGCATGTAGTTGCTGGAGGCCTAGACAATATTGGGGGTGCCGGTGGGCTTGTCTCCCCCCTTTTCATGCAGAGCCATTAGACCACCGTCCAGTGGATGACCAGGCCACGGGCGACAGGGGTAATACGGGGCAGCTTAGCCAAGACTCTTTACCCCTCAGACAAGAGAGAGCCGGGCCCGCGGGCGGTGAGGGTGAGGGCCTAGAACTCCGGCCACCACCAGTCACTTTGCCTAAAGGGCTCCGGCCGCAGCAAAGAACAAAGAACACCCCGTTACCACCCCAAAAAGGGGGCGCAGGGGGTAAAAGTAAAGACAGGAGCCCTAAAAAAGCTCCTACAGACACAAAAGGTGCCGACCATGCGGTCCCCTCTAACCCCAATAGTAACAGCGCTTCTGGTGCTTTGCAGGGACGCAGCCGCGGCAGAAAAATGGACACGGGTACCACACGTGAGAGAAGAGACAGAGTGGTCAGAGAGATGATCAGCCAGGACAGCATGGTCATGATCGATGACATGCCCGTAGCAGCGGTGGTGGCGAGGCCGGCGCGCCCCACCAGAGCTAGGAAGAACACAAGCAGCTACAGCCCGCTGCTATTTACCCATACCCCTTTAAGACGACAGAGGACAGAGACTGAGGGCGTTACGGTTAGGCCACAGCAAAAAGTGACTAGTCCTGACCCACAGGTAGACTTCGCAACGCCCCAGGCAGTCCCCAGGTTATTGGTACAAAGTGCAGAGCCCGCGGCACTAGCGCATTCCAGCCACGCAAGCTTAGGTGACCAGGACCAGTCCTCAGGGGAGGAACAAGCGGTATGGGCACAGGCATGCAGGTCACGGAGAGCTAATGACTGTTCCTCTTGCACCCACAGGTCTGAACGGCGATCCAGGTCCAGGAGCAGGAGATCCTGCCGATGCAGCTGTGCCTGCGGATCGGAAAGAGGACGGAGCCTGCGGAGGGCCAGACGGTCGGAATCCCCAGGATGTCAGGAAAGACGTCGGGACACCCCGTTGGCTGTATCTACTCCGAGGCTCCCAGAAGCAGGTGAGGCAGTTGGTGGAGTGGAGGAAGCTGATAAATGCATACTGCCGTACACTAAAGGGGGATTTCTGGGGTCCCTTAAGGCCCTCTTAGCCACACATAACATTGCGGTTAGTGAGCAAGAGATGGGTACGTGGTTAGGTGGGCTAGCCAGAGGGGCTTGGGGCGAGCAGTCCAATAGCGTAGGCAATATAGAGTCAGGGGCGGTACCCCCCCCCGGTCACTGTGGGTGGTCCGGGGCCGCAAGCGAGCAAGGTAGTAGCCTCAGACGCAGCCATGAGACCAATCGTCTTATGTGCGCTAGATAACTTGGGAGCGCATCTAACCCAAGAAGTCAAGGAAAAAATTTGTAGGAGGGAGTTTGTTGAATTGTTTTCCATGCTGCCCATGTCCAGGCAAATGGATCCAAGCGAGAGGACCCCACGGGAGGGTGCTTACAGGAGGTTGCCTAGAACCTTCGAAACGTGGCTTCAGGCGTTTTCTATCATGGCCTGCGTTCTATGCGAGCGCCACCCGGAGCAATGTCCGGGGCTGTTTGTGTACATAGATGAGATTCGTAATGCTCACAAGGTGTACGGGGGTACGGCGTGGTGGCGGTACGATGAAGAATTCCGCCAGTATCTGTCATCTAGGCCAGCCATGGCATGGAGCGATAAAGCGGTAGCGCACTGGCTTAACATTATGACACCCATGCGTGCCATGCCGCCCTTTTTGGCCGGAGGGGGTGGGGTCAGGAGTCCCACCGCCAACTCGGCCGCAGGTACCAAGTCCTGTTTTGCATACAACGAAGGGGTATGTAAATGGGCGCCCAACTGCAGGTTCAAGCACGTGTGCTCCAACTGAGGCGGAGAGCATCCCCTGGCCAGATGTGCCAGGCCAAAGAACAGCAGGGCAGAGCCCGCTGCCAAAGGGCAAGATGCCCATACACCTCCCCGGCATGCTGCCATGGCTAAGACGCTACGGTAGGTCGGCGGGTAACAGTGCGGCGGGTTGCCTCCTTGAAGTGGGTTTCCAGGAGGGTTTTCGGATCCCGTGCACAACAGAGGTGCGGGGGTCCATGGCCCCCAACTTACGTTCTGTGCGGGAATTCCCAGGGGTAGCGGAAGCTAAGGTTCTCAATGAGGTACAACTGGGAAGGATGGCAGGGCCATTCGTTTCCCCCCCCCCATTAGAGACTTCATTGTCTCCCCCCTAGGCGTCGTTCCCAAGAAAGAGGCTGGAAAATTTAGGTTGATCCAACATCTTTCTTACCCGAGAGGCGTGTCAGTAAATGACGGCATTGCAAGAGAGGAATCAGCAGTGTCTTATTAATCATTTGACCGGGCCACTGACATGGTCAGGGGGGCCGGCGCGGGTGCGCTCATGGCAAAAGTTGACATAGAAGCGGCTTTTAGACTGTTACCGGTGCATCCAACGAGCCACTGGCTCCCCGGTTGCCACGTCGATGGAAAATATTTTATTGACCTTTGTTTACCTATGGGGTGCTCCATATCATGTGCCTATTTCGAGGTGTTCAGCTCATTCTTACAATGGGTTGCACGCAAAGAATCCGGGTACAGGAGCATAACGCATTACTTGGACAATTTCCTGTTCGTTGGTCCAGCCGGGCGGGACACCTGCCGGTTTATTTTGGAAGTATTCACCAAAATCTGTAAGGATTTTGGGGTGCCACTGGCCCATAACAAAACGGAGGGCCCCACGGAAAGATTGACTTTCCTCGGGATACAGATAGACTCCAAGACAATGGAATGTAGTCTTCCCTTGGAGAAAGTAGTAGACATGAGAGAGGAACTTAGTGCGTTAATGTGTGCACATAAGGTCACCCTGCGACGTTTGCAGTCCATCATAGGAAAGTTAAACGTTGCTTGTAGGATTATCCCCATGGGAAGGGTATTCTGTAGGAGATTGTCGCTGGCTACGGTGGGTGTTAGCAAGCCTCATCATTTCATAAAGGTATCTCAGGCCATACGGGATGATGCACGGGTATGGTCGGTATTTCTGGCTGATTTCAATGGTTCAGAGATCATTCAGAAAAGGTGTGCTAACAGCATTGACCTAAAACTTTTCACCGGTGTGAGAGTGGGATGCGGCGCCTTTTTTCAAGGAAAATGGTGCGCCGCACCATGGCCGGGTGAATGGGAGGTGGCAGGTCTCACAAAGAACCTGACATTCCTCGAACTTTTTCCCATGGTAGTAGCGGTACACTTATGGGGCTCAGATTTCAGGGACCGGCGGGTCCTGTTCCACACGGAAAGTAGGGGTGTTGTTCAGGCAGTGAACAGCCTCACGGCAACGTCTGTGCCGGTAGTGAGACTACTCCGGCACCTGGTGCTGTGTTGCCTGCGCCAGAACATATGGTTTCAAGCGAGGCAAGTACCTGAATTAGAGAATGGCATTGCTGACGCCGTTTCTCGGTTTCAGGAGGAACGTTTCAGGGCTCTGGCCCCCCGGGCGAACACGCTGGGGGAGGCCATTCCCTAGGAGATCTGGGAGCTTGGAGCAGCCAGGTGACGAGACTCGTCAGACAGTCTGTCGCCCCAGCAACGTGGTCGGCGTATAAACGCATATGGGCTAAATGGAACGACTTAGTAAAAACGTCAGGGGGGTCCACATCAGAGGATAAGACCCTAGGGATACTGCTATGGTTTCTGCTGCGGTGTGCCGAAGACGGCGAAAAGAAGGCAGTAGTAGATAGACAGGTCACGGCCCTGGCTTTTATGTTTAAGCTGGCGGGGCAGAGGGACCTTACAAAGGAATTTATAGTGCGCAAGGTGGTGTGCGGCATGTTTAACGGGGATCGCAGGCCAGACACTAGGCGGCCGATCACCTTCTCATTGTTACTGCGAATGGTGCAGGTGTTGGGAGTAAAATGTAGGACCCCTTTCGAATCTCTGCTTTTCCGTACTGCTTCTTCCCTGGCGTTCTTCGGAGCATTCCGAATAGGGGAGTTAGTTGCGAGCAGCAGACACGGTTCAGGGGGCCTTCAGGGGGTGGATACCTGCCTCAGGGAAGGCATGGTGGTGGTATGGCTCCGGAGGTCTAAGACCGACCAGCAGGGAAAAGGAAAAGAGGTGGTGTTACACCAAGTAGGCACGGAGTGTTGTCCCTACGGGTGTATGGTAGAGTACCTTGGTCAGCGACCGGTGGGACGGTGTTCGCTTTTGGTTCATGCCGATGGGACCGCATTATCCCGGTATCAGTTTGAACGGATGCTAAAAGTTGCACTACACAGCCTGGGCATAAGGGGGTCAGAGTTCGAAACACACTCGTTCAGAATAGGGTCTGCGACCGAAGCAGCTAGACTAGGCTTACCTGATGCAGCAGTCAAGCGTATTGGTAGATGGGAATCAGAACGTTTTCGGTCTTACGTAAGACCCAGGGCTGTAATCTAACGTCTGTTGCTTTCTGCTTTCAGGCGGTCAGAAGCAACTGTGGATTGTGGGCCACTCGTACGTGTACTGGGCCCACAGGTTGGCTGCAGTTACTGAAGGAAGGACACAACTGGGTTTCCCCGTTACGGACGTACACGTGCGGTGGCTCGGGGTTCGGGGCCTGCGGTGGGCCCAATTGGATGAATTGTTGAACACCTGCAGTCAGCGGTACGGTCAACCCACAATAGTTATAATTCATGCCGGCGGTAACGATTTAGGAGCAGTACCCATGCGCAGAATGCTGAAGGTAATGAAAAGAGACGTGGAGAACTGGACCAAGAAGCTCCCGGGGACATTTCTGATATGGTCTGAAATGATAAAGAGAAGATCTTGGCGAAATGTGCGCGACCCCGTCGGGCTGGATAAGGCAAGGCAGAAGATTAACCAGCAGCTGTCTAGTTTTATTCGCAAGCTAGGTTTCATCGCCATCAGGTACAAAGAATTCGAGCCGGCCGGTGCAGATGATTTTTTCGGTCCGGATAAGGTTCATCTTACCGAGATGGGGCTGGAGTTGGTCACTTTAGAGTTTAGGGAGAGCGCGGTTCGGGCTTTGGCTTTAATGAACAGCAGGGGGGGGGTCGCAGGCTCAGGAGGAGTCCCTCGCTTGCTCTGTGGCTGGAGGTGAGTTGCCCGGCCCACTGGCCTAAGTGGGCGTGGCCCTACCTCACAGGGCGTGCTTAAAATAAGCATTGGGGGCTTTGGGCAGGGCCCAAGGCGTGAGGTTACTGTCCGTGGCCGGGCTCCTCCCCCTATAGTTTAATATGTTAATATGCATAACATATGCAAGTTTTTAAGTTATGTAAATTGGTTATTTACAATAAAGCTGTGGCCCGTGTTTTCTCCCAAACAATCGGTTTTGTGTCGGTTATTTATCATAAGCCTGAATGGATCATGCTTGGGTCATGAAGAATTCTTCTATGTCCGAGTATAGTTGTATTTATCTAGTTTTATGTCTGGACAGAAATACAATCCTTTGGAGGGAACAGAGGTCTCTGCTTGTGATAGTTGATGGCCTGAGAGATTTATAATTCCTGTGTGTTCAATAAATGGTAGGTTTTTAGATGTGTTGTTAGGGCTAAATTTGGGTTGTTTCTTCTCTCTTCCTTTCGCTGTTGTATGTTGTTTTGCTGGAAGAGGCAGCTGAGTTTTTTATTTTTATTTTTTATAAATTCATGTTGTTGTTTCTTGTGAAGATGTTGTATTTATTTTTCTACATGTTCAGCTTCATATATGTTGCTCTCCTTTAGTTGTTGAAGGAGGCTTACTCTTTGGTGATTTAGATGATGTTTCTTTGTATAAAGTTGATGTATTAAATGGTTTCTCAGTTTTTCACTTGTGCGTCTGTATACATTTTCAGCATATATTGAGTTATGTGTAGATCTTAGTGGATTTTCGATTTTAAGTCCATTTGGTATAATATTCCTTTTCTTGCATTGTAACAAAAAATAAATGTCACTGTTAAGTTGTGTTATTTTTGTTGTTATTTTAAATAGTAGCTTCTTGATTCGGCTAAATGCGTTATCTTCCATAGTAATTGAAGAGTGAAGCTGTCGTGAATGTCCAGTAATCTAGTAATTTAGTAATTATTAATCTCTATATATATAAATGAATAATGAGTATTGCAATATAATTTGATACCTTTTGTATTGGACAAACGTTTTATTTATAATGACGAGCTTTCGAGAGGTTTAACCTCCCTTTATCAAGTCTCAAGCAATACTAACATGAGATGGAACCCTCAGTTTGAATAATAACAGCAGATGCAGATAGAGTGGAAATAGCATCTGACATCATCAGGTAAATACATATATGGGGAATAAACACAACATAGCAAAGGAAACATATATATACCTTATTGGTCCGAATATAATCCGCACCCGCATATAAGCCGCACCCGTAAAGTTCAAGGGGAAAAAATAGAAAAAAGATAGAACTCAAATATAAGCCGCACCCATAAAATTGGAGAGAAAAAGACTCTCAAAGTGATCAGCCATTGCAAGAAACAGGCTTTCTAATTAGCACTGTAGCTTTTTTTGCAGGTTACAAGCTTTACAGGATGTTAGAATCACTAAAACCGTAAATCGCTATTCAATACCGCAGTCTCAAGCACAAAAATCACCACCCTTAACTCGCATTTGCGCAAATCGGCAGTCATTTTGCGTTCGCGAATAGAAGCCGCACACCTAATAAGCAAAGTTCGCAAATCAGCAATGATTTTTTTTGCGGTCACGAATATAAGCCGCACCCGTAACTCGCAAGCTCAAAAATCGTAAAAAAGGTGCTGCTTATATTCGGACCAATATGGTACACATATTATATACACATATACAACAATATATACATGAAAAAGCAGAGCATTGTTGTCCACAGTGATATATTTCCTGTTGGATCTGGACAGAAGGAGAAAGCAAACTCAGAGACTTTCATAATTTATTCAACACCTTCCATTCATCTATAAAACTTAAAATGAATTTCTCCACAGAACAGGTAAACATTCTAGACACTACTATATCCATCACCAATGGAACTCTCCACTCATCTATATACAGGAAACCTACAGACAGATGTAATTACCTACACAGCTCCAGTTTCCATCCCTCCCACACCAAACAAGCAATCCTCCATAATCAAGCTATTAGATACCATCGGATTTGATCAAACACTGGAGACTGTGATACAAATTTAACAAACAAAAGGGTTACAAACCCTGTATTATTACCACAAAAATAACCACTGCCATTAAAATACCCCGAGAACACCTATTAAACTATAAAACAAAAGAAACTACTTCACGTATACCTCTAGTGACCACATACCACCAAATTTTAGAGAAAATTCGTAAAATAATCAAAGATTTACAACCATTACTAATTGAAGATACTGAATTAAAATATATTTCCAAAACCTCCCATCCTTGCATTTAAACAACCACCAAACCTGAAACAAAAACTTGTCAGCAGAAAATTGGCCAATGAACAACTGAATACGAAAAATGGAACTTAACCTTGTAACAAATGTGCCTGTAAATTGTGCCAACACATTTCTAATGATGATACAGCCACACATAACAACAAGACCTATAACATCAAAGGATCATATTCATGTACATCGTCTAATGTGGTTTATATAATACAATGTACTATATGTGACACAGGCGGTTACATTGGAGAAACCTGCCAAAAAATGCATTTAAGGATGAATTTACACAGGCATTCAATAAGAAAGCATAATGAAGTTATTGTAGCCCAGTAGGACACCATTTTAGCCAGAATGATCACTCCATCCAAAACTTAAAAGTCAAAATACTCAGAGGAAAATGTAAAAGCATCCAAGAGAGAAAAACATTGGAAATAAAGATGATCACATTCTTCAACACTAAAAATACAGGACTTAATATAGACTTGGGTTTTCTAACAAATTATCAGAATTTCATATAATTTTTTTTCTCTTATACCATAACAGACTTAGCACTCTTAGTGGGGTGTTTATCCAACAGGAAATATATCACTGTGGATTACAGTGCTCTGCTTTTTCATGTACATATTGATGTATATGTGTATATAATATGTGTATATATATATATTTCCTTTGCTATGTGTTTATTCCCAAAGTTGAAAATTCTAAGGCTGCCCATTACGGAACCTCATAGTTAAGCATTGCAAATGAGAGGAATTAAATCCAGATACGTTACCCAAGTCGACTGCAACGTCTGACGGCTATTTCCCTCCCATACACTGGGCTTTGTCAAAGGCAAATCTTCATTTACATCTTTATACTGTAAGAGTAGCTGAGGGAATATTTATGATAGGTGACAACAAGGGTAGAGTTTATTCCTTGCATGTAAGATCAATAATATGTTTACACACTCAGTGAGCATCAAGTAATATTTTTGACCAAGACAAAAAAAGTTGAAAAATATTGTCACGTCTATGTGATCACAGCAGTAGTTTTCAATAAATTAATAGATATTTTATTATTATTATTATTATTATTATTGTTTATATGTATCGCGCCAACATATTCCATAGCTCTATACATGGGTTACGATCAAAGCAAAACAATAGCAATATTAACACATTGCAAAGGATGGAGGGCCCTGTAATCGATGTTAGAGCCCAGTGTCCAAAGTGCTTTCTCCAAAGCACCATGCAAGATTGAAAACTTACAATGTAAAGGGATTAGATAAAACTCAGGGGAGAGGAAAGTTTATATGATGCCTGGAGGGTTACAAATCCAAATGAAAGAGCTTATTAATTTTTTTGTTTTGTTTTATTTATTATAAGATCACATTGAGTATGCAATACTTTCTTAAGGTAAAGAGTGTCTCCAATTATTTTACAACATTATAAGTTATGACACTCAAACAACCGGTACAGAAGTATGAGACATGAAAACCAAAAGAGAGAATAGGCTTCCCATATAACCAGCCGACCTTACATTATTCTCATCAATAAATCAATCCACCAACGATAATACATATCAAATAATACCACAAATCACTATATCAATCAAAAAGTATATATATTTTATTGGTACAAAAATATTTAAAACAATAACATTATAATAAATAACATTAATCATAAATGAATATTATATACTTAGCTTCATATGATTAGATGCATGAGGGTATCTCTCGGTAAGTTAGTCAACTGAACATATCATACTTTAAAAAAGTAATTTAGTGAAGTATCTGTGTCCATTAATCCCCGGGGCGCAAATAGCTCCGTTTCTCCACGGTTCACTTCCGGTTCAGCGCATTGAATTCATTTCTGGGGTACACAGGAACGGCATGGCCGACGCAAGCGTTTCCCCTTGGGCTTCTACCAGGGCTAACTCTGAGAACAGGGACAACCTTAGTTATTTTAATCATCTTATTTTAAATATTTTTGTACCAATAAAATAGATATACTTTTTGGTTGATATAGTGATTTGTGGTATTATTTGATATGCATTATCGTTGGTGGATTGTTTTATTTATGGTTAGATTTTTTGTACTGAATATGTGTTATCTGAAATATCTGGAATCAAAATTGGGAATCCGGTTATCTGACCATCTGCCTATTATTTATTACAAGCTTGGTATAGGGTCATATGCAACTTTTTTTCTTTAATAAGAAATATGAAAAGAACATTTTATTTTATGTTTTTATTAAAACACACTCCAGGCATGCCACAATGGGATGCACACAGATGCATGTAGTGTACATAAATATAGCAGCCCATGAAAAAAAATCTTTAAATAGTTTGAAAACAGAATGATATAAGTAAGAAATGTTAAATAAAAGAAGTCAGATTACTCTTTATATGCATTGTAGATTGATATCATACAAAACAAGTTACTAAAACGTGCAGTCTCTAAGTATTATAAGTTGCAGATGGAGTTAGACAAAGGCAAATAACGATCTGAGTAAGTGGAAAAATCTATGGAAAGGATGTGACTGCTCGTTCTAGTTATAAGTATTGTTGCTACATGATTTATTTTCCAGCTTTGAGGTTCCCATTGTGGAAATACCCCAAGCGCTTCTGAGATTATCAGGGTAGGCGATTTATAGCCTACAAAAGTAAGCCTTTATCATTTTTATAATTGTGCTTTATTCATTACCTGCAAGTTACAAATTTTGCCATTACATTTATCTCATTTGTGCAGTTATATTTTTTCTATGTAGCCTACCTATATTGTGCAACTTTTACTTGGTTGCAAGATTTTTAATAAAGATGTTTCCTCTGATTTGTTCATTCTTATGAGGATTTACCCACAGTGTATACATTTTGCAGTTATTCATTTTTTTATTTATTCACATGGGGCCTCATTCTATTAGCGGCCGCAGCCGTTGCTGGGCCGCAAGGACCGGCCGCAAGCTATTCTGCTATTCTATTCCCCTCCGGCCGGGGATTCCGGCAGGCTTGCGGCCGGTGCCTTGCTATCTCTTGCGGCCGCTCGCGCCGGAGGAAATCCTTTGATCTAAAACGGCCGCAAGGAAATCGTCCGTAAGAAAATCCTATTTGCAATTCAATTGCTCCGGGAACCCTCTCTGCAAGGCTAAAAGCGAGCCGCAGCTTACTTGCAGGAAAGAGGTCCCGCTAGCACCAATTTAGCACGAAATATAGCCCAAATAAAGCCACCCTGCACTTTGAGAAGACTATAAAGTGATTTTCGGTGTTAGCAAAAATAGCACAAAATTCCCCTATACTCAAATCCGTAAAATATATATTTTTTAATATACGTCAAATATCCATGTAAAAAGTCTAGAGTGCTTGGAGCACCTCAGACCCGCCCACGCCGCAGCCGGAAAATAAACAGTTAATTTGAACTCGGGTTTGGGCTGATGTGCAAGCTTGAGAGTGGGTTACTTTTAATCCTCATGTCCCCCAATATGGTCCCTAGCATTTACAGAGCTGTACAGTGCAGGCTTGAATTTATTTTTGAGTTTGAAGTTTTCAAAGCTTACGGCCGGTAGCAAGATTTACGGCCAGCCGTAAGAGGAGATCCTTGCGGGGCCGTTTAATTGAATTGCGAGGTAACGGGACCCCCGCAAGGAATTGCAGCCTTACGGACGGTTTACGGCCCATAATAGAATGAGGCCCATGCACTTTATATATATTTATAATAGTGCTATGATATTTCAGTACAGCTATTAAGATTAGCACATTATTCATCTACATTCCACACAGCTATCATATGCGCTATCTGTTATTTATTGCTATGCATCTACTACTATGCATTTATGTATATGCTAATGACGTGACTTCACATGCGCACCGGGTCAAGAAGGAGCGGAGGCCGGAGCAGAAGCAGGTAAGTGAGGGGAAAGGGAGAGGGGGAGGTTTTTGGGGGTGTTTAGAATGAGGAGTGGGATTTAGAATGAGGAGGGGGGTTGAGGATGAGGAGGGGGGAGTGAAAGAGACACGGGGGGGTTAGAGAGACACAGGGGGGTAGAGAGACACGGGAGGGGGGTAGAGAGACACGGGGGGTAGAGAGACACGGGGGGGTAGATAGACACGGGGGGGTTAGAGAGACACAGGGGGGTTAGAGAGACAGGGGAGGGATTAGAGAGACACGGGGGGAGAGTGACTCGAGTATAAGCCGAGAGGGCCCTTTTTAGCCTTAAAAAAAGGGCTTAAAAACACGGCTTATACTCGAGTATATACGGTATATATATATATATATATATATATATATATATATACTAGGAAATTGCCCGTCAAAAATTACAGGAATAAAATTGTAAGGCTGGCAATGATGTTTGCCACACAATGTGAGACTTTTGCTCCTCTGAGCACCATTTTCGTGGCGCTCATTGCAGCCTATGTCCCGCATGCCTCAACTGCTTGCCTTCGGCGCTCATTGCAGCCTAAGTCCCGCCTGCCTTAACTGCCCACCTCGCTTTGCGAGGCTGGCTGTGCAATGAGCGCCGAAGGCGCTCATTGCAGCCTAAGTCCCGCGTGCCTCAACTGCTCGCCTCGCAGTGCAATGCCTAAGTCATGCGTGCGTCAACGGCTCGCCTGGCTTCGTGAGGCTCGCAGGTGCGTCCCTCGGTGTGTGAGGGACGCAAATGCGTGACCAACATTGCAAACGCCACCAACACTGTCAACTATTACAGTAATTAGGGGATAAGGTACCCCAGTGTAAAATGCACTAAAAGGATGTATACAGATACTAAAAAATAATTATATATCCCAAAAATAAGGCGTTCATTGCAGGCCTCGCAATTGTGACCTTTCAGGGTCCCTCTAAGGGTCCTCTGTCCCGTCATAGCTCTCATTTGCCCGAAGACGCTCCACCTATGGAGGATGCAAAGGGATTGAAGGAGCACAAGGGCTGCAGCGTTTACATAGTTACATAGTTACATAGTTACATAGTATTTAAGGTTGAAAAAAGACTTTCAGTCCATCAAGTTCAACCTTTTAAGATCTCCTTTGATCTGCAATATGCGAATTAACTATTAATTCATTAGTTGTTAATTAATTATTAATCAATTATTTAATGTTTTTTTTTTATTTATTTATTTTTTTTATTATTATTAATTAGTCCAGAGGAAGGCAAATAAAAAAAAAAAAAAAAAACAGACTTAGCCAATTGTCTAAAGGGGAAATGTTACATTTGGATCATTACTGTCTCTCTAATTATCCATGATAACCCTGAATACCCTTTTTAATTAGAAATAAATCTAGTCCCCTTTTAAAGTTATCTATCGAATCCGCTGTCACCACCTCCTCTGGTAGAGAATTCCACAGATTAACCACCCTTACTGTGAAGTACCCTTTTCTTTCTTTGAGGTGGAATCTTTTTACTTCTAACCTCAAGGGATGTCCTCTTGTCAGTTGAAAACCTCTTGGCACAAAAAGCTCCCCCGACAAATCTTTATACTGACCCTGGATGTATTTATATAAGGTAATCATATCTCCTCTTAGACGCCTTTTTTCTAGAGAAAATAAGTTTAATTTGGTTAGTCTTTCTTCATAACTTAGCCCCTCCATTCCCCTTATTAGTTTGGTTGCCCTTCTCTGTACCTTTTCCAGCTCTAAAATGTCCTTTTTATGAAGTGGTGCCCAAAATTGTACTCCATATTCCAAATGAGGGCGTACTAGAGATTTGTATAGTGGCAGAATTATATTTGCTTCCCTGGCTTCTATACCTTTCTTAATACATGCTAATATTTTATTTGCCTTTGCAGCTGCTGCTTGGCTTTGAGCACTGTTACCTAGGTGGTTGTCCACAAGCACTCCCAAATCCCTTTCAATATCTGATACACCTAGATTTGCTCCATTAAGATTATAAATTGCATGGCTATTTTTCCTTCCCAGATGCATAACCTTACATTTATTCGTATTAAATCTCATCTGCCATTTAGATGCCCATTCCTCAATTTTATGTAAATCCCCTTGGAGGGAAAGCACATCATTTTCTGATTTAATTACCTTGCACAACTTTGTGTCATCAGCGAAAATGGAGACACCACACTCCAATCCTACCTCTAAGTCATTAATAAATATGTTAAAAAGCAGAGGACCTAATACTGAACCCTGAGGAGCCCCACTTACCACATTAGTCCAATCGGAGTATGTTCCATTTACAACAACCCTTTGCTTCCTGTCTTTAAGCCAGCTATCAATCCATGAGCAGATATTTACTGCAATTCCTGTATCCCTTAGTTTGCCCAATAGTCTCCCATGTGGCACTGTATCAAAAGCCTTTGCAAAATCCAAAAAGACTACATCCACTGAGTTGCCTTGATCCAGGTTCCTACTAACCTCCTCATAGAAACTAATTAGATTTGTTTGACATGACCTATCCCTCTTAAACCCATGTTGACTCCTACTTATAATCCTGTTCAAATATACATATTCTTGTATATTATCCCTTATTAACCCTTCTAAAAGCTTCCCCACTACAGAAGTGAGGCTCACTGGTCTATAATTCCCCGGATTTGCTCTTGCTCCCTTTTTAAAAATAGGTATCACATCAGCTTTTTTCCAGTCATCTGGTAGAGACCCTGTGTTAAGTGAATCTTGAAAAATTAAATATAATGGTTTGGCTATTACAGAACCCAGTTCCCTTAGTACCCTTGGATGTATTCCATCAGGACCCGGGGCTTTATTAACATTTATTTTTTCAAACCTCTTTTGGATTACTTCCTGTGTTAACCAATTATTTGGCAAAGGTAGTGTAGCCCCATTATGTCGCAGTGTCCCAACCACTGGTACCTCCCTTGTGTATACCGAGGAAAAGAACCTATTTAGCTCATCTGCCTTTTCCTGGTCACTAATTTTCAGACAGCCTGTTTCACATTGTAATGTTCCTATAGCTTCCTTCCTCGCCTTCTTCCCATCAATATACTTAAAAAATATTTTAGGGTTAGTCTTACTCTCTTTTGCAATTAATTTTTCATTTTCTATTTTAGCCAGTCTAATCGCGCTTTTGCAAGCCTTGTTGATTTCCTTGTATTCCCGTAAAGCAGTCTCTGTCCCCTCTTGTTTGTATAATTTAAATGCCTGTTTTTTACTCCGTATCTTGATCTTTAAATCATTGTTAAGCCACATGGGTTGTGATTTACTCCTTTTACTTTTTTTCCCACACGGTATATGCCGATGTGTATGTATATTTAGTAAGGATTTAAATGTTGTCCATTTATGTTCAGTGTTTTTACCTATCAGTTCTCTGTCCCAGTCTATACTTTGTATTGCTGCCCTTAGACCGTTAAAATCTGCCCTTTTAAATTCAAGAGTTTTTGTTGGCCCCTTAAAATGTTGTTTTTTTAATTCAATCTCAAATGAGACTGTGTTGTGATCACTGTTTCCGAAAGGTTGCCCTATTTCAACATTTGATACAATATCAATATTATTTGTAATGAGTAAATCTAAGATAGTTTATCGTGAGGCCTGTAAAGTAGAGGGGAAGAGAGGCTCGCAGTGAGCGCAGAAGGTGCTCATTGCGAGGCATGCAAGTGACAGGTTGGCCAATCAGATTTGCAAGACCGCAAAACACAAAATAAAAAAAATGAACGAGGATACTGTTCTAGTCTATGTGGGAGGCCTCATATGTATTAACTCCTTGATTACCCAGATTAATGTAACACAGAAATTAAACGTTAAACAAATATTTTTTATTGCAGATTTACAAGCTTGAGACTGTTGTGCAGTTAATTCTAATGTCTTCCATTGCTTTCCCTGTCTTTTAAAGTGCAGTATTGTTTTTATATTTGAATTTACAGTGCTACTGTGATGATCCAAGGGTAGGGGCTATTACAGCCCAGGGCCACCTTCTATAGACTACAGATTAACTACCCACAAGGACCGTTTGGGTTCTTGGAAATCTTGGCACCAGCACCCTAATATCTGGCTTCTTTATCAGTCAGGGTCTCTCCATCAGGAATCAGTACTTCCAGGGGTCTTCTCAGTAACCTTCCTGTGGTAGTGACCAGGACCAGTTACTTGCAGGGTAGAGATAGGATCAGTATCACAGCTACCAGAAGCAAATTAAGAGACACGCAATTTCTATGTCTCAGAAGTGAACTGTTTTATTTTTGAAAAGTCAGCAATATTTATAGCAGTTAGATAAAGAGGGTGTGTAGACAATGTAACAATGAGAGGGTGTGGCAGACTATTACAGGACATGACCCCACATGGGGTCTAGTAGTACTTTGATAGCTGGCACCTGAGAATAATAGGGCTACCTTCTAATACACATCCTGGCGTCTGTGTCTGAGTGGTCCAGACGTGATTAACTTAAATTGCTAACAACAGAACAGATAACAGTATGATCGAGGTGTCTGCTCACTGCAGACTCAGCACACCCTGTTTTAACCCCATCGTGATCACTCATTCACAGTTTAAACAGAACACAGTAATAATACATGGGGAATTACATATGGTATATAGGATAAGGCAGAGACATATTCTATAATATGAAGCATGGTGGTACACTATGGCCCTATGTTTTGGGGCTTTCACCCCACCACCCACCTGCCCACATTTCCCATGTGGCAATATCATTCCCGTGCCCATTGTCCAATGGGGCAGTATGTACTCTATGGTGGCACAATCCCCAGGATACAGGCCCTGAAAAATAGTCCATGACAGCTACGAACAGGTGTTTAACCCCCTTGCGAGTCCCATCTGGTACCCGTAGGATTTGTTTCTACATTTTCTATTTACTGATGTGAAAACAACTGTGGGCTTGAGGGATTGTAGCTATTGAATAGCAATTTACAATTGTAACATTTACAGGCTTGAAAGATCAAAGGCTTAGATGGGTCGAAGTTACGATTTTGACAACCGCAGGGATTTTCAGCCTGTAACCCGCAAATCGTTTGCGGGTAGCTAAAAGACACCAATTGTATAGCAAATGATTTTACAGGCTACATTATGGGCTCCAGTAACTACAATTTGCTCAATTGAATGGAGGCCACAGTGTGTTTTTTATGGAAAAATTCATTTTGGCAATTTTTTTTTCTAAGACTTTTATAGGTTTATTTTGATGCACAGGGGTAAACTAAACTTTTCAGGCACCAAGTGCATATATTGTGCTTATTAATGCAAGGAAAGCCCTCTATGCATTTGTTGATTAGGGACCTGTCTTTGTAAGAAATGTTACCAAAATGTAATATTAGTGGACTCAGGACATCCGCGGCTATCGTTATTAGCTAAAATGTCACTGCTTGTATTGGTTTTAATAAGTGACTTGTCTTTTGTGCACAGGACGTCAAATGCACACGGCGACAAACGCGCTTAAGGTCTGCGCGACCAACAACTGTGCTCCGGACTCAGATAAGGTGTTAGGGTTACGGGAGTTGGGGTTAGGCTTAGGGGTGTTGGGGTTAGGCTTAGGGGTGTTGGGGTTAGGCTTAGGGGTGTTAGGTTTAGCCTTAGGGGTCTTTGGGTTAGGCTTAGGGGTAGGGATGTTAGGGTTAGGCTTAGGAGTGTTAGGGTTAGGCTTAGGGTTATGGGTGTTAGGGTTAGACTTAGGGGTGTTTGGGTTAGACTTTGGGTTAGGCTTAGGGTTAGGTGTGTTATGGTTAGGGATGTTAGGGTTAGGCTTAGGGGTGTTAGGGTTAGGCTTGTGGTTAGGGCACATTACAGCATTGCCCTCTTAACCGTGCGCATTTGACGGGCCATTTTTAACAGCGTACAATTGACGGTGCACAATTATTGTTGCACTTTTGTCGATGCACATTTGGCCTGCTCGCTAAGGACGGGGTGCAATATTTTTCATATATAAATACTAGCAAGATGACAGGAACTGTGTCAAAAGAGATGCATTGCAAAATGTTACAAATGTATCTGACATCCTGGGTAAGGAAAATGTTCTGCCCTTCTGAAAGGGTTAAAGGACCACTGCAGTTCAGAAAATCTGTACTTATTTGTGAGGTATGTAAGAGACTAACAACATTAGCAGCTATGCAAGCCATAAATACATATTTTTTAGAGAAAATCTGAATTTATGTGTAGAGGAAACCATATTGTCTGTTTCATTGTTTACTGAAAGCTGGAGCATGAATGGTGTTTTTTATTTATGCGTGGAGGGAGGGGTGGGGTCAGCAAGATTGGATCTTGCTGATTTTGACATCAAGCCCCCTTTATCCATTAATGCTTAGAAGCAGGCAGCAAGCATCATTAAATGTAATCACTGCTCCCCAGAAATGTAAATGCTCCCAACATACACATACACTCATCTTTAGGGTCCAACAGAAATCAACATTTATTTAAAACTAACTTTGTGACTTTTTCAAAATGTTCATTATACAGTGATATTTAAAGAGGCAAGAAAGCATAATTTTTACATACGCTCTCACACACTCTCATGTTTGGATGATATGTCTCAGTTTGCGATATAAGAGAGAAATTAGGATTTGCTGATGTTCAGGATCTCAATTTTATCATCAGTTCCACTTTGCACACCATTTTGCAACTGGGCCCAGTGAAAGTATAACTGTCATGGACCAGCATTTATAATATTTAGTTAGTAAAGGTCAATATAAACAACATTTAAAATTATTGTGATTAAAAGAAAGTAAAATGGGGGAAACCAGCTGTTTGAAATTTAATGTTTTTCACCAAATCAAATTATATGGCAAGGTTATTTATACATCTTCACCTTAAATTTTGGTAAATGTATTTTTGCTCATAGTCAATGTCATGCATAGGGCCTGACTGGACTGTTTTACACTACGGCCTGGGCCTGACTGGCCAGAGTTACCCTGTTTTTATTATTATGGTTATGTATTTCTTAGTGCTTATGGTTAACATATGATTACACTGTTATACTGTATCTATGTTGGTTTATGTATTATGTTTCATGTTATAGGAATTGTTGTGAAAAAACATATCAGATATTCTGCAGGCTATTGCATCGGCCAAACGCCCAAGACTGTAGTCTCATAGATAATCCTTGAACACACGCCAAGATTACAGCAAATGGTTATCGTTAATACAATCACCAGGATGAGATTAGGAGCCTGAGCTCATCAGATGTGCGGGGTTTCCCAGTGGGCAGAGGCAACCTATTATGTTGCAGTGTTGTTGTCTGGTGATAACTCACTCAGCCTGACCTGATCACATGTACAGGGTTTCCTAGTAAGCAGGGGCAGCCTTTTATTCAGGGATGGGTTCTTACTGTGATTGGCCAGCCTGTGTGCCAGAAAATTGTATAAAATGGAACAATTAATAAACTTACATAAAACAAGGTGTAAGTGTCTGTAACGGAACCCATCACTGTTTTACCCTGTTTTATGATTATTTAATTCTTGGTTAAAATATGATCACATTGCTGTACTGTAGATATGTTGTTTTATGTTCTACAGAATATATTGGCTCAGAATATTAGCCAGACTTTTGCAGACCTAGGCTAATAGATAATCCTGTTACAGAGATTCAAGAGATAAGAAAGTTGTAAAGGATCCTTGCATTTTCCAAAGTGTTTTCATTCTCTGATAAGAACAAAGAATGATCTAATTAATGTCTGATTGTATCCAAGTTGCCAGGGAGGTGTGACTCACCTATTGTCCTATATGTGTATTGTATGGGGGATATGTGCAATGTCTGTGTGTTATGTGTAAAAACATACTTTTACTAACTTTTGAACCCCTGGTCTGATTCATGCCATTTTTGTATATGTTGTTCCCCTGGGTGAGAGATATTGAATGGTGCGGGACTTAAAGGTGTACCCCCTGTATTTGGGGTACATCCAGAATGTGGTTAAAATTGTGTCTGTTTTAATTGTGTTACCTGTTATCTGAGGGGAGGAGACGTGGGGGTTGAACCATGCAGATAATTGGCTGTTGTGATAATTATGTGGGTGTAGCCCTTCAGAGGGCAACATTGCATAAAAGGAGATTCCCTGTCATTAAAATATAGTTCTTCTTGACCCTTCAAAACGTAGCCTCGTCTCGTTATTTGAGGGGATCGCTATCATACTGGGGATTGCTATGCTTTTGCATACTCCCTTGAGCTGTAACTACTGAACGCTTGTTCCTGATGTACTATCCTTGGAGTCTGTGGTGGTTTTGGTGTCCGGTGCAGTGCTTGTAGGCCTCGACGCAAGCTAGGACGCATCCATCAACGGAGGTACCCAGTCGGGGTGCCAGTAGATCCGTTACAGTGTCATTCTGTGCATTAATCCTAATTCTAAGGTATTATATGGTGTTCTTGATATCCTGGTGTTCCTGATATCCTTGAAACAAGCTCCTGGGCGTGGGACCTGTGTTTGGTCCATCTTCTGCTATCAGAGGTGTAAAAGGACCGCACGATTCTACTGGATAGGTTTGAACTCTGTTCTTACCAAGTCCAATTAAAGTAGCAGATCGTGACAATTGGCTGGCAGTGGTGGGACCTCTGTTAAACTAGAGATGACAATGACAGAACTAAGAGAGATCTTCAGGCTCAATGGATTAAAAAGGACAGCAGGAATGACTAAATCAACAATGGTCAAGGAGCTGCTCCTAAATGATGAACTATGCCTAGTAGAAAGAGGTCTAGAAGAAGGGGTAAGCACATTACTGGTAACCCCAACTCCAGGACCTGGGCCTAAGCTGTCTGCAGCAGAGGAGGATGAGGCATTCAGGAGATGCCACAGGATACTACTACAGAGCAGTTGATGTCCCCCAGGGCACAGATCATACAGGAGGTACAGTAAAAGTGGATAGGTGTAAGCACTAGCCCTGTCCCAGCTCCTGTGGAGGGGAAATGCTTATCTCCAGTAGAGACAGAGAATATTTCCTGTGACTATGGCCAGGTCACAAGCTAATGGAATGGCTGGAAGAATTGGTATGTGAGGAGATCGCCCTTGAAAAGAAATATGCTGCTTTGGGGGGACCTGTTGGTATACCTCATGGGGTAGGGGGGCTGTTTTTCAATAGAGCTGTAAGAGGCACTTTGGGATATTGTATATGGGGATTCGGATTCTGGCTTGGGGACAGAGAAAAGACAGCTGTGTTTGTTTTCCAAGCGATGTCAAATGCTGGGACTGGAGACATGCTCCCAGGCAGTTAGCTTACTTTGGCCTTTGATCCAACAGGAGTGGTGGGTTATGTAGACTTGCTAGATGAAGCCTCCCTGGAAGGGCTGTGGCAACCCAGTTGGGAAGGCTGATGTCACACAGGCACGGAAAAGAACCACCTAGCAGAGACTACAGGGACTCAGCTATTTTTTTCCCAGGTTGGGTCATTTTTCCCAGGTTGGGAAAATTCTGATTACAGGGAATTTAAAAAGAATAAGGACTCCTTCATGCAGTGGGTTTACTGGGAAGAGAAAGAACGGGTCCCTAACAATAGGGGGCTGAGCAACCGCCCAGTTAGAGGCATGGGAACAGGGCCTAACCACAGCAGTGCCACGCCCATGGGAAGAACCAAATGAGTACTGGGCCCTACCAATAGACTTTAAGATTAGTGGGGAGATTCCTTGGATATCCAGTGTCCAGGAGCCAGCCACAGACCCTGGAGCAGAAATGCAGCCCCAAGGAGTAGAGATCCCAGGCAATTCCATCAGGAGGAGTATAGACTGGCAGATGCGACAGGTACAGTCCTTAGTGGAACTATTGTTTTATTGGATGCCCCAGAATAATGTTTTCCCTAATCGAGGGGGAAAGAAGGGGCATTGGCCCTGACTTTTGGGGGGTGGAATAGGTATAATCCCTGATGAGCAATTACTGGAACTGGTTAGGCCCCTGGGACTACTTGAATTGAGTAAGACAGAAAGCCCATTAAGTTCCCCCTGACTCAAACACTTGACTGGGGAAGTAGCAGACATGGGGAGGGGAAGAATGGTGACCCTTGAGGTCCCCTAGGCCCATGAACTTTTGTAAATACCACCAGTCAGCTGTTTGTACTGGTTTGGCTGGGGTGGGTGAGGCCCCAGGATTACCCCAGATTTGTTCACCACTGGATGGGCCAGTTTTTATGGATTTCCACAGAGGATACTATCAGTGCTACGTGCTAGCCCAGAGAGGCCAAAGGAGCTTAGGGAGGTTAATGTGTGGCTAAAGATGTGGTACACTAAGGAGGGGTTTGGGGTTTTAGAGCACTGGGCTGACTTCTCACTTCGGTACAATATCTACAGAAGGGATGGATTGCACTGTAATGATGAGGAAGCTTTTGTGCTAGGGGATAGAATGGTAGAAAGGCTGAAGGAGATTTTAAACAAGTAGGTGGGGGGGAGGGACTAGATATAAATAATGGAGTAGAAAGTGCAGAGGGTAAAAGGGATGAATTAACAACTCATAGGGGAGGAGATGGGGGAGGGGTAGTATAGTCGATAGGGAGGTATTACTAAGTAACTCAAGTATAATGGCAGGCACCACCAATATACAAACTCATAACATAAGGTGTATGCTTCAGATCAGAGATATAGGGTTTCCAAGTAAGCAGGGGCAGCCTAATATTCAGGGATGGGGCTTACTATGATTGGCCAGCCTGTGTGCCAGAAAATTGTATAAAATGGGACAATGAATAAAGATATGACAGTTGTGTCTGAACTTACATAAAACAAGGTGTAAGTGTCATTCTGTGCATTGATCCTAATTCTAAGGGATTATATGGTGTTCCTGATATTCTGGTCTGCTGAAGCAAGTTCCTGGGCGTGCTTCCTGTGTATGGTCCATCTTCTGCTATCAGAGGTGTACAAGGACCGCACAATTCTGCTGGATAGGTTTGAAACTACATTAATTTCTGCAAGTAAAATTGAGGTGTCAAATTGTGATCTGCTTTGCTTCTCTTTTTGTGGTCAGATGTCCCTAGATAAACTAAAAGTTTATTGGGGAGGGGGCAGTAGCTCCTTTCAGAAAATCATAATAAAATGTTACTTTAAAAAAAAATAACTCCACATTTTATTTCACGTTATCGTACATCGTCACCTTTTATTTCACCCCAGTTGTACAGTATATATTAACATTTGTATTAGTGTATCCTTAAGCATGAATGCATGTGTGAAAAAAATGTGCTATGTGTTCACTAACAACAAGTATTTGGTAAATATATTTGTTCCACTTCCTTATACCAGCTTCAGGGGTTGTGAAAGTACTAGGAGGAGATCGCTTCATACCCAATAAAAGCATTTTTACAACAAATTCTCAGTTTAGCAGGTTTGTTTGGGTCATGGGCACTAATCCTAAGGGGAGGGTTATCCTACTGGGATTTGCTATCTATTCAGTCCTTCTTTCAAGTGCCACTTTGTAGTAGCAGTCTTTCAACACAACTAAATTTGAATGTTACCTGATACATAGCCCCTCGCATTACACTCTGGTATCTAATTTTGTTAGATACAATTTTAAATTGATGTAATCAAAGCAAAACTGAATTTTATAGATACAAATCAAAGGACATACATGCTAAAACATTTTACTCATCAAGTCAAGTGCATTTTATAAATATGATGCTCCATTGGTCCCTTAAACTTTTAAAATATCCACATTATATATTTTTGCACATTTCATAAATTTGGCCACAGTTCAAATAGTCACAATTACATTTGCCCAGGTTAGTCTGTACAGTAACCTTAGAATACAAAAAAGTTATTTTGTGTTGTATCGTTGCATGCTAAACCTACCCTTGCGAAAACAATACTTTTTATAAAAGTAGATAAAAATAGTCTTTTTTATGACATTTTTGTGGCTTGGAGAATCTTCTTCATGAATGCAACAAGTGTATGTAAGTAAAGGAATGAGAATAATAAGAGAGAGAAAGTAAAGAGGGAGAGGTTAGAAAGATTGATCTTCGAAGTTCTAGCTGCAACACAAAATAATTGGTAGAGGAGACGTACCTGTGGCAACTGGGGAAACGGAAAACGGCTCCATATTGGCCAAGTTTTCTTAAGCAGAAATGATCAATATAATCACCTTTTCAGTTTATCATGGTCTTTTGTGTGAAAAACATTCATTGAAAATAGTCCACAATTTTTAGGCTGCAGCTTCTCTCATGTTTTTCTAATTTCTCTACACTCAGCTTATTTTGCTTAGATTAGTATTCATTTAATGTAATTAATAAACAAGGAAATGGCTGTATATTTGTATGAACCATTGAGAAATGGAGTAGATTATGAGCATGGGTGTAGCTAATTGTTAAATGGTTTAGTTCCCAAAATGTGGTCCATGGTACAAATGGAATTACAAAGAAAATGAAGAAAATGTAACAAAACAAAAAAAAATGCAACACAGAAGTGCCTAGAAAATAGTGGTTATGGTTTATAAGTCAAAAGGCTGTATCCTTATATAGTACAGTACATTAGAATTGGTAAGAAGTAGGAAGAAAATCATTAGATGTCCTTCGAAGGCCCAGGTCAACTGGTTTATTGTAAATGAGTGTTTTTTTAGTTTTTAAATTATAAGTATTTTGTACGTGTTAATATATTGGCAAGATCAGTTTACAGCCCGCTGAATAACTGAAACTGTAAATACCACTTATTTTTTGGTATATATTGCTAGAGATTATGCCACTGATTGGCCTATTCTACAGGAGACATAACATGTACAAAACATGTAAAGGCTGTAGTAATCATCCAGTACTCATATTTTCCAGTAGGTGGCACACAACACCTTTAATAGTACCATATTTTGTTTAAATGTACAAAACATCAGAGGTAAATCTGTCTCATTGAATAACAAAGTAATCTGATATGTTCTCCAGGTTTCTGACCTTAGTACATGATACTCTATATTTTAGCATGTAATGCTTCACTTAAGAAAACGTATGTTTTGAAATACAGCCAGACATTTTTAAAAATACACAGTAGTGTATTTGTACAGAAAGTAATAAATAAACAAAGCCTTTATTTTTTTTACTTTTATATACATTTTTTATTTACTTTAGACTGTAGATCAGTGGACACTAAAATGATAGCTTACACTGCAGCAGTTCATAGCGAAAGTTCAAGTTAATAAGTTTCACTTCACAGGGACACAGAAATACCAAGGATGACCCACTGAATTTTTGGGGATTATGGACTATCATGGGCCCTGGGAGGCATGGGGTACAATGGAACAACTATTTCTCTTTCTCTCTTAGAGCAATGCCCAACCACCTATATATCTGGACTGTTGCCATCAGATTGGCCCAAGATGATTAAATACTGTCCATATTGTTTAGCTAAGAGGGTTAATGTTACCCATGATATTTACTTATGATGGTTTTGGTTGCCATATATTAAGTGTTTAGCAGTTTATGCTGTAAATGGCAAATTTAAATTAGTGAAGGATATTGTATAATTATGTTAAGATATACCCACGTTTTTAAACTCTGTATGCTACATATTCAGTTATAACCAGTTCACGAGGAGTTAACTGGCAGAATTGATTGATGTAATCCGTAACTGTCAGGTGAAGTCAGTTATTAAAGTAGCTCTGTTGAAAGGTACATAGGCAAAGTGTACCTGTGATTTTAGAGAGAAAAACTTTTATTATTTTGCCAAGCCTGCTTGTGTATGCTGTGCTCCTGCTAGGTCCTACTCTAAAGGAAACTACGGACCTATCCTGTTATGTTAGAGCTATTGTGCATGTGCACGTCTGTTATGTTAGGGAGATGCACGCGCCTGTTATGGTAGCGCTGAACGCGCTACCTATCTGTTATGCTACATGTTATGTTATTGCAACTGATTTACACTGTTATACTGGGACACTAACACTGCTAGGAGATCAGAATGGAGATCAGAATGGGGTACCTGGGGTGGTGGGGGGTAGGAGATCAGAATGGGGGACCTTGGGGGGGGGGGTAGAAGATCAGAAATGGGGACCTGGGGGGAGTCGGAGATCAGAATGGGAGACCAAAGGCGCTCATTGCGAGGACCGCAAGTTAGAGGTGGGAGAGGCCGCTCATTGCAGGCCTCATCCAACCCGCCACTTTCATGCCTCGCAATGAGCAGCTTCGGCACTCATTGTGAGTCTCTCCCACGTCTACTTTACGGGCCGAAGTCGCTCAACGCGAGCCCCTCAATGAGTGTCTTTGCCGCTCATTGCAGACATCGTCCAACCTGCCACTTTCGGGCCTCTCGCTGAGCGCCTTTGTGCTCATCGTGAGCCCAGCGATAAGCGCCTTTGGTGCTCATCGCAAAGTACGCAATTGTCATTGCGAACCACCCCCCACTCTCTGACCCCTATGTCTTTTTCCCCCCTCTCCCTTTCATGTGTTTTTTCCCCTTATTTCCCCACATGTCTCTTTTCCCCCCTCTCTCCCCCTGTGTCTCTTTCCACCCTCTCCCTCCCCTGTATCTTTCTCCTGTCTGTCACTGTTCACGTCTTGTGTGCCCCGTATTAAGCGCCATTGCTTGTATTTTCAAAGTCTTGCCGGGCTCGCATTGATGGGCTAAGTGTTACGGGCTTCCGCCTCGTTTTGAGCCTTTTTGAAAATATTTACGTCTTTACAGCCGCCCTATTTCCCCCCGCTTAGCTGATTTTTAATCTCCGAAAATGCCAATTAAGCCTCAAATTAGCTTGCAACCTCACAGGCTACATGCCTCCCCCCCCCCCCCCCCCCCCCCCCCCGTGCTGTGTGTGAAGTTAATTTTTTCTATTAATTGGTGTCTTTTGGTGGTGTTCCGATGGCTTCTGAGTTACGGGCTTGAAAAAAATATTGTCTGTTAAAGTCGTAATTTTTTTTAAAGTCTTGCTTGCCTCGTTGTTAGAGCCAAAGTCCTACGGCTTTCGGCACTGATTGCGGGCATTGCAGCAAAGTCGTGCGAGCCTTGCGATAATCGCTCATTGCAGCAAAGTCGTGCAGGCCTTGATATGAGCGCCAAAGCCGCTCATTGCGCATGCGCAAGCCTGTAACTTTTAACATAGCGTTACCAACAAACTCACCTTACGACAACTATATATATAATAATAAGCCCACTTTATATTTTATACTTTATAGAATACTTACTGGTCTATCACAGTGCTCACAAGACCTAGAGTTCAACCATAACGGGGAAGGTACCGGCAGACTCACTGGATGCTTACTTTCAAATGTTATAAAGCAATACCCCAATTGCTTGCAACTGCAAACATTTCTCCTCATGGCTTCTTACCCTTCCAAAGAACACATCAGCACATTGTTAATCACCACAATTTTGAGGAGCCAATATCTGAAATAGATGTAAGCAGCGCAACGCAAGACACAGCAGCACGGTGGACCACTGGCAGGAATATAATAAAGCATGAGTTCATAATAATGACCACCAACAAATACCATGGAAATATTCTGTTAATCTGGTAATTCCCCCAAAGTTTTGCTGTCTCTGGGACAAAAGACAACTCTAAAAATGTCAAATTCCTAAGTGTTCTCCCCATGATCCCTGGCCTGAGTTTGACAAATCCCCACCCAGGAAGAAGGAATCAATAGTCTGTGTATAACTAGAGCAAGGACTTCTATACCTCCTCCTTGAACATAAATTATCTCTTATTCTAATTATTAAGAAATTACTTCCACACAGACAGATCCACATTGATCTGTTTTGTAAGCCATTTACGTGGTAGGCTCTCTTCACATCGATCATTGCTTCAATAATTTGTATGTCAAGGTGACTGCATTTTTCCCAGCAGATGCCTTCATCAAAGTCTGGATACATGTAATACAGTTAGTGTAACATTCAGTGTCAGCTGGATGGGAAGCACCAAACTACTCAGTAATTTCTTGGAAGTGTGCCAGGAAATGGCCACGTACCACAGAATCCGTAGGCCACACAAACAAGAAATAGTCAAGGTAGTGACCCTAGCGCTTTCCTGAACACCCATTTTAGAAAAAAAGGGATTATCTTTACATAGTTGCATGATATTGCCCACACCTCATAGGGAGGAAAAGGTGCACAAAATCATTTCAAACAGTACATACTTGAAAGCATTAGAGGTAGGGTGGACCTACCTGTGGTATAAGTGGTGCAATGCACCAGGGTCCTCCTCGGGTTTGCTGTTTTTTTTATTTTATTTAATTTTCTTGTGTAGTTGCCCTCTGGACCTGCTGCACACCTTGGCCCCTGCAATTGCCCTCGTGTGCAGGAAATGTAGTGCAAATGTGCATACAAGACTAGGTGCTGCTGCATCACACAGTCACAGAGCTTAGTGCAGGTAGGAGTTGGAGGTAAGGAGCTGTAAACTGTAAGTTGTTGAGTTATTGCAGCTTTTAACAGCTACATATCAACCCCTGGTATTGGCATATTCCATTAAAGAACTAGTCCTTGAATGAAACCACCTTTGGATGATATTTTTTGAGAGCAGTGGAGAAAACACATTTTTTTTTTTATATAGTCTAATTTGATTAAGGTGTAGTGACAAAAGAGATCTTAAAGCAAGATAAGAATTCTTGTGTATATTCATCTCTTGGACCAGAGGTTCTCAGTCTGTAGCCCTCAAGTGGTCAACAATACAAATTAGTACATATTTATATTGGAGGTGAATATGCAATGCTTTAGAGTTGCACAAGACATTATGCTTGTTAAATAGCACATATATGAACATGCAAATGGTCTGTCAAGACCCGCAGCTATTTGTAAGTGAATCTTTGGGAAAACATGGGAAAGACATTTATTTTGCTGAAAAGTAAAAAAAAAAGCTGTTTATTCACACTCTAGGGAGTTGTCATATGGATTTCTTACTGAAAGGAAAATCTGTCTATATATAAAACCTGCAGTGACAAAATTGTGTAATATTAAGTTAAACAGCATTTAAATGTAAGCACTAAAATACTGCCAGTCATTAATAGTCAGTCTGATGACTTTTAGAGACATAGCTGAGGATCCAACTAAGGGAAAACATTAAAATAATAGGCAATAACAAGTACAATTATCAGTTGAATTTTCCTACAGTTTTTTTCTAAAAGGGGCGTGCAGAAAATATATTCCTTTTTTTTTCGAGAATAATTTTTTTGCACCCAGCAGGGGGTGGTTTTTGCAAGGTGAGGGGAATTTTTTTTGCCCCAGGACCCTCCATTCACTAGCTCCGCCACTGATTAGAGGTGTATATGAAGCAGTCTAAAAGCTTAATCAACATTAGCCTTAGCCATCAATATGTCTTTGCCAAAGCTCTTGACTACTTCCAGAGTTGACTGAAAGAGCTGTAGAGGACTCTCAGCCAACTGCGTCATTGATATAAGAGTCCTTTATGACAGGTAATGACACAGTTCATTTTTCAACACCATTCCTAAAGAATAAAATCATAACCCAGGGATAAGAGGAGGCATAGAAGAACACAACAAAACCCATCACCATATCAGTAGGTACCTCTTTGACCACATTTTCATAGTCTATATTTTTATGTAGGACCTTGGAGTGCTGAGGAACAGAAGTGCAAAATATATATAAACCTCCAGTGAAGCCCTATCATATCATATCTGCCTCAGTCTTTCTCATGTTGTGTTTTTTGTTTCACTACAACAGGCTTGTCAGTATTAATGGAGTGCTTGTCCAATATGAAGGACATCACTCTAAGCTGCAATACTCTTATTTTTTATGTATGTATTAATATATGTGAATATATAATAGATGTACCGTATATACTCGAGTATAAGCCAACCCGAGTATAAGCCAGGGCACCTATTTTATCACAAAATACTGGGAAAAATGAGTTACTCGTGTATAAGCCGAGGGTGGGAAATGTGCTGCCCTCTGTGTCCCCCTCTTGTATGCCCTTTTCTTGTGTCCCCCCTCTCCCTTCCCTTGTGCCTCTTCAACCCTCTTCCTTCCCTGTGTCTCTTCCCCCCTCCCTTATCACCCTCCTCAACCCCTCCTCATTCTCAACCTCCCTGCTCAACCCCCTCCTCATCCTCAATGCCCTCCTCAACCCCCCTCATCATCCTCAACCCCCATCCTCATCCTCAACCCCCCATCCTCATCCTCAACCCCCCTCCTCATCCTGAATCCCCTCCTCAACCCCCCTCATCATCCTCAACCTCCCTCTTCATCCTCAACCTCCCTCCTCATCCTCAACCCCCCTCCTCATCCTCAACCCCCTCCTCAACCCCCCTCATCATCCTCAAATCCTCATCCTCAACCCGCTATCCTCATCCTCAACCCCCCATTCTCATCCTCAACCCTCATCCTAAACCACCCTCCTCATCCTCAACCTCCCTCCTCATCCTCAACCTCCCTCCTCATCCTCAACCCCCCTCCTCATCCTCAACCCTCCTCCTCAACCTCCCTCCTCATCCTCAACCTCCCTCCTCATCCTCAACACCCCTCCTCAACCTCCCTCCTCATCCTCAACCCCCTCCTCATCCTCAACCCCCCTCCTCAACCTCCCTTCTCATCCTCAACCTCCCTCTTCATCCTCAACCTCCCTCCTCATCCTCAACCCCCCTCCTCATCCTCAACCCACCTCCTCAACCTCCCCCCTCATCCTCAACCCCCCTCCTCAACCTCAACCCCCCTCCTCAACCCCCCCATCCTCAACCCCTCTCCTCATTCTAAACGCCCTCCTCAACCCCCCCATCCTCAACCCCCCCTCCTCAACCTCAACCCCCCTCCTCAACCCTCTCAACCCCCCCTCCTCAACCTCAACTTCCCCATCCTCATCCTAAAACCCACCAATCCTCATCCTCATCCTAAAACCCCCTCCTCCCATTACCCCTCCTCATCCTAAACCCCCCTCCTCACTTTACCCCTCTAAATACCTCTCCCCTCACTTACCTTCATCTGCAGCTGTTCCTCTGCTCCTCCACGCTCCTTCCTGCGTCTTGACCCGGCCAATGCTAGGGGTAAAGTGAGGAGTGGGGTTTAGGATGAGGAGGGGGTTGATGATGAGGAGGGGGGAGGGAAAGAGCCACGGGGGGGGGGAGGTTAGAGAGCCACGGGGGGGTTAGAGAGACACGGGGGAGGTTACAGAGTCACGGGGGGTTAGAGAGACACGGGGGGGGGTTAGAGAGACACGGGGGGGGTTAGAGAGACACGGGGGGGGTTAGAGAGACACGGGGGAGGGGCGGGAGTGACTCGAGTATAAGCCGAGAGGGCCCTTTTCAGCCTTAAAAAATAGGCTGAAAAACTCGGCTTATACTCGAGTATATACGGTATGTATGTTTCCTATACTATATTAAGTCGATTCCCCCTATATATATTTTTTTCTCTGTGATGTCACTTTTTACATTCAAACTAAAACTTCCATTTGTGTTTCAGTATTGCTTCAGACTTGCTAAAAGCACCTCTTTAAAGGTATTCACTTAAAAAAAAAACATTTATCCAACAAAAAAGGTATCACTATATACTGCGATACTCTGATTATTCATATGTACATGCTAAGGCAGAGGACAACACTCCCCCTCTTCATAGTAGCAGGAAACAGAAAGTTTCTAAACCTTAGATTTTAAGTGCTACGGATATACGGATATGTATGCTGTATATTTGATAATAGCTCACTCTTGTGTTTTAAGTTTGCAGAAGCACTAAAAGTTTAGCAAGTCTAGTGATTCCTTACATTGCTAACACTACTAGCTGGGCTGTGCTTCATGTTAAAGGGCAACTGGACTCAATATAAGTGATCTTTATTGTTGAAAGAACACAAGATTGTATGTTAAAATTATCTTTTTTTTTATTACACTAATAATAGCTAAAAAATCTAAACTTTTTAGCTTTACCTTGGACTCAGGTTGCAATTCACTGACAAGTCAGCCCATAGCTTTCCTGCTTGAGGTGAGTGCAGTATTCCATGTCTGCATAGATAGATGTGGTGATGGTTACATTTTTGTTTGTTAGGATCACTGCATGGAACATGGAGCACAGAGCACTCCCCTTGCTTTAGCCTACATTGCTCACATTTCAGAGAGCCAAGAGAGCAGAAACCTGCATTTTCTGGCAGTAAGCAAAAAATAGGACCTGTTCCCTACAAATTGGAAATATAAACAATCGGACAAAAAACCTTACCACTGACTTGAATGGTGGATCACACTTCTGCAACCTGATTAGTTGCAGACATAAAACAGGAACAGTCTGTGTGCAGTCTTTCACACATATAAACACAGATTGCATTTTATTTCTCAATGAAAAATGCACATATTTAAAAAATTCAAAAAGTATTTCAGCATGCATTTCTGAGATCTTTACAGTGACGCGGCCCAACTTTTGCTGACTTAAGGGGCCCTATAATAACACTACTCCTGGCTTCACTTATTTGCACTTTGTTTATTGCCAGTCTATAAATGGCCCTAGTGGCACAGAAGGAAAATTGAAGAGTAGGTGTGTAGTTTAAGAGTGAACGTGCGTAATGTAATTGTTACTGTAAACATTCATTATTTTGTTACAGGATGTGGATACTGGTTTTGCCAAATTACAGCTGATGTTTCAGTACACAGAGATCCTGTTATCTACAAAGCCCATATGGTCCTCTGTTCTTTTAATAGCTTTGCGAGGCCCGCAACCTGAGCATTACCAACGGCCCGTAATTACCACAACTATATATGTGATATAATGAAAGAGATAGTAGACAGAGAGCGAAAGAAAAAAACAAACATATATGTGAAGAGAAAATTATAGGAAGATGATGATAATGGGACAGAAATAGTAGCGATAAGGAAGGAGACATACATGTGAAATATATACAGTTGTGCTCAAAAGTTTGCATACCCTGGCAGAAATTGTCTTTTATTGAAGGATAGTGGTCATATGATGCCATTTATTGGCCCTGTTCAAAAGTTTGCATACCCTTAGTTCTTAATGCTGTGCATTGCCCTCTTTAGCATCAATGACAGTGTTCAGTCTTTTGTAATAGTTGTCTATGAGGCATAGGCAAGATAGTTTTAGAAAGATCATCATCATGGGCCGCTCCCCACTCTAACATAATTGACGGGAGGTGCTCATTGCGAGCCTCCCCCCCACTCTACTTTACTGGCCTTCAGCATTCGGTAACAGGCCTTGCAATGATCGCCTTCAGCGATCATTGTGGGCCTCTCCCCCCTCTACCACTCCCCCCTCTACTTGATGGGAGGTGCTCATTGCAAGCCTCTCTCCCCATCTACTTCCTTCCCTGTGTCTCTTTCCCCCCTCTTCCTCCCCTGTGTCTCTTTCCCCCCTCTCAATATCTTGTGTCTCTTTCTTCTAATCTCCCTCACCTGTGTCTCTCCCCCTCCCTCCCATGTGTCTATTTTCCCCTCTCAATATCTTGTGTCTCTTTCTTCTAATCAACCTCCCCTGTGTCTCTTTCCCCGCTCCCCCTCCCCTGTGTCTCTCCCCCTCTCCCTTCCATGTGTCTCTTCCCCCTCTCTCCCTTGTGTCTCCTTCCCCATCTCTCGCCCCTGTGTCTATTCCCCCTCCTCTGTGTTTCTTTCCCCCTCTCCCTCCCTTGTTTCTCCTTCCACCCTTCTCCCTCCCTGTGTCTCTTCCCCCTCTCCTTCTCCTGTGTCTCTCTCCCTCCCCTGTGTTTCTTCCCCTACCTGTCTCTTTCCCCATCTCCCTCCCCTGTGTCTCTTCCCCTCCCGTATCTCTTTCCCCTCCTCCATCCCCTGTGTCTCTCCCTCCTTCCTCCCTCCCATGTGTCTCTTCCCCCTCCTCCCTCCCCTGTGTCTCTTCCCCATGTGTCTCTCCCACCACCTCCTCTCCCTTCCCTGGGTCTCCCCCTCCTCTGTGTCTTTCCCCCCCTCCTCTGTGTCTCTCCCTCGCGTGTCTCTCACTCCTTCCTCCCTCCCATGTCTTTTACTCCCTCCTTCCTCCCGTGTCTCTCACCCCTCCTCTGCCGTGTGTCAGTGGTCGCTTCGTGCAAGGCCCCCCCCCCCCCCCAATGCAATGCGCATGCGCAACGCACAGGCATAATAGTTGGCATCTTGCGAGTTTGCCGGCAATGCCATAATCTTTAACAAGGTGTGATGGACAAACTTGCAAAATGACAACTATTATATGTGATTTGCTTTAATGTCACATATTTTGCTTTTCTTTATAAACAGGATTAGACACCTTGTAAGGAATCATGAATTTTGTTGAAATCGACTGATACTAGAAAGGGACAGTTGACAGTACTGCTGAATAGAGAGTAAGCTCCTCCTGGATTACACGGCTGCTAATGTTGCTAGTATGTTACATATTTCAAAAAATATAATTTGTTTCTTAAACTACAAGTGGTAAAGAAAACATTCAATGATAGATTTATTTTAAGAATGAGTGTTACATGTATTTGTTATACATATATTGAATGTTAGCTATTGCTTACATCAGTGTTCAGATAGACATACAGCCCCATTAAATTTGAAGCCCGTAATGGCAATGGCATACCCGCAAAGGCTTGAAATTTGGCTGCGTTACAGAGTTATTAAATTGAACCATGCCCCAGCCAATAAAGCCTTCCCTCAATCGCAAGTTGTAAAGGGGCTGGCCGAGCCGTGATCGGGCTGTCACTATCCAATTGCGGTATAACATAGTGCGACACAGGCCTCTCAGCCAATAGAAAGCGGTCTAGCTGAAGATGATTGACAGAGATTATAAATTTGCGTTCCACATGCCCATACGTTGACTGTGTTGTATTTTTTTTCAAATTAGCACGCAGGTCCCAGAGTTGGTGGTTTTGGAGAGTGACAGAGAAAGAGAGAGAGCAGGAGTTATTTCAGAGCAGTTATTTGCGGTTTTGTTCTTTTACATTCTACTATTTTATATTATGCAATTAATCCCTAATTACACATATTTACAGATTACACATATTTGCAATACACATAATTTAAAGAACAAACATAGAGACATATAGAGCTTGGTCACTCCATACACCCACCGCCCCCCCATTCCTAAAACCTGCTCAGGGGGAGGAGGAAAGAAGACGACCCGAGGGCCCTGACTCGGAGGAGGAGGATATCATATGACTAGTAGGTTCACCATCAGGACCACCGGCAACACCGATAGGATTCAACCCCACTATTCCCCTCCTCCAAAGACTGAGCATATTGTCAAAGCCCTCCAACTGGAGCAATGATGCCAGCAGCCAGTCACTACCTCCCCCCCTCCCCACAGCAGTGCACTGGACTGGCTGCCACCACCACCACCGGGCCTACCCACTACACAGCCAGTTTTGCCTCAGGCTCCAGCCAGGCCCCAGGCCCTCCCCGCTCAGGCATCGCCACCTCCTCACCTGGCCATGCCCCATAGGCCTCCATCCCCCAGACATGTCAGGCGGGGCAGGCGGAGATGCTGGCTCTCATGCGTCATTAGGTGGAGTTGCTTCAGGGGATCCAGGCCAGCATCTCCACCAATCATGCAGAGGTAATGCACAGCCGGGCAAGGCACAATAGGGAGGAGAGGAGGCATCATCTGATGACTAATTCCTACCTGTCAGGGCTGCTCAGGATTGGGGTGGACCAGTGGGCATTCTAAGGAGTCACAGAGGAGGCTATGCAATGTGCTCTGGTCCCCAGACCCGCCTCCTCCACCCCGGAGACATCCCCCAGCCACCCGCAGCCCAGTCCCTCCTCTCCTCCCACCATGCCTCCAACCACCGCTACTGCCTCCCCCTGCCCCCACCCACCAACACCAGCAGGGAGTTGGCAGCTGGCCACAGGGGATTGGGGCCCTGCACCCAGGCGAAAGAAGACATAGGGGTTGCGCATATACTTGTGCCTTCTTAACAGCACTCCTCAGTGACAATCTATTGATCACAGTGTTAACCTAATCTAGCGTGGCTACAGAGTCTTGGATCTTAACCTATTTGATAGTGATATTTTGTTTGCAGATGGCTACCTCCCATCACATGGTCCATGATCCTCTTTTCTGTGGGCACGTAGGGTTCTGTTGAACCTGTCACCAATTGATTGTAGCTGAGGAATGCTGTTGATGCTGCAGTCCCTATGATTTTTAAGGCCTTGTTTTGTAGGTTTTGTCTTTTTTTCATTTTAGGTACAATTCAGGTCCATGAATCTCCAGCATCTGCAAGCGTTGTGAAGGAAATGTTTGAGGTGTAAGGTTTTCCTAGTGCCTCTCAGGTAGACATTCCTTCAATGGCAGCCCACCCCACCTCCAACATGTAGCCAGTTATCTAAGACATGATTGTTGTTAGCTGAAATGTAGACTAATAACGCTATCGTAATAACGCTATATAACCTCTTCATATGAATGGCTATTTTCTGATTAGCTACAATGCTTGCAGATGGGAATCAGGTGAGTTGGTATATTGTTACAGTTACAGTATTTAGCACTGTACTGTACATGCATGTTGATTAGTTTTTTATCCTCCACCGCCATTTTTTAGTTGACCACTTTTTTTCAGATTTTTGTTTTTTTCACCACATTTCTGTTGATCCTTTTTTTCATTAGATTCCGGTTGCAGTGGTGTAGTGGCCACATGTGACCCTGGTAGGTGCTATCCATCATACTTATTCTAGACTATGACATTACCCCCTGTAGGTATCCCCTTTTTTTGCTCTCCCGGGATCAGACCACACCACACCCATGATATTAGTGCACAGTTTTGACCATTTCTGATTGTGATCTGGGTATGAAATAAAGCTTGGTTATACCATTCTAACCGTGTCAGTGTATTTTCAATGGTTGGGGTTATGGGACATCCACACAGATCACATATGTGTCACATTCCTATATATGTAAACGAATGAGCCCTAGTTACTATGCAATAGAACAATACACATAACAATAGTCATAATAGCATTAGATATCATATAATAATATATATCACATATATAATTGTGAATCTTGCGACTGTCCGGAACGTTTGCGATGTTGGTAATGTTTGCGAGGTTGCAACCGTGAGCCTCGCAAAGCGAGGCAAGCCAGCGGCGCCATCACAAATGCGAGAATCGTGCAGCACTTAGGCTGCATTGAGTGCTGAAGGCTTCATTCAGGTGCACAAGCCCCTTTCCCACCACCACTTAGCAATCCACAAGGGGACCAGGGGAACATACACCACACTAATATAAATTGATGAATAGCAAAACATAATGGGAGGACACCAAATGGGAATGGGCATACATCTTGGCACATGGCCACCAGCAATGGAGTGTAACTTTCCGGGATGGGCATAGCAGAGATTATCCCTGATGGAGGTGAGTTGACTGTTGATCCACGTGCCTCTGCACAGCTTCTGTGTGATTTTGCGGTCCTTCCTGATGTGTTAGAGTAGATTAGTGTGGTGTATGTTCCCTTGGTCCCCTTATGGATTGCTAAGTGGTGGTGGTGAAGGGGCGTGTGTACCTGGATGAAGCTGTGAGCTATACCATGTAGGACTAGTGTAGGTGGGCAGGTGATAGCAGAGAGGTCAGACAGTTCACAATCCACTAGAGAAGGAACTGTCAACCTGCTCCAGTATTTTTGGCATTCAAACCTTGTGGAACAGCACAGGCAGTGACCTAGCTAAATGTGCTGCAGTCCATAGGGTCACAGAGAGTCGGGCATAACTGAAGGACTGAACAACAAATAATAAAACTTTGCCCAGATACTTGATCTATGTGATGTGACGGTGTAATTTGGTCACTATTTGTTTTCCGAATGTAGATGTGATGAGCGAGATGTATATGCAATCAGATGTATATTCTATGATCCACATTAGAGCCTCTGTGAGTGAGGAAGGGTTAATACGGCATCTGTTTCATGTTTTTGTGTTGCTATTTAATCAGGTAGTGTGTCTTTAATTGCTTTATGCATGTTGCAGCATAGCTTTTCATATTGGCATATGCATGACCATTCCAACATATGATGAAATAAAATATTTTTTAAATGCATATTTTGTGTTTGGGGATTGTTGTTCAAGTAATTGTAATGACTTTCCATGCTTTCCCCATATTTTAAAGTCCACTGGTGTGTTTATATTGTCTTTTACAGTGTTGAGAAATTGTCTGTAAACCCTTTGCGGGTCTTATGGTCTTATTTGGAGGCCATAATATTTTTGTCTCCATTTGCGGGTTACGGGATTAAACGCCAGGGCGTCTTTGGGAATTTGTTGCAATATTAATAGTGTGATTGGAACATAACAGTTAGGGGCTTGACAGATCAAAGGATTCGCTGCAACGGAGTTCAGATTTTGTCATCCCGTAGGGTTTTTTCCGCCCTTAACCTGCATTGCGGGTAGCTTTGAGAGGCCAATTCAATAGCATTAAGTCTTGCGGGCTACGTTACGGGCTATGCTTTTACACATTGAGGAAATTTAATAGGGCTGATAAACCACCATTTATTGCTCATATAACCAATGACTATTTTTCAAAACCCTATTAGATGCCTCCCGTTTTGAATGCCTCAAATTTTAGAAAGCCTATGTGTACTTTCAACATCTCATAAAGGCAGAAAATGCCTCAGAGAAGTCTGGAAGCTTAAAATCCATCACCATGATGAAGCTAACATCTTAATTTCTTCTCATTTGAGGCTTGATTCCTCAAATCTAATGCAATTAAGGGGTTAATACCACAACCTCCTATCCTCCTGGATTCCCCTCCATACCTATTACTCCCTATTAGTCAAGGGATCCTTCCTTAACACCCACAGGTGTTACCATAGTGGTCCCTATGAACCCTATGGTATACTGAGCTATAACCATGCGGGTCGTCATGGACCCCATGTCACCTAAAGTTAACCCCCTAAAAGAATGTTAAAACATTGTTAGTCATACAGCAGCTCTTCAGAGGAGGAGCTCTGTTAGGTACCGTTTATTTGTATAGAGTGGTGAGTTTTTCAGGGCAGAGGGCTATTTCCAATCAAGAAAGAAAGGATGGATTCTTCAAACAATAAGCAAATTGCCATTTATAATGGGGCTGAAGAGTTAGGACAAGTGATTTGATATTGTTACTGGAGGGTATCAAAAGGATATGTGATGAATATTGCGGGGATTAGATCACTATAGTGAGTGGGACTAGACTGATATACTACAGGATATTTCTACCTGTGAAGGGCACCCTTGAGCTAAAAGAGGTTGCTCTCAGAGTGGGTTATCATGTCCATAGGACTAACCTATAAAGGTTAGTTAATTCTCTGAATGAGCATTTCTAAGTTTGTTGTTTTATTTATGAATATTTCCCCCTCACAGCTTTATTTTGTTTTTGTTTTATGCATTTTTTTTTATGTATTTAGTGTCACGGACTATGGGGGTCCTTATGGAAACCTGAGGGATAACATTAATAGAGAGTAGTGGGTTACAGGCTAAGGCGACATTAAACCCTGCATTCATTTGTATTATTATTATTTAACACCTACCCTGAAGGCCGCAGAGGTGAAAAACCCAGGTTTACCACAGTGATAAAAGACAAAAAAAAAAGGGCGTAATAAAAGACAAAAATTGTAGGGTCTTAACAAAGGACTGTCAGATAAAAAAGAGGTGGCAGAAATACACTGAAGATCTATACAGGAAGGACCTTAACAGCAGTGATGATCTCAATATTTTCTCCAATGAGCTGGAGCCAGACATCTTGGAGAGCAAAGTGAGATGGGCCCTAGGATGTCTTGCTGATAACAAGGCTGCAGATGGTGATGGAGTGACAATTGAACAATTCAAAATACTACAGAATAATGCTGTGAAAGTGTTGCTTGCCTTTTACCAACACATTTGAAAAAATCAACATTGTCCAGTAGACTGGAAAAAGTCGGTCTAAATCTCACTCCCCAAAAAAGGAACTTAGAACTTTAGCACTCATTTCACATGCCAGCAAGGTAATGCATAAAATTCTATAAACTCGGCTCCAACAATATATGGACCGGGAACTACCAGATGTGAAGGCCGGCATCTGCAGAGGAAGGGACACAAATTGTCTGTTGGATAATAGAGAAAGCAAGAGAGTTCCAGAAAAGTGTTTATTTCTGCTTCATAGACTATTCTAAAGTTTTTGGCTGTGTGGATCACAAAAAAGAGGTGGCATGTTCTTAAAGAGGTGGGAGTACCAGATCATCTCATCCTCCACCTAAAGAATCTGTATGTGGACCAAGAAGCCACGTCAGAACCGAACACGGGACAACAGAATGGTTCAAGATCGTAAAAGGAGTGCGACAAGGCTGTATATTGTCACCTTATTTATTCAACTTATATGCAGAATACATCATGCGTAAGGCTGGACTGGATGAATCCAAAGCCAGGATAAATATTGCTGGAAGGGATATCAACAACTTCAGATCTGCTGATGATATTACCTGGCTGGTTGAAAGTAAGGAGGAACTAAATGACCTGTTGATGCTGCTCAATGTTAAAAGGACAAAGATTATGGCAAACGGCAATCTCACTCCCTGGCAAATACGGGGAGAAAGTGGAGGCAGTACAAAATGTATTTTCCTGGGATCCAAGATGAACTGTTCACTAGAAGGTATGATCATGAGGTTGAAGGTCATTTATTTTGGCGATATCATGAGTCGGCAGGATTCTGTTGAAGAAAATATTGTTTCAGAGTTTTTCCCCACACAGTTCAGGCACTCAAGGAAGACCATGAAATCTCAGCGCTTCAATCAGGTTTCGATTTATTATCAGTCCTGAGAGATGTACATAGAGTATAGTAGCACCAATGTGGATCTGACACAGTGATCCAGCACAGACCTTATATAGCAGTCTTATTATGTCAATACCATTTTATCTTGTACAATACATTTTCTACAGTTTGCATATTTCTAAGGTTCTCAGGGACTTTTCAGGCGTGCCCCATGACTTTGTACTTTTAGGCAAGCGTATTCCTAAGATTATCAGCTACATTTTTGGAGCGTACCTCATAACCCAGCAACTTTTTTTCTAGTCACTACATTTTCTGTCTGCTTATCTAGCATTTAGTCTATAGTTCTGAGAATAGGGGCATCACAGCTTTTATTTAACAGTAATGTATTAACCCTTGCAGTGCTGTCTGTATTAATCGCAATACGTTCAGTGCTCTTTGTATAATAGCAATGTAATATATTGTAAAATATCATTATATCAACTACTTCAATTCCCTAGAAAAAGCTCTGATGCTGGGAAAGATTGAAGGCACAAGAAGAAGGGGAGATGGATGGATAAAGTCACTGAAGCAATAAACATGAACTTGATGGTGCTCAGAGGGGCAGTGAGTGAGAGATGTACCTGCTGTGCTGTGGTCCATAGAGTCACGAAGAGTCGAAATGTCCCCAGCAGGCACCAATTTAAATAGGTTATTAAAGAGTAGGCTCCATTTCAGTACCCGGTGAGACAATGTATAAGTGTGATATATATGTGATAAGGATAATTATTATTATTATCGTTTATTTGTAAAGCACCAGCATATGACGCTTGTCTTCTTTCCTGAATCATCTGTCAATTTGGATTATTAAAGTAATAATAATCTTTAATGAATCAGGACATCGTACCTTTGCCAACTCATCTTTTAATACCTCAGATAACCCAATGCAGAATTGGTGTTTCAGAGCTGGCTCATTCCTCATTCAAGTTTCTCTGGAAACTTGTAAAATAGTCTTCTGCAGGATTCCTTCCTTGGCATAATATTGATGTGCCCACTTCATAGGTTCTTTTTGCATGAGGGATATAACAGTGTGCACTTTTACAAGGTCAATAAGTATGGGGTTTTAGAATATATAATTCACAAGATTTTCAGAACCTTCGAATTCTGCTCAATTTCCTGATTTGTTTTTTGCTGATACAGAGGCAGGATGTCTTGTTAGGCAGTGGGAGCAGTTTGAAACTTGTTTGGATGAGCATGTAAATGTAATCTAGCTTGCAGATCTGTAACTTGAATAGTTAAGAGTTTCTAACTATTCTCCTAATTCAGAGACAAAGCAGCTCTTGCAGAATATATCTTATCGCTGAATTGTTTTGCCATCAAAAGAAGCTGTTTGGATTCTCACTGCAGAAGTATTCAAGGTATCATAACAAGAGGGCCAGACGCATAAATAGTGGTCATAATAGTCCCAGATCAGTGCCAGGGATAAAAACGCTAAAAAGTCAGCCCAGGCAGTAATACAAATGAAAGTCCAATAAAGAAAGCAAAAGTCAGATGCCAGGAAAAGAAAAACAGGAACCACAACACAGGAATGCTCTGAAGTGGACAAACCCACAACTCAGCAAAGTCTGTTTGCTGTGTGCTGGAATTTAAACTCCATATTCATGTTAGCAGACATAGTACAATCCTCATTCACTACAGGATACAAGATGCAGAACTGACAGAATAATTTATTGCACTTTGCAGTTTTCTGTTTGAAAAATAGGACCCTGGTACTTTAAAGTTTAGCTAATAGTGGACAGTGGAGCAGTGTGTATGACAGCAATATGTTAAATTGCATACAAAAATGGACATTAACAAATGGGACATAGTCTAAGCTTATATAAGACTCTAAGGTACAGTTTGCTATCTTTGTCCTACCAGGTAAAAGCTAAGACCAAATAAATGAGGAGGCAGCCAGGCTTATGGTGTTCCAGGACATGCTATGAGAGGAGGAGGAGGATGAGGCAACTCCGGAGCCGGGAGCTGGAGTAAGGTGTTCGGAGAGGGAGCTCCCCAGCCAGCTGATCTGTGCAGTCGGCACCTGCGGGGCATGCAATGAGAGGGAGGAATGACATAGAAGCTACAGGGAGGAAGCTCATCCATGGATGGTCAAATGGATTACCTGGGGGTGATTTGCCCCCCACCCCAGGCTCGTATGCCCCTGCTGCTAGTGGTATTAGTTACAAGTTAATGACTAGAAACTGTTCACAAATTATGTTACTGAATGAAGTGTCCTCAGAACATTACTCCTTGTAAAGTTGTAGCCACTATGGGCCACATTCAATTGGCCGGATTTGAGATCTGGGAGCCTGTAAGTGAGGTTGCAGGCAAATTTGCTATTCAACTGGCATCTTTTTGCTTGCTCCGATCGGGTTAAGAGTTACGGGATGGAAAATATTGTGTCCGGCAAACTCGTAACTTTCACTTTCGCAGGGCTAAAATCCCAAATCGCTATTCAATTGCTCAATTTCCCCGAACTCGCAAACGTAATCACAAACATATACCGCAAATGAAGGAGAGGGGGGTTAAAGGGGGTTAAACGCCAATTTGTAGCACTGTAAATACAAATAAAAAATAAATACTGCACTGTAAATAACAGTGAAAGAGATGATAGACATTAGAATTAATTGCACAACAAACTCAAACCCGCAAATTGGCAGGAAATAAAGTTTAATTTAATGTGAAATTTCGGGGTTAAAACGATCTTGAGTATCAATGAGTTAATACATATCAGGCCACCCATATGGACTAGAACAGTATTGGCATTCATTTTTATAATTCTTTATTTTGTATCATTTGCGAGTCTGATTGCATATCGGACCCCAAATCTAATTGAATGACAGGTAACCTTCATGTTTTACTGCCGTAATTCGGACAGTCTCAGTTTCTATTGGCTGTTTCGAAATGGGAGGATACGGGCTTGCTTAATTGATCATGTTCTCGCCCTCAACTGCTCCGATACAGTGCATGGTTTACGGTTTTCGCTGCAAGCACGCAACTTGCGAGCTTGAGCAATTGAATAGCATCGCAATTGTAGACCAACAGGAACCCGCAACTCACTCGCTGTCTGCGATCGAGTTACGGGCCTGGAATTAGATGTAGCCCTATATTTGCTGACAGATTTTTGTCTAACATATACTAGCACGTTATCCTGCAGAACACAACTTTGAGCACATGCATCTAATTAAATACATTGTACTGAAAAGCTCATCAGATGTAGAATATTATATAAAACCTCTTAAGAACCATTCTATACATAAAGTGCTCTTGAGCATTTTTTTAACTATAAACTAGTCATTTTAGAAAAGGTCTTTTTTTTTTAGTTTTGCCAACCACATGGAAAACAAATTCATTAGTCTCTGTGACTGCCTACTTAAAACCACATGTACAAGTGTATAATCAAACTGAACTGAATTTCTTATTTCACTAATGAAGTCTTTAATGGCTGGTTAAGAGGTTCAGGAGTGATTACAAATTGGTCTGAAATGTATTGCTACTTGAGATCTAGACATAGATACAAAAACATGTGCTAGAAAATGGTCAGATTAGCAGAACAAATTCTGCTTATCAACATGAAGTGTGTACTAGAATACACTCACCTCTTTTTACTTTTAATGAGCCAATTTTAAGTTTACACTGACATAGATTCATATATCTTGCTGGTGATGTATTAAATAAAATGTAATTATTTTTATATCTGTTGTTGACTGTTTTATGGTAAATTAGATGGTCAAAGCAGCTCTTATTAGCTGAAATATATAGTTACATAGTTACTTATAGCCACATTAAATTGGGGCTACGTTTTAAAACTTAGCCTTTAACTCCAATTTTACGCGTTACAGCTATTAACTTAGCCCAGTAGCGCAGCCCGCAGAGGGCTTGTGGGTTACGATGCAGGAGGGCTGAAAATAGCCTACGATTTGAGCTATTTTGAACTTTGCGGCCATAAATCCTTTGATCTGTCAAGCCTGTAACCGATACGTTTCCATTCATGCTATTATATGGCAACAAAGTCACTCGCGAGCAAGCCCGTAACACGCAACTGGAGCCCCAATCCCCAACATGTGCTTGAGAGGATCGCAAGGTGGGTAAAGTCCAATACATAGCACTTGTAATGCAAAGAAAAACACACTACTGTAGATTTATTGAAAGTGAAAGTGATGTAAGGTCTTAGAATTAATAGCACAACATTCTCAAGCCCGCAAATCGGCCCCCGAAAAATACTTTTGTTTTATGTTTATATTTTGTGGTATATCGATCCCCGCAATCTGTTAAGACATATACTGTAACTCACATGTAATAGAATATCATATTTACGGCTTTATTATTATTGCACTATTGTGGAATGTGGGTCCGATCGCAACATGTAATTGAAGACTTTGAAATCTACCCTCCCCTTATTCAGTGACGTAACACTAAAAATCTCTTTTTCATTTGGCTCAGTCTAAACCCGTAAACCCGGTTAACACTAATTGATATTCCGCAAGGCCGCAGAACCAACGTTTTATGAACGAGCTACTATTTGCGTCTCAAACCTGTAGCTCGCAGCCCCTTCTAATTTAATAGCAAAGTAATTTGGCCAAATTTCAAGCCTGCAGAAGTTAAGTGCTTCACGTTGGACTTATGGGGCTGCAATTTAATATGGCCCATGGTAATTGAGGTTGCAAAAAGACATTAGCCCATCAATTTCAACCTTTTTAGACTGCTCTGATCAGCAAAACTCGCAGACTTACAATCTAAGGTATAGTGAGTGGTAATAGAGGGACAGAGAGGTGATAAGTGTGTTAGGGTGGAAGGTGATACGCTTAGTTAAAGAGATGCTTTTTAAGTGAGGTTTTAAATGTTTTGATGCAAGAGGGTAATCAGGTGGAGTGAGGCATGGAGTTCCAGAGACTAGGGGCAGCACGAGAAATGTCCTGGAGGCGGGAGTGAGAGGAGGTGACAAGAGTTGTAGAAAGAAGAAGGTCATTAGCAGAATGAAGAGGGTGGGTGGGGGAGTATTTGGAGATGAGAGCAGAGATGTAAGGGGGAGCGTTATTGTTGAGTGCTTTGTAAGTTAGGGTCATGATTTGACATTTTATTCTTGAGGCTAAGGGAAGCCAGTGGAGTGATTGACAGAGAGGTGATGCCGACACTGAACGTTGTGTACGGAAGATGAGTCTAGCAGAGGCATTCATAATGGATTGAAGTGGAGACAGTCGGGTGGTGGGTAGGCCAACAAGAAGCGAGTTGCAGTAGACTAGTCCAGAGATGATGAGAGAGTGTATAAGGATTTTAGGTCTTGTGTAAGATAGTGACAAATTCTGGAGATGTTTTTTAGATGGATAAGACAAGATTTAGTTAGTGATTGTATGTGAGGGATGAAAGACAGAGCGGGGTCCAGTAGAACTCAAGACAACGGGCTTGGGAGGAGGGGGTGATGATTCTAGAGAACATACATTTACAGTGCCTTGCAAAAGTATTCACCCCCTTGACTTTTTACCTATATTGTTACATTACAGACTTAAGTTCAATGTTTTGTTAATCTGAATTTCATGTGATGGATCAGAACACAATAGTCTAAGTTGGTGAAGTGAAATGAGAAAAATAAATACATAAAACAACTTTATAGAAATAGAAAACAGAAAATTGGCATGCGCGTATGTATTCACCCCCTTTGTTATGAAGCCCATAAAATGCTCTGGTGCAACCAATTACCTTCAGAAGTCACATAATTAGTGAAATAATGTCTACCTGTGTGCAATCTCAGTGTCACATGATCTGTCATTACATATACAGACCTTTCTTGAAAAGCCCCAGAGGCTGCAACACCTAAGCAAGACGCACCACTAACATAACACTGCTATGAAGACCACGGAACTCTCCAAACAAGTAAGGGAAAATGTTTTTGAGAAGTACAAGTCAGGGTTAGGTCATAAAAAAATATCCAACTCTTTGATGATCCCCAGGAGCACCATCAAATCTATCATAACCAAATGGAAAGAACATGGCACAATAGCAAACCTGCCAAGAGACAAAACTCACAGACTGGTCAAGGAGGGCATTAAATGTATGGAGGAAGGTGCTCTGGTCTGATGAGATTAAAATGTAACTTTTCGACCATCAAAGAAAACGCTATGTCTGTCGCAAACCCAGCACATCACATCACCCAAAGAACAACATCCCCACAGTGAAACATGGTGGTGTCAGCATCATGCTGTGGGGATGTTTTTCAGGAGGCGGAACTGGGAAACTGGTCAGAGTTGATGGGAAACTGGTCAGGGAAAGATGGATGGTGCTAAATACAGGGATATTCTTGAGCAAAACCTGTACCACTGTGCGTGATTTGTGGCTAGGACAGAGGTTCACCTTCCAGCAGGACAATGACACCAAACACACTGCTAAAGCATCACTTGAGTGGTTTAAGGTGACACATGTAAATGTGTTGGAATGGCCAAGTTAAAGCCCAGACCTCAATCCAATAGAAAATCTGTGGTCAGACTTAAAGATTGCTGTTCACAAGCGCAAACCATCCAACTTGAAGGAGCTGGAGCAGGTTTGCAAGGAGGAATGGGCACAAATCCCAGTGGTAAGATGTGGCAAGCTCAAAGAGACATATCCAAAGCGACTTGGAGTTGTGATTGCCACAAAAGGTGGCTCTACAAAGTATTGAATTTGGGGGGGGGGGGGGGGGGGGGGTGAATAGTTATGCACATTGAGTTTTGCTGTTACTTTGTCCTTTTTGTTGTTTGCTTCACAATAAAAAAAAAAAAACATCTTTAAAGTTGTGGGCATGTTCTGTAAATTAAATGATGCAAATCCTCAAACAATCCATGTTAATTCCAGGTTGTGAGGCAACAAAACATGAAAAATACCAAGGGGGTAAATACTTTTGCAAGGCAATGTAATTTGGTTATTCTTTCTTCACAACTTATCTCCTCCATTCCTTATTCCACAATTGTACTTGTAAATTAGTTTTGTTGCCCTTCTCTGTACTTTTTCCAGCTCTAAAATGTCCTTTTTATGAAGTGGTGGCCAAAATTGTGTAAATATTAAAAAAATAGTTATACTCTTTGGAGGTATTTATCAAAAAGAGTTTAAACTTCTGTGATATCACTTTCTATGGTGTCCTTATTTAACATGTATACTTGGAAAAACTTGCAAAAAAAGTACTAATTTTTAATTATTTACCCATCACTATGTTTATATATTTTGCTTGCACAATGGCCAAAATACCTATTTTCCTAACTTGATATATATTACTCACCTGTTAGCGAGGTGATAGTAAACATGGTGGTGACATACAGTAGGTACAGGGCACAAAATGTTTTGGGAGAGAGAACAAATGAGAGAAAAAGAGGGGAACATTTTGTTTCTCAACTGTCCCTCTTTGGATTGACAGCCCTTCTTCCGGGGGTAAACCACTCTGCTCCCCCACAAATGTCCCTCTATTGAAGTAATGCCACTTTCCCATTCCATCTATTATTTACTCTCAATGTCAACAAGAATGAGAAAAGCCAGGAATGCATTGGACCTGCAGTAGATATGTGCCTTACACGTCTTAATTAAGTGCTAATTATCTCTTTGTAGTGAATGGTGGTAACATTATTTAAAAGTGAAATATTTTCCAAAAGTATAGCTCTTTGGCTGCTTCACTTATTTGGAGATATGGAACTGGGAGATTTATGAATAGGGTGGACAGGGTGTGGGAGGAAGAACAAAGACAATGGGACATAACTTTGCATAGGTCTTAACTATGGATAGGTCTTAGCAATGGCATTCACATGTGAAAGTGCTGTAAAACACATTTGTGGGCAGAACAGGAAGGCTGACTGACAGCTCAACTTGCAAAATTCAATCATAGTTTACAGTAAAAGAATGCAATCTTTAATAACTTTTAACTAATTGAGTACTTGTTGTTGCATATAACCTTAATTATATTTAGAACTTCCACTCTGTCATTGTGATGTCACATTCAAAAGAGACATGTTTTCATTATAAGGAGTTCCTTCAAGATTTAGCTGTGTATTTATTAGGGCCTGAGATTGTTGCATGAAATAGAAAACACTGAAAACAATCCCCTCACCATCTTTACATTTAGAAGTGTCAGCTTTCCTATCTTTGCTGCATAATTACACAAACAGTTATCATTCTTCACTTCAAAACATAAGGGAACGTGGCCATTAAGAATCAATGAATTTACAAATATGCTACTGAATTCAGCAAAGTGACTTCCTGCAGTAATGTTATAATGCAGCTTAACACCTGCTTGAAGTGTAGATATAACATAATTTCTTACTATTCAGGCTAAATTATTATTACTACTTATATTTCCAAAAGTGTACCCATAAACATATATGACTGTGGTTTTGTATGTCAATGAAGGTGCTCTCTTCTTCTACCGAACCCAGCTTGGATTATTTAATAAGAATACATGCACAAGCATAAATTGAGAAAACTAGAAATGACTTCTTAACGTGTACAATAATATGTATAAAGTCATATAAATACTGCACAACTCATATCATTGGTAATTACCAATTAATTATATACTTGATGCAATTACTCCGCACTGGCTGTCTATTATTGAAATGGTCAGGGTCCCTCTCCTTGGTAACATACTTCCTTTTGCTCAGTGTTCAGAGAGAATGAAAAGAAGCCAGCAATTGTATGAAAACAATATAATAAAATATGAAATACAAGTACAAAACCATTTCAAGTAGATAGACAATGCTTATGCACTCAAGGCTCAAGTGAAGGTCTGGCAGTAACATTAATCCCACTCATCATTGAAAGGTTTACCATCTGCTCACTTCTGAAATTTAGACCAGATGCTTTACTTTGCTGATTTTATTTCAAGAGCATTTGGGACTTTGTGTGATAGCTGTCTTTTTGCTTCTTCTTGCATGTTAAGAAAGCATTTCTGGTTTGATGACCTTTCTCAGTGCATAAGGCCCAAGATCTAGTTAAAGGTATATGAAAGTGAGGTGGGTTATGAATGCATCCTGTAGAATGCATGATAACCCACCTGGCAAAAATGTTTTGCAGAAAAGAAAAAAATGTGCTGAGAGTGATGTAGACCCCCTCAGCAATTGAGATTTGCATATTGGATATCTCATTAAAAATGAGATATCCAATAGGCAGCACATGCTGATTGGCTAAATGAAAGGAAAGTGTCTGAAATAATGTGACTTCCCATTGTAGGGAAGACTTTAGGGGTTAACTGAGTATATCTGCACAATTCCCAGGCCAAAAAGAAACATTGTATAAGTTATGCTAATTATCTCTGGGGATTTCAGGGGGTGTCAACATTGAGAGAAAACAAGAAATTCAGCAAACTTCAGGATAACGGTTTAACTGTTTACTTTGGAATTTTTACATGCAAACAATTTTTTCAGACACTATAAATTATTTTCGATCAGATGCATTAATAACCCAGCTCACTTACATATACCTTTAAGATCTGAGTTCAGAATGTTACTTCTGGTTAGTAAATCAGAGCAGGTGGAACCGTCTGTTGTTTAAATAACACTCAAAGTGCCAGGGAGTCAGCACAGATTTAATGAATCATAGTTTCAATCCGATAACCCTCCTTAACAACTGAGTGTGCTCCAGGTAACCTGACATGCATAATTCATTAAACCTATGCTGACTTCACACTTCTCTGCCATCTGAACAATAGCATGCAAGAAAAGCTGGGATGAGGCAAGAGTGCGGTAACGGCCATGATGGATGATAGCTTTGATTTTTGCTTCCTACATGCAATGTTGCTGTTTGCACATTAATTTTTAAGGTTTAAGTGGTGAACTAAAAGGATAGATGCAACTTGAAAAGCGCTTGTACTGGCCGTTTATTTCAAAACATGTGCTGCTGTTATGATTTTACTCAAATTTTCCTGAATCTTTTTATTTTGCATGTTAGAAATGGTTATGATTTTTTTTGTGTATGATTCCTTTTCATGATCACATAGAATATAGAAAATAGGAAATCTCCATGTCCTCTGACTGTGCTGATGGCAAATATTTGTAAGCTCTAACAAAGAATCTAAAACATTTCTATCACAGATAGCCACAACTTTAAAAATAGATACCAGATTATAAAATGCAAAACAATCTATTTAAAAAAATGTTTTTTCTAATGTTAGCTTAAAACAGTTTTATATAATTTTCTCAAAATCACATCGAAAAAAAAAAAATGGGAATAAATTCATGGAGGCTGGTCATCACTGATATTCATTTAATTAGGATTGGCCTATACAATTAGGATTGGAGATACAACTTTCCTGAATGTTGGAATTCTGGCATGAAAACTCAGCCTTTGGAGAATGTACCACAATTTAAATCTCAATTACATAGGTCCTGAAATGAAGAGATTACAATTTTAAAGAAAGCAGGTACCATATTTAAGAGGGTGTTTTCTTTGATTGGTGGTAAAATCGGCTTGTGTAACTCACTACTGAAACCCATTGTCCCTCCTTTCGTCCAAACAGAAACTGTTATGCAATATGCGCAATATTACGTTTATTAATAAAATAAAAGACAAACTAATGGAGCTTGATAATCAGGGTTAGACAGAATTTTGAAAGCATGATATAAATAATGGTTGTTAAAACAGTGTCATGGATAGAAGGACAGGGATCCTACATGCCAAAGAAGAGGGAGTCCAATAAGAGCTGATGTATAGGGCAAGTCAGATTGGAACAGGACAGGCAAGAACTCAGTCAGAACAAGCCAATGTGAGGAACACAGAGATCAGAATAGCAAATCAAGCCAGGTTTAAGTAGCCAGGAATCAAAGGATAAAGGTTATTGCATCTCTAGACAAAAGCCCCCCAAAAAACAGGAACAAGTAGGAAATCAAACCATCAGTGAACATACACATAAATAATCAGGATCAGTATGCAAATGATAAATGACTATTACTCCTAATAATTTTTTTATATATTGCTATAATAAATACAAATAAAAATGGATCTGACTAAATAGCTATTAAATACAGTTAGAATTCCAATATAAAACATAGCAAATAATAAAAAGCTATTACTGTGAAGTTTGGCATTTTTGTTAATGATAGACACAATTGTTTGAGTCTACTTATTATACAATTAGTCACTTGCCCGTCACAAATGACGGGCTAATATTTTATCTTTCTGTTCCCCCCCTTCGTCTCTTCCCCCACCTCTTCTTTGTCTCTTTCCCAACTCTCACTCCCCTGTGTCTCTCCCCCTTCCCCCTCTCACTCCCCTGTGCCTTTTTCCTCCCTCTCGCTCCCCTGTGTTTCTTTCCCCCCCTCTACCTCCCCTGTGTCTCCTTCCCCTGCTCCCTCCCCTGTGTCTCCTCCCCCCTCCCCTGTGTCTGCTTCCTCCCCATCTCCCTCCCCTGTGTCTATTTCTCTTTAGGCACTGATTGAGAGCAGGTTCTAACAGTTTTATTGATTTGTATTTCTTAAATACTTATTTTACACTTAATTCTAGAAAACACATATCAACTTATAACACATAATACAAATACACATAGAGTAAGTATCACATATAGTTACATATATAGAGAGGTCACGCCCACCCTATACCCCGACAAATATAAATTACACATAACATATTTTTTCCCTCATAAATATATACACATATACTTTTCTTGTTTTATCCTTATATTATTTTTTTAAATAATGATGGAGGGTGGAGAGTGGAGGGAGGAGGAGGGGAGCAGTGGGAGGAGATGAGGAGGAGTGTAAAGGAGAGAGAGGTAACCCTGGGGAGTGGAGGAGAGAGGATTGTGGAGGAGAGGAGGGGAGGAGAGAGTGGAGGTGGGGAGAAAAGGGAAGGGTAGACTGGAGGAGAGAGGAGTGGAGAGTGGAGGTGGAGAATGGAGGACAGAGGAGTGGAGATGGAGAGGGGGGGTGCAGTTGCCCATAGTGATGTGCACATAAAGTTCAGGGACAGAGGGGGAGGGGCCTGATTCCAGGGGGGGGTGGTAGCATGGAGGAGAGACAGGCCTCAGGGTCAGAAGAGGGAGCTCAGGATCCTCGGCCACAGTCGAGAGGGCAAGAGGCTCAAGGCAAACGCAGGGTTCTAAACTACATGCACAAGGAGAATGTGGTCCTCCTCTGTGATATCCGTAAATGCCCGCTATACTTTTGGGGGAGACAGAAGCTAGGCCCGGGCCCAGGCCTGGAAGGAGGTACTGGCCACAGTCACAGCAGAGGACTCAGCAGAAAGGGATGTGAGTTCTGTGAACGTTTGATGACGTCAGAGCCAAGGTGAGGATGATGGCCAAGGAGGCCAGTGTAGCAGCAGCACTAAGTGACTGTAAGATGCAACGAGTGGGAGAGGGTACTCAATGAGGTTGATGACCCGGGTGCCCGCAGCTGGAGCTCCAGGCCTTGTGGCCCAACAGGATCCAGCCTCCATGTCAGGTGAATATCAGATACACAATATAGACAAGAGGTCAGATAGGAATGAAAAGAAGGATAGAATGAACTAGGATATTTAGGAAGGAACATAAACCAATGTAACATTCAACATAATTAACACATATTCCATTCTTTTCTCTTTTTCAGCTGGCAGGAGGACTGGGTCCAGTGGTGAGTCAGAGGGGGGGCGTCTGCTCATTCGATGCCAGATGTTGGGGACCGTGCCCTCACTCCTCCTCCGCCTTTTTTAGGATTGGACCACCTTTTTTTCAGATTTTTGTTTTGGCAACATACTGTATGTGTTTAACTGGATCGGATTACATAGTCGAGGAGTTTATGCATTTGTTTAATTGAGCAGATGAAGACCAGTTATAAGTGCTATGCACATTACTTGTTCCATCAATTAGATGGAGTGATTTATGATGATCCTTTTTGTCATCAGATTCTGGTTACTGTGGTGTAGTGACCACATGTGACCCTAGTAGATGCTATGCATCATCATTATTATTACATTTCCCCTTTTAGGTATACCCTTTTTCCCAAAGAGCCTCTTGCCCTTCTGGGATCTGCCCACACCACACTCATGGTATTAATGCACAAATAAAATGTTGTTATAAAGTTATAACCACTTTCGTGTGTTTTCAATGGTTGGGGGTTGGGGTTTTGGACATCAACATACATCACATGCCTGCCACGTTCTGTAAACTAGTGTGCCCGAGCTACTTGTGTGGTCACATGTATTAGTCATGACTACTTTAGGTTTGATTCTCATCATTGGGATATCATGCTTGCAGAACATTCTTGGTGGGGTTTGTGAGTTAATACACATATAAATTGTGATACTATTGAGTATTATCATTCCCCTGAAGGGTTGATCACATAATGACAGGTGATATTATGAATTAATTGATACAAGAACACTTGATATGGGTTCACAACATTATAATGAGTATACATTTTGCCACATGGCCAAAGGCAATGACGTGGTACTTTATGAGATATGCGTAGCCGAGTTTGGCTCTGATGGAGGTAAGTTGTCTGTTGCTCCACGTACCTCTGCACAGCCTCCATGTGTGTTTGCTGCCCTTCCTGATTGGTTGTGCTACATTAGTGTTGTGTATGTTCCCCTTGTACTTGATATATGTCATGTGGCGGTGTAATTTTGCCCCTGGTCATTTTTCCATTATAGATCTGCTGAGTGATATATATAACTGAATATATTATTATTTTTAGGTTCCACATTTGAGCCTCTGTGAGTGTAAGACATCATTTGTTAGGCAGTTTCATGTTTTTGTGTTACAATTTAGTCACATAGTGTGTCTTTAATTGCTTTATGCCTTTTGCAGCAACACTTTTCAAATTGGCATATGCATGACCATTTAAAATGACTACAAGAATTGTTGTGCATTTAAAATTATTACAAGAACTAGCAAATTGCCCGTCAAAAAATGACGGCAATGAAATTGTAAGTGAGCTAATGCTGTTTGGTGTATAATAATCAAATAAATAATACATTAATAAATTAATATACTTTACCTATTTTCAAGTAATATATGCAGGAAGCATTCTGTTGAAGAGCTGGCAATCTGTTTTGATGTTGCTGCAGCATTAGTGCTGTGGAGCTGCTGTGTAAGTGTGATGAATGTCTGTAGTGTAATAGTGTACGTGCACGACAAATCCGTTAGCGTAGCTGTGTACTTCCGCATTGTATAGGTTATTGTTCTAAAATGCGGCTAATGTGTGGTATGCGTCTGTGGCGGAATATCCGTAGCTGTTTTGTGGTGTTTTGCGTGTTTATGGTGGTGTTTTGCGTGTTTAGAGTCCTGTAGCCTCGTTTTCGTTTTGTTCGATGGCCATTTTTTCTCTCTTTAGGTGATTTTCGGGTGTTTAAACTCTGAAATTTGGACTTAAATCGAGGTGTAACTTTACTTGCAGAGGTCCTGGGTGCACCACCTTGCTGTGGGTAAGCTTTTTATATGTTTGTTGTGTGTATTTATTGTGTTTGTAATGTGTTTGGGGTCGCGCGGGTTGCGTCCTTGTTTTTGAATTTCGTATGTGTTTTTCGGCAATTCCGTAGTTGTTTGGTGGTGTTTTGCGTCTTTAGACTGCTGTAGCCTCGTTTTCGTTTGTTTCGGAGGCCATTTTTTCTCTCCCCTAGAGAATTTTTTAGTGTTTAAACTGTTTTATTTCAGTTAAATTGAGCTGTAACTTCAGTTTTTGAGGTCCTGGATGCTCCCTCTTGCTGTAGGTAAGCTTTTTATGTATGTGTTGTGTGTATTTATTGTGTTTTTCATGTTTTGATGTCCGGGGGTTGCGGCCCATTTTTGTGAGGTCGTAATTGTTTGTAACGTGTCTCATATTTTTTTGCGAGGTCCGCAGTTGGTTGCAAGGAGCGCCTCAGTTGCTGGCAAGGAGCGCCTTCGGCGCTCCATGCCAGCAACTGAGGCCCTCGCTGCACGAGCCCGCAAGCGTTAGCAACGGCTCGCATGCTCACAACTATATATGTGATTGTTGTGCAATTAATTATTAATTAATAATGCTTTCCATTGCTTTCCCAGTATTTTCAAAGTACATTAGTGCGTTCATTTTTGCATTTGCAGTGTTAAGAAGAGGTGTTTAACCCTCTTGCAAGTCCTATTTGTAACCTGTAATATTTTTTGCTACACTTGCCATTTACGGGTTTGAAATCCATTTTGGACTTGTGGAATTGTTGCAATTGGATATTGATTTGCGATTTTAGTGATTGTAACTTTTGTGGCTTTGAAAGATCAAAGATGGAGATGGGTCGGAGTTGCGATTGTGACAAATTTGTAGGATTTTGGAATCTGTAACCTGTAAATCGATTGCGGGTAGCTAGAAAAGACCAATTGAATAGCTAAACATTTTACGGGCTACATTACGGGCTTCAGTAATTACAATTTGATCAATTGAATTGGGGCCACAGTATATAAAAACAAAATAATCCAGTGACCAGTTATGACAAACACGAGACTCTCCTCCACTATTGTTCGTTAATTGTAGGATTTTCTAACTGAATAATGCTCTGGTCCTCAGGAACCACCAACAGGTCACATTTTTGGCATATCCTTGCTTGGACACAGTTAAGCTAATCAGAGGCTCCAAGTCTCTGATTTACTGTCTGGGCTTAAACTTAATAACTAAGTCAGAGGTGCTCATCAATGAACGAACTAACCTTAATAGGTTAGTTCTATGGACATGATAATCCACTCTGAGAGCATCTCTTTTAGCTCACTTGTGCCCTTCAAAAGTAGAAATATCCTGAAGTATATCAGTCTGGTCTCACTCAAAAGAGTGACCCAGCCCCAAAATACCAGTCAATTATACCCTGAACAGGAGAAACAGCAAACCCCGGAAGCATTTCAGCCTTTATGGGCCACGTCAGTGAGGTGCAGCTAAACTCTCTAAGGCACAGTGAGCAAAGGGTCCATGTCTGGAGTCCCCTATCACCTTTACGGAGACTAAACCCCAAGGGTAATTTGCATATACAAAATAACTGTCAGAGGTGCTCATCAGAGAACAAACTAACCTTAACAGGTTAGTTCTATGGACATGATAATCCACTCTGAGAGCACCTCTTTTGGCTCACTTGTGCCCTTCACAGATAGAAATATCCTGAAGTATATCAGTCTGGTCTCACTGAAAAAAATGACCCAGCTCGAAATACCAGGGAATTCTACCCTGAACTGGAGAAACAGCAAATCCAGACGCGTTTCGCCCTTTATGGGCCTCATCATTGAGGTGCAGCTGAACTCCCTAAGGCACAGTGAGTAAGGGGTCCATGTCTGGAGTCCCTATAAAAAAGGCCGAAACGTGTCTGGGGTTTGCTGTTTCTCCTGTTCAGAGTGGATTTGCCTGGTATTTCGGGGCTGGGTCACTCTTTTGAGTGAGACCAGACTGATATACTACAGGATATTTCTCCCTGTGAAGGGCACAAGTGAGCTAAAAGAGGTTGCTCTCAGAGTGGATTATCATGTTCATAGAACAAGCCTATTAAGGTTAGTTCGTTCTCTGATGAGCACCTGTGATTTAATTATTTCGTTTGGGTTTAAACTTAAAATCTGACCTGTTAGTGGTCCCTGAGGACTGGAGTTGAGAAATAGTGCATTAGTGTAAAATATTATGAGATTGAATGAGACCATTGTTTACTGTGTTTTCTATGGGCCTTTGGGGAGGGAAGTGCCCACATGTTCATATGGTGGAGGGAAGTGGTTAGACCCTCAGGCAGAGGACTTCCTTGGGACTCCCCTGTAGCTGAAATATCTAGTTCCAAATTGAGCTTAATTGGACCTGCTCATTTGCTGTGTTATCTGTGGATGCATATACAGTAAAAAAATTTTTTACAGAAAATATGTACACCATTCAATAAAGGAGAGTGGCGGAAAAGGCATGTTGCGGGCTGTAATCCTTGATTTCTACCGATCATTTACTATGTGTTAAAGCCCTCCTAAGGGCTTATATTCTCCTGGATCCTAAGGATAGGGGTATCTGTTGGCAGTTCCATTCGGCTATTGTGAGAGAGGAATCCTGGTGGTAGTTCACAGAGTCTAACTAGCAGTGTTCCACCTCAATTCTGGCTGTTTCTGCTCCAATTCGGGCTGTTATTTTTATCATATTCTATATTCTGTTTGTGATTTAACTACAATACACTAATTCACATGGGTATTTTATTAAGTACACTACATAATTAGATTTTTTTGTATAATATTCACAAACAATTGGAAGTGTATAACTTCAAGCTTGTCATGTAGGCTAAGTAACATAAATTACATACAACCACATTCAATTCCAGCTGCTAAACAACATAAATGTGCTTAGCATTTGACATCATCAAAAAACTCTCTTGTTGATTCCAATTAAATACAGAGCATTAAGCATCTATCAACTAATTTTCTAGCTACTTGGACCAAAGAGGGAAATAAATTACAGCAATTTAAATAAATAGTTAACAAGATGCTTCAGAGGAAATTACTTTTTATATTCATCACAGTTATAACAAGCTAAACGTGATTATTTTGCTGAAAATATAGTCACTTGGCATTCACTTTTATAAACTCCTGGAAAAAAAACATACTACACTCCAAAATGCATCTGATGACAAACATCTGCCATCCCACTTTTTCCATTAATGCATATTCCATTAACTTTAATTTAATTTAAGCTCAATTGAAGTGATGAGAAAATATTCCATATTATTTGGAATAATGAAACCCTGGCAATTTGTATAAGGCGAGTCTGCAACCCTTCGATTCTGAGAAGTTAAGCAGCCAATGACGTAGATACTCTGTGCAAAATCCACCAGAATTCAATAGTATATGTGTAAAATACATGCCAGTTTTATGGTAAAAAAGTCATGATACATTTATGCTGCACCTGTTAAACAAAATTGTCTTTAATATGTGGAGACTGATGTGGAAGTATATTTCTCAATTGTGCCGTGTCATTGGAAACCTGCAATGAAGGAAAACACATGAATTATTAATTTTCACCTATAAAAAGGTAATTTGTGTTATATTGTTTTTGTTAATACTTTTTCCAGTATATTAATAAATTAGAAACAATTCAGTGGCGGGCAACTAAAATGGTGTATGGTCTAAAAGACAATACTTATAAAGAAAGATTAATGATCTTAATATATATAGTTTAGAGGACAGAAGTGAGGGGTGTGGTATAAAATAAACTTTCAAATATATTAAATGATATAAGGTTTAATATAATGCAAGGTGGAAGATTTGAGTATAATGGATGGAAATACTACTTTATTTAAATTAAACAGCCTTGGTAGCAACACAGTGAGGGAGTTCAAGTCTGCCCAGGGATAAGCATTAGCCTATCTTGATAATGAACTAAGCAAATATAGGAAATGATTGGTAGACTAGATGATCCTTTGGGTTCTTAGCAGCTGCCAAATCGATTTTTTCTAGATTTATAGTATATGTGAAAAGCTCTTCTGACTAAGTAGTGAGACAGTTCAGCTCTATTATTATTATTATTATTATTATTATTATTATTAATAATAATATTATTTTAAAAACACTTTTGAATACTATTATGCATTAAATAGGACATACCATATTAGTATAGTGTGCAATACCAGATTATAAGCACTAATAAATTAGGGCTACATTTTAAAACGTTGCCTGTATCTAAAATAAGTAGGACAAAAGGCTATTAAATTAGCCTTGTAAACCTCTACGTTGCCGACTTGCGTCTTGGAACGCAGTGCGGATAAAAAAATGCCTACGTTATGTGGAACCTGGAACATTGCAGCCTGCAACCCTTCGATCTGTCAAGCCCGTACCCGCTATGTTCCCATTTTGCTATTAAATTGCTACAAAGTCCCCCAAGAGCTAGCCAGAAACATGCAAATGGAGCCCAAAACCCAACGTGTGCTGGAGAGCACCCGCAAAGGCTTTAAAAGCCCTTATGTTTGCTGTGTGAGCAGCAGAAGAGACCACCGCACCGCCCCCAAACCTCCCTCTGGCCCCTAAAGCTCCCTCTGCTCCCCAGACTAATCCTCATGCTGCAGGAGTCCCGATAAGGACCCCCGCAGGCTCCCAATATTAACCTTTGCTGTGCGGGTCCCCATTGGGACATCCGCGACAGTTAAAATTACATATTACCCGCCATGGGTCCTTAAAGGGACACTATCACGATATCCCGGCCATCGGTGTACTGTAATTACCCCGATGGCACCTAAAATGACCCCCCCCCAATGCTGGTGTTCCTACATTAACTCTTGCAGCGGGGGACCCTGCATTTAAAAATTAAAGGACCTGTACTAAATAAAATATTGACCCCTGCCTTGGGGTTATTATAAGTACCCCCCGTACACCTAAAATTAACCCCATCACTCATGGGGGTCTATACAACCCCCTCTACATAATTAACCCCCTCTACCCTATCAACCCCCTCTAAACTATTAAACCCCCTCTAGACTATTAACCCCCTCTTCACTATTAACCACCCTCTACACTATTAACCCCAATTTACCCTGTTAACCCATACACCACACTATTAATCCCCCTCTACACTATTAACCCCCCTACCCTTTTAACCCTTACACTACCTACTGACCCCCTAAAAAAATCCAATATTACCCCACTAATTACACAAAATCAAAAACCTAGAATTACTGAAAAAAAACACATTACAAAAAATAAAAAAACATACATTACATAAAAAAAATAAAAAAACATTACAGGAAATAAAAAACCTAGAATCACCCAAAATAAAAAAAACTACATTACATAAAATAAACTTAACCCCTGCATGGTATATATATATGCTATAAGTACCCCCCAGCACCTAAAATTAACCCAGTCAGAATGAAAAATGAAAAAAGCCTACATTACATAAAATAAAAACACCTAAATTACACAAAATAAAAAATCTTGCATTACATTAAAAAAAATCTAAATTACACAAAAAAAAACTATAATTACAAAAAAATACCTCACATACAATTAGAAAGCCTATAATTACATACAATAGAAAAGCGTATAACTACACCTAAAACAACCCCCCTTACTAAACCTATAATAGGATAAATAAGACCACTTGCCTTGCCCAAATGCCCATCCAGCGACGATGGTCTTCTGTGCTTCGTCCCTAGAGAAGGGCCCACCTACAAATGTCCACAGGCCGGCACCCCTGCAAAAAAGAAACATTACAATTAATAAATAAATAAATACAACATATAATACACTATATTCTTGGGGCCTCATTCAATTGCAATGTGGCCAATTGAATAGGGCCCTAAAGAAGCACATAGCATATTTTTATTAAAGAAGTTTTTAGTTAGTGAAAACCTTTTTTTTGGATAGATGCTTGCTAACTAAAAAGTTCTTTAAAAAATATATGTTATGTGCTTATTTAGGGCCCTATTCAATTGGCCAAATTGCAATTGAATGAGGGTCTAAGTCTTCACAGGCAGGACCCCTCAAAAAAAAAAACAGCCGGTCTAAAAAATTAAAAAAGCTAACGGGCCACAAATGAGGCTTCTCCGCCTGCTCCGCTGAAAGATTTTAAAAAAACAATATATACAATGGAATCATTTTAGAGATGAAGAAGATATTATTTTATGGTGGCATAAGATTAAACAAAAAATATAGAATATTACAATTTTGCCTTCAGGCACTATACAAAGCCCGAAGTCAGGGCTTTCGGGTTGAGGATGGTTTAACTCAAGTAAAAGAAGAAATAAAAACATTTTTAAAAGAAAAAGGCAAACAAATAATTTTTAATCCTAGAGTAAAAGTTTGATGAAAAGTGTTCCTGTTATTATAAAAAAAAAAAAATAAGAAAGACATTACTGAAAATATAGAAGGAGAAACAGAAATTAGTTTATAATTCTTATTCCGACTTATTTTCTTTTAAAAAAAAGGATATATTTTTAGAGGAATACTTTTTAGGTAAAATTAAATCTTTTTTTAACACTAACGATAAAAAATTTTAGACATTTTTTTTAAAAGGCATTGAGATTTTTAATATAATTTAAAACATTTTGAAAGGGAAAACACTGGGAAATTATGGGTTACCCATTGAATTTTTTATTGCTTATTAGGATGTTTAAAAAAAGTTTTTTTAAATTTTATTGAGAAAGTCTCCACTATCAATATTTTACCAGCTTCATGGTATCAGGGGGTGGTAGTTTTAATTTATAAAAAAGGGGGAGGGAAAAAAATAAAAAAATGTTGACCATTTAAATTCTGATTATAAAGTTTTTACTCAATTATTAGCATCTTGTTTAAAATCTGTAATTTCAAAAATCATAGACCCTTTCCAGGTATGTGGTATCCCTAGTAGAAATATGACCCAAAATCGGAGTGCTAATAAATACATTATTTATTATAGTTTAGAAAGAAGACAAGATTTGGCATTAATTTTGACTTTGAAAAAGCCTTTGATTGGATATCACATATATTTTTATTTCAGGCTTTAAAGAGAATGGGCGTGCCAGAGCGAATGTTGAAGTAAATTAAAAGTGTGTATGATGGATATGAGTGTGAATGGGTTTATGACTGATTGGATCAGTATAAATGCTGGTGTGAAACAAGGTTGTCCCCTCTCCCCACTTTTATTTATATGTTGAATAGAACCTTTTTTAAATGAAATAAAAGTTCTCATATAAGGATGATACAACAATTGTATGTAAGGATTCTGTTTCCATAAAAAGAGCAGTGAGAGTGTTGCTGAATGGTTTTGTGGAGCATCTGGTTTGAAGTTGAATATTGAAAAAAGTGAATGCTTGTTGTAGGAAAAGTGGAAAATTATTTTAGATATCACTATCCCAATACAAAGAGATAAAATACAAATTTTAGGTATTTATTTATTTATTATAGATGACATAAATTGGGATAATATGTTAAAAAAGATAAAGAAAGGTGTGACGTGGCTATAGAGAAAACACCACGACATTGCGTCTGCTGGCTACCATCTTGTGATTGGCAGGGAGGTGTCACAGGAGTCTGCGACCAGAGTCTCCAGCACCAGCAGCCTCTTTCCAGGCCTTCATCCATCCTTGGATCCTTAGGATTTGGCGTCGGGCGAGGAGTAACAGGGGAGTATTACAACTATCAAAAGAGCTGGGTCAGCGAGAGACCAGGAAGCCTGCCTGTGAGGTAAGAAAGAGATGGAAATTGCTCCCCTGTACACTAATTACAGTATAGTCTATTAGACGCTACCTCACAGGCCTACTCTACTACTACTCCCAGCATTCATAACACAGCCCCGAACAAAAGGTGTAAGGGTAGAACAGGAGAGGGTGCAAACAGACCCCTCTGAGGCCCTTCCACCCCCAACAATCCTCAGCTAGAGGGACCCTTACAAGCCCAAACCAGGCTCACGAACTTACAGAAGCCAATTTTACAGGGGCTCATAGAGGGGGCTCCAAAAGACCAAAGAGATCCAGGAGTCATACCCATAACAGGGGACCTCCCCCCTGGGCCCAAGAACCCTCACAGAAACCCACTGGTTCCAGGCACTTGACTGAAACAGGTCCCTGAAAACAATACAGCTCAGTCCCAGGAGCTGTTAAGTCCCTTAAGAAAAAACACTCACCCCAAAGGCAGCTACCAGGAACCCATCTAAAATTTTACTAAGGGAAGGTAATCCCATCAGAGGGAAAAGGCAACCCACAAAGAGTACAGAAAAAGCAACAAACTCACCAAAAAGATCACAACAGCACACAAGGAAATTGCAGCAGACAAAGGGTTAATCAAGCAAACGACACATGATTACAAAACTCTTTGTTTTTCAAACTTGATTACCAGCCCAAGGCTTTGCTTGTATAACAGACTGTGCTAGTGGAACTCCGCTACCCTCTAGTGGACAAAACTCAATATTACCACGCAAGTGGGAAAAATCAACAAAAACTGACTCTCCAGCTACAAACTTTCAGGAGGTGGCTGAACCAGTTCCAGAACTTTTAATGGACCCAAAAAGATGTAACTAGGAAAGAGCCCTGGAACATAGGGACGCCAACATTTGCACTGGGACTAGACAAATGTTACCAGAAATTTGGTAACAACTCGAACTACAGCACTTTCACTGAGATGGCGGGTGTCGCCACAAGGAAGAACAATAAAGGGATCCAATCTTACTGCCTACCCAAACCTTCGGCAAGCTCTCCTACCAATAAAGCACCCATAGTCACAGTCCACGCAACAAAAAACTACGAAATGTCAGCACCTAGCACTAAAAGTGACATCCAGGACCTTAAGGACTTAATATCCAACTTCAGAGAGGAGGTCAAATCAGAGATCCGGCAGGTGACGACAGAACTATCCACAGAAATTAAGAAGGTGGATGATAAAACAACAAAACTGGAAACTAAAATTTCGGAAATAATGCAACATAACAACAAACTGACTGAGGAGATCTTTTCGTTGAAGGACGAACAAGCCAGACAACAATTGCAACAGGAGGATCTGGAAAACAGATCAAGACGACAGAACATAAGACTGAGGAATGTGCCAGAAACGGTAAAAGACCTACACGCATACCTTAGCGATCTATGCGAATTTCTCCTCCCTAACATGCATCCGGAAAACTTGAGGATGGATCGGTTCCACAGAGCCCTAGGCTTCCGTTCATCTCCGCAAGAACGACCAAGAGACATCATTGCCAGATTCCACTACTACTCCACCAAAGAATTATTCATGAAGGCCGCAAGAAAAGGCATTCCTCCCATCGAGGGGCACACACCGCTGCTTTTCTCTGATTTAGCCCTGGTTACCCTTGCCAAAAGGAGACAACTGAAACCGGTTCTGGACTGTATCTTGGCTCAAGGATGGAGGTACACATGGGGTTTCCCTTTTCGCCTCAATATCTCCAAGGAAGGAAAATTCTTCACGGTTAGAACACTGGAGGAGGGCATCAACTTGCTGGCGGAATGGAACATCAAAGTCACAGTCGGTGAGAATCTGCAGTCAACAGAAAACCCAAGAGCGAGAAGTCCTCCCGTGAACAAAGATACAGACTGAATACAATGAGTTGTCACCTATTTTGTTTTTTCTTATGTATTCTCTCACTTCTTCTCTCTCTCTCTTTATTTCCAAGCTAACCTGACAAACAAAGCTAACTGAATCATTTAACGTCTAGGTTCATTAAGATAGCACCCGCACCAGTGTAAGTTCTAATATACACTATAGACAGTTAACCCAGGCCGTAAAGGCATAATCTTCACACACCTAGAAGGCGTCCCTAAGGGCGCTTACAAATAGACTGCCACAAACCCCAACAGTAGGGACAGTTTAGGCGGACCAATTCAGTGTCAGTTTAGAGACACTAACAGGCCCACCAGTAAAATCCGAAGAGGACAGCAAACGCTCTCCTCATAGTAGTTTAAATTACCACACCTTAGTTAAGTAAGGATCACGATAAAGTTCAAATATACTAAGAGCTTTCCTGACCAACAGCGAGATATTTAAACAGACTCACGAACTTAGCCACCTTACCCAGGGTTAACATAGGGAACTCCACTGGAGGAGAAATAGGAATTAGCTCAGTTACTGAGCCAAGATTTTATAATCCCAAGGGATTGGGTACAGTCAGGTTGTCTCACAATCTGTTGTCTCTTTTCCTTTGAGTACAGGTACTCTTCCACACAGCTAGCTGCTGAGCGGTCTTCGGGGCGGAAACCAGCAGGAGGCACAAGATAACGAAGTCACAGACATCCCGAAAGGTGAGATAGCCAATTGCACGCACCAAAAGGTCATACACCTCATTAAGAAATATGGACATTGTCATTGCGTCACATAATGCTCATGGGCTAAACGAACCAGTCAAGAGGGGGGTAGCCTTGAGAAACTACCAAAAACTAAATCTAGATATAGTAATGATTCAAGAGACTCACTTTAGAAAACAAGCAGTGCCAAAATATTGGGGGGGAGTCTTTACCCAAGCATTCCATTCTACCGCGGATACCAAACAAAAAGGAGTCACTATTTTGTTCCACAGAAGACTCAACTTTCAGTTAAGTAAAATTCAAAAAGACAAAGATGGCAGGTTTATAGCAGTACATGGGACAATACACGAACATAAGGTTTCATTCTTGAACATTTACGCCCCGAACACAGTACAAACGCCATTCTTTCAAAAGATACAGAAACTTACAGATAGCTGGGAAGACGGGCTTAAGATAATAGGAGGAGACATGAACGCGGTCCTAGACCCGCTCAAAGACAAATCAAACGACCTAGGTTCACAAAAAATCCCCACGGCGACCAAAACACTCAAAAATCTCCTAAAATCAAACTGCATGATTGATACCTGGAGAAACATGAACCCCACGGAAAGAGAATACACATTTTTTTCCGCCAGACATGGTTCACTTTCCAGAATAGACTATATCCTGATCCCACAGAACATAACCGGGAACCTAACTGAGGCCTCTATCTGCCCCATAGCATGGTCGGACCACGATCTAGTCAAAATTTCCATAAGCAACCTCTTGCCGAAAGGCAATAACCCGAGGTGGTCATTAAATCCCAGTATACTGAATGATCCAATCACACGGGATAAGGTCAGAACTGCAATCGTAGATTATCTTGACCTCAACACAGTAGGAGAGATAGACATAGATGGAATTTGGGCGGCTCACAAAGCAGTGATCAGGGGAGTCTGTATACAAATTAGCTCATCCAAAAAGAAAAAGGACCAAGCACAAATTTTACTCCTAAACCAGAAAATTGCAGAAGCCCAGAAACTATTCATTAGAGATAAATCACGACAGACTCACGAGAATGTAATAAGATACAAGCAAGAACTAAACACTATTTTAAGAGGGAAAATGGTCACTATCCTACAGCGAACTGAAGCTAAATTCTTCAGATACGCAAACAAACCCGATAGGATGCTGGCCACAAGACTAAGAGAAAAAAGAGCAAACTCATTCATAGCCAAAATAATCACCAAAAATAGGGAGACAGTTTTTAAACCGGATCAAATAGTAAATGAATTCAGACATTTTTACGCAGACCTTTATAGCAAATCACCCGAATCAGGCACCCCAATCCATAAACTAGAAATTGAAACTACATTAAGCAAACTAACAATACACCAATTAGACTCTACCAAAGCCGAATCACTCTTAGTGCCCATCTCGGTCGAGGAAATACAAGATGCGATCAAATCCACAAAAGCACACTAGGCCCCAGGGCCAGATGGCTACTCTAACCTCTATTATAAACACATGAGCGACCTACTTAGCCCCACCTTACACAAACTATTTAACAGCTTCTTAGCAGGTGGAAGAATTAAACCGGAATTCTTAGAGGCTAAAATAATACTTATTCCTAAACCGGGCAAAGATCCAGCCCAATGTGCTAGCTATAGACCAATATCTCTGATCAACACAGATTTAAAATTATACACCAAAATCTTAGCGTCCAGACTAGCGAACTTGTTACCTGAAGTGATACATCCGGACCAGGTAGGGGGGAGAAGCGCCAGACAACACCAGAAAAATAATTGACCTTATTGACATAACCAAAAGTGATGGAGGGCGCGCAATGGTGTTGGCACTTGATGCGGAGAAGGCATTTGATAGGTTAGATTGGACATTTATGGAAGCCACACTAAACAAATTCAGAATTCCGGAGGGTTTTCTACGAAGCATAACATCATTATATTCAGAACCGACTACGCAGGTTACATACCAAGGACACAACTCACTAAAATTCAACATCACGAGAGGGACAAGACAGGGGTGCCCTTTATCACAACTCTTATTTGCCCTTAGTATAGAGCCCCTAGCAATTGCCATTCGTCAGCACACGGACATATCGGGTATACGAGTCGGCACGATAGATTATAAAATAAGCCTTTTTGCCGATGACATCCTGCTAACAATATCCAATCCCCTGATCAGTCTCCCCAATCTATTCAAACTTCTGTCTAGGTTTGGCCCACTGTCAGGTTTCAAAATTAACACAAGTAAAAGCATAGCCCTTAATATATCAGTTCCTCCCTCCACGGAAAAACTACTGGCCAATAACTTCCCAATAAAATGGGCCCCGAATTCTATCAACTACCTAGGCATACAAATAACAAAATCAACTAAGACCCTATATGAAGCAAACTACCCAACCCTCATTAAACAACTAACTAGAGACCTACACAGGTGGTCAGAACTAAAGATTTCGTGGTTAGGAAAGCTACATGCCGTCAAAATGAACGTACTCCCCAAACTGCTCTACCTGTTTAGAACTATTCCTATCTCGATATTAGCGATAGACCTGAAAAAAATACAAAAATTATTAATGAGTTTTCTGTGGAACAACAAAAAACCTAGAATTAACAGAGAAACAACCACTGCGACCAAGAGGGATGGTGGGCTTGGATTTCCAGACATTTCCAGGTACTTTAAAGCAGCTAGATTAGCACAACTAGTAAAGTGGTATATCAAGGACTCCCCCCCGGTATGGGTTCAATTAGAAAAACACATACTAGGGTCCAATGATTTAATCATGCGCCAATTACTATGGCTCTCAACTCAGCAGGGCTTCAAGTTACCCCAATCAATCCCATCCAGTGTGAGGCACTCAATTAACTTATGGAAGGATATAAATAAGAGGAACAGGCTACTTGGCCCAGAGTCAGGGCTCAGCCCCTTATGGCCACTGTCAACTAACCCCAAAATAAACTCTAATGCTCAATACAGATGGTGGATTGATAATAATTGCTCAATAGCGGCAGATTTACCGGTTGTTAACCAAAAATGGTCCACCACCGCCTTCTTAGAGGACAAACTACTACCTCCGGGGGAATGGCTTAACCTACTCGCTATAAATCAAAGATTAATTTACATCACTAAGAATAAAGGAGGGCAAAATACATCATTATTCGAAAAATGTTGCATTAAATTCCCGGGAGGGAAAGGGAACATCTCCATAATATACAACCATTTAAGCGAGTTAGTCACGCCCCCTAAATTACACTATGAGTCAGCATGGGAAACTGACCTCAACATACAATTAGACAGAGACCAATGGAACAGCATTCGGAAACAAGCAAAAATCACATCACTTAACGTAATTATGAAGGAAAACGCCTATAAAGTTATCATGAGGTGGTACTTAACTCCAGTAAGAATGCACATAGGAAACCAGACGATTAGCGACACCTGCGAAAGGGGCTGCAACCAGAAAGGGACTCTAATCCATAAACTATGGGAATGCCCTATGATTAGACATACCTGGGTGAACACTTACAAAACCCTGGAGAATTTATGGGGTCAAAACTATCCCATGAGACCAGAAGAGGCCATTCTGGGTTTACCGGTAGAAGGGATGTCCAACTCAGAACAATTCCTAACCAACCAAATTTTCTTAGCAGTTAGGATAGTAGTAGCCGCCCATTGGAAATCACCCACCCCATTGTTTGAAGTAGTCTTAAACAAAATTGAGTTTGTTCGGTCCATGAGCATTTTGTCCGCTGAGGTTGACCATAACTACAAACGCTAGGCCTCCTGCTGGGCCGCCTGGGAGACAAGACGAGGCAGATGAATAGGGTGAGTGACACTTTTTCCCTCCAAAGGAGCTATTAAGGGAACCATATCAGGAGTTGTCTTAACTTACCCAACACCATTAGCCTCATACAGTAACCTAAACACAGAGTTCGCAACATATTAGTGGAAACCAACCAAGCTCAAGACAACAGATGGTCAGGAATCCAAGTTCATAACAATTTTTTTCCCATAGTTATGGGACTTTATTACATATAGTTTTTTTGTTTTTTTTTATTAGTATTAAGTTAATTGAAAGCTAATACCAGCTATTATATTTCCAGAAAAACGGAAAAAGAGAGGAGTTTTGGACAGGCAGATGACATACTAGAAACCAGATATGTGAAACACGTTTATTGTTAATTTCTACTTACCATCACAAATGTTTTTGCTGGACTATGTTGTATGTCTGACCTGTCTAATAAAAATCAATTTAAAAAAAAAAAGATAAAGAAAAAAAAAAATTATGGGGCTTTAGAAAGTTAACATTTGAAGGAAAATGTTTAATTATAAAGCAAATTATTTTACCTATAATTTTATACACTTCCATGGTTTTATTTCCTCCTAATTTGTGGCAAAAAAAAATTATTAGAGAGTATTTTTTTTTTTTTATGGAATTCCAAAATGGAGAGATTTAAAAGGGTAAAATTACATGCAAATGGGGGATTTTTTTTTATTGATTTAAAAATGTTTCTAGCTAGTTATTTTTTAGCCCTCAAAAACATTATGTTATTTTATAAAAAATTATAAGAGAATATAATTTACAACATTTTTGTGTTGAAATTTAAAAAAATCATAAGAATATTTTTACTAATTTTAGATTAAATGAAACAGTTTTATTGGTGGCAATTTTTAATAGTGTTGTCTCAAAATAAATGTGTTATAATGTATCAAATTACTTATTGAGTAATAGCCAGAAAGATCTGGCTTCGGCAGCCGTTTCAGATTGTCTACCTATGAGAGAATTCCAGCACAGACGTGGTTTGGTCACCCAGGCAAAGTGCCCTAGATTGGAGTGTAATTCTGGTGAGACCCCTTTACATATGTTCTGGAATTGCTCTTTTGCACATGAGGTATGGAAAACTATTGGACCTCTTTTAAAGTGGCTGGGTAACCTTAGAATTTAAAACCACAAAACTGTTTTTTATGGGAGGATGCTATGGATAGGGAAAGAGAGCTTTTTAGAAATTTGGTTAATAATTCATTGTTTTAAATAAGCTTTATGGAAAGCAAGAAATATTTTATTATTTAAAAAATATATATTTTACCCCAGGACTGTATAAAATACGCTTTTAGCTTATTATATATTTATTATTGGAGGGATAAAAATCAAATAGAAAAAGACAAAGCAGAACAGAAATGGAAGTTGCATACTTGGAACAGGTTATTATCATTTTAATTTTTCCTTAAAAATTTGTCTCTTTTACCTTTTTACCATTGTGTTTTACTGTTTTTATCCTTTTTTTAGAGAAGGGATAGTATAGGGTTTTAACATCAAATAAGGTATAGAAAGAAAGATGGGAAAAGAAAAGGGAAAATATATGAGTTTTTACGAGGGTCGGCTCTCCAGCGGAGAAAATTGTGGCCAGTAGAGTGAGCCTGGAGACAACGCCAAAACTATTTCAAGATATGCAGGTAGAAGATCCAGGTTACATTTTACTTTTACATACAAATATCTTTAACATGTATCTCACTAAATGTGAGAAGTCTAGCTAATATCAACAGAACAAGTAGCATATTGTTTTATCTGGCTGCTTTAAATGCAGACATAATATGTGTACAGGAATGTGCAATACCTTATAAGAAATCTTATTATAAATTTGAAAACATGTAGACTTATGTACTCTCAATATGGTCAATAGAAAATTAGATTAAAAATTCAGGAGTAGGTATTTTATTAAAAAATCCACATGTTGAGATTAGAAAAACAATGAAATAGAACCTAGGAGAGTTTTCATGGTTTTTGTTACGTTCTTAGTTTTTTTTTTATTAATATATGTCTATAGTCCTATGAAAAGAAAACAGAATTTTTGTATTAGAAAAAATGCAATGATTTTTAACAGGGATCAAACCAATTTTAATCTTAGGAGATTTTAATTGTATCTTAAAGGAAATGGATAGAAAAGTGGTAACTAAATTTGATAGATATTCTAAAGTTTTAAATAATTTAATTGCTGATTTCAATTTGTATGATGCTTGGTGTGTTTTTAGGAAAAAAGATGTTGGCTTTACATGGTCTGGAACAAATGCTTAATCTAGAATAGATTTCTGTTTATATACGGCTAGTTTTATGGTTACAACTTGTGAGCTGTTTTTAAATTGTTTTCAGATTATAAAACTTTTGAATACAATATAACAATATATAACAAATATTTTTGTTTGCTTGAGGATAATTTAATTAAGAAAGAATATATTTTAAAAATTATTTTAGTTCTATTTTAGCCTGGTGGGAAAATATAAAAAAAGTTATTTTTTATTTTAAAAGGGAAAAATAGAAATAGAAATCAAATGGAGAATTATCACCTTTTAATACCAGGTTACAAAATATGTTAATTTTTAAAGAAAAAGGTTTGATGTAGAAGAAGAAATAAAGGATTTTAAAAATGACAAAAAAAGAATGGATTAAGAAAAAAGGTAAATAGCTAATTTAAATAAGGTAAATAGCTAAATGAGAGGTAGAAGAAGGAGACAAATGCTCTAAATATTTTTTTTTTTAAACTATGAAGAAAAAAGTTAAATTATCAAGGGGAGGAGAGGATAGAGAATATTTTAAATAAAGTACAAGCCTTTACACAGAATTATACAATCTTAAAATTATTAATGAACAACTTTTAGAAGATTTTTTAGGGAATATTGATTTTAAATTAGAAGATAGAGATATAGAAGTCTTAGGGCGGGGGGGGGGGGGGGGAAATAACAGTAGAAGAGATTGAAGGAGCAATTAAAGGATTTCAGTTAAACAAGACTCCATGAACAGATGGTTAAATATAGAATTTTATAGAACATTTTAGGGAATAATAAAAGAAGATTTAATCAAAATTATGGCAGAATTTTTTTTTTTTTAAGGAAAACTTATTAAAAGTCAAAGAATAGGTATTATTAAACTAATATATAAAAAAGGATATACTGAAAAATTTGAAAACTACAGACCTATAACTCTACTAAATGTCGACTATAAAATATTTGCAAAAGTGCTAGCAAATAGACTAAGGTTAGTGATAGATAAAATAATACATGAGGGTCAAGCATGTGCAGTTCCTGGGAGAAATATTTGTGATAATTTGGTACTTTTCAGAGATATGTTATATGATGTATTAGATAGAGAACAAGGTGCTGTGGTTTTATCTTTAGAGTATGAGAAGGCATTTGATAGATTTAGCCATGATTTTATGCTCAAAGTGCTTTATAAAAATAATTTCGGAGAGATTTATTAGAATGATTAAAGTGTTATATAATAAGGTAATACGTAAGGTTTTAATTAATGGTTTTAATACTGAACCTATTTTTATCAATTCTGTTGTAAGACAAGGATGTCCTTTATCTCCCATTTTTTTTTCTTTAGAACCTTTATTACATACCTTCAGAAAAGATAAACTAATTAGAGGAATTAGAATACCGGCGGAAAATAATATGTGTATCAAAGTTATGGCATATATAGACGATATTGTGATTTTAACATCAAATTCCACTTCCATAATGGCTTAATTTGATGTTGATTAACACCAGAATCTGTCAAAATACAAAAGACAATACGTTAGCTAGTAAAACTCTTTAGAAAAATGCTGCTTGCATAATCTAAAGGGCAAAAATGGGGACAAATTTTGAAAAATGCAGCAAACTCCTCTTTAAATATTACATTGAAGAAAAATACATATAAAACTGTCATAAGATGGTATCCTACACCAGCTAGACTTAAACTTGAAAATTATTTAGTAGATGGAAACTGCTACAGAAGATTTAACAAATAGGAACACTAAAGCAGTGCTGTGGGACAGTCCCAAAATCAAACACATACGGTCAGCAACTTACAATACTTTAGAGACATTGTGGGATACGAGTACCCCTCAAAAAACAGAGGAGGCGCTACTAAGTTTAACGATTTCAGGATTACCAAAAGAAGCCCAGTTCTTATCTAACCGAATATTTCTAGCAGCCATAAGCATAATTGCTAAACACTGGAAATTAACTATTGCAACATTTGAAGAGGATTTACGCAAAAACAATTTAATTCAATCTACTAGTGTCTTATCTGCCAAAATTGATACGAGATACAGAAGATGGGCCTCATGTTGGGACATTTGGATTGAAGAAAAGGAAAGGATTGAAGAAAATGTGTTTATGACAGTTAATAATATATCACTGTAATATGTTTTTCATTTGTTGTTTTCTCAATGTTTATCTTGTGGTGATATAATTTTCTTTTCTCACAATAAAAATCATTTAAAAAAAAATTCCACTTCTATAGAGTTTTTTTTTTATTGCTGAAAGTTTTAATAGGCTATTTGTGCTTTTGGGAATTGGGTTTATGAAATTTTTATCAAAATCCAAGCGCAAAGAAAAATTTTAGGGGTCACTTTTAATCCAGCATTATCAGAAGAGCAAGATTGTAAAATACTTTTAGATACCATCAGAAAAAAAGATTTTATTTTGGAAATTGCGAAAATTAACAATGACTGGAAATATAGTCATAAGTAAAAATGTTTTGCTGATGATTTTAATATATATCTGGCTTAAAAGATTGACAAGCGACCGGAGCAGAAGAGAGACAAGGGGTCCGGATAACAAAGAGAGGCTGCTTCTGGAGGTAAGCCCCACTCTGCCCACAAGCAGGGAGAAGGGATATCCAGCACCCCAGCTCCAAAACAAGCACAATTTCAGGCAAATAAAGATCAAAGAGGGCAGGAGCGAGCTAAATGGTAGCTGACCCTCACACACTGCCACTGGAAAGGGGCCTTCATAGCATCAGGGGTTTACTGAGCAAGATCTAAAGGAGAAGCTCCAACCTTACTCATCACACTAACATGAGGACCTAAGCACAGTGAATGACAAGACTGTTCTCCCAAACCACACTGTGCCATATACAAGACCACTAGGGATTAAAAACACCCTAGAAACAGTTCATAAAACCTGCATCTGCCCTAATTTTACAGAGGCCAACAAACCACGAGGATATGCTACAGAACAGGTGGCTAGCTCATGCAAAAAATTACACGCTGGGCCTTTAACTTGGCAAACATTACAGAGAGCATGATGCAATAACTCACTGAACTATGCTAGCCACTTGCAGGAGCCTGCTCCCAGAAAAGCAATAGCCTACTTGAACTTTCACGCTCAACTCAGAAAATAACCTAGCCTGCTTCACCTACACTCAGAGTTAGCAGACGGCAACCCCTATAGATCAAACAATCAGGTCAAGACGGCAGCATGGTGGCTCGCAGTAGCACCAAACCCAAGAAAAATCAAGAGAGTAGAAACATACAGGAATTTTACAAAGCACCAATTGATACGCCAACATCCTCACATAACCCAAGCTCGCCGGCCAGAGAAGGGGAACCTGAAATAGTACACGCTCAGGTGGAACTAACGGACAGATACATGGAGAAAATAAAGTTAATGATGCAAGAACTAATGACGACTGCTATTACAGACCTTAAAAAAGAGCTACACAGTCTGGGACAAAGAGCGCAGCTACTAGAAGAGCAAACAGACCAGATAGCAGAATCCCAGATGCATGACCAAGTTGGGGCAACATTCCCTACAGATAAAAGAGCTGACTGATAAGGTGGAAGACCTTGAAAACCGCTCACGAAGACACAATATAAGACTAAGAAATGTCCCAAACAACATATCAGACGTACTGAAATATTCAAGAGAGGTCATCCTGGCGGTTATTCCCACAAGCAGTGAAGCAGACTGGGTTATTGAAAGAGCGCATAGGGCCTTGGGCCCGACAAAGGCTAATAATCAACCTAAGGACATAATAATAAGGTTCGCCAACCAAAGTGCTAGAGACCTCATACTCACAGCGGCGAGGAAGTTCAAAGAAATCAGAGGCCCGGATAACTCTTCTATACAAATCTACATGGACTTGGCTCCGGCCACGCTGCAAAAAAGGAAGGAGATGAAACCCGTTCTGGAAACATTATCCAGCCACAAAATCCTCTACAAGTGGGGCATCCCATTTTCACTAATATTCCAGCGAGGCGGATCCACCTACAGGGTACACTCAGTGGAAGAAGCTGAGGGCCTCTTGAGAAAGCTGAATATGTTAGCAGGCGACGATGTCGGGGATAGGAGAAATCCAGGACCCAGAGCTGGACCTTCCAGGATGTGGCAAATTTCGACCAAAAGGACAAGAACAGCAGCCTCTAATAGGAGGCCCCCTTCAGGGCAGCAAACAGGAAGAGCCCTGGAGGCTGATCTGTCAGCCAGCGACGAGGAACCAGATGCCAAACATTAAGGAAGAGTATTGGACACTTGTTTTTCTTTCCTCCCAAGCAGGTTGAGCAGTTGAAGAAGGCAGCAATTAGTTAGACTAAATAAGCTATATGTAAGATGATTAGAATGTTATTTACAAGTTTTCAGAAATAGCAGTAGCGGAGCTCCTGAGGTGGCTTAACTGTTTAGTGAGATGAAGATTAGGGAGGGCTTAGAGCCCCCAAATACTTCCCAGGTAGAGCCCCAAAGCGGGAAACCTCTCCCTAAGAGGCCAAACCCAGTTCCGGGTATAACAACAACAGGCCTCGAAATAAGGGAAAAGTTAGGGAGACAGGGAAACTACCAAGTTGTTAGAAAATGTTTATACAATTTTATTATATTGTTGGAACTGAACCTCTGTATCTTTTTTGCATTTCCTCCTAGTCTGTCAGGTTTGCAGGCGGCCTCGGTGCCCGAGGCACTCAAGTGGGGACCCTGGATCAGGCCTTGGGCCTTCAGCGTCCTCATACCAGGTTACTTAGCCATCACAAACTCCCTACAAAGAACTACACAGCCGATTATACGAAAAACAAATGGCTAAGGTAGAGCACAGTTTTCTAACACATAACGTTAGGGGTTTCAACTCCCAATTTAAAAGACGCAAGGCCTTCTTATTTTACAAAAGATTCCATCGATCCGTTATATTCTTGCAAGAAACCCATTTCGCCCAAGGCAAAGTACCCACTTACCTACACAAGGAATATCCAGTATTTTTCCCATGCAACCAGAAAAGCAAAAAAGCAGGCCTAGCTACATTAATACACCGTGATTTCCCATTTGTAGTAGAAAAACAAACCAAGGACAAAGAGGGCAACTATTTAATAATAACTGGAACCATCCTAAATCTTAGAATATCACTGGTAAATGTCTATGCTCCCACTACTGCCCCAACTAAAGCGTTCATTAAATTGCTGAACACCCTGAAGCAGAAAGACTGGGGCAAAGTCATACTAGGAGGGGATATTAACTTCGCTCTTGAGCCCTCTGTAGACAGATCAAGAGTAAACCAAACCACACGAAACTTGAGACAACTTAAGACAATCCATAAACAACTAAGGGAGCTAGGGTTGACTGACGCCTGAAGGGGACTTCACCCCTTGGAAAGAGAATACTCCTATTACTCTCCAACACACAATTCATACTCCAGGATTGATGTACTCCTGACACACATCTCACTTTTTGACCACACAGTAGATGCCCAGATTTACCCCTGTCCATGGTCTGACCATGCGGTAGTGAACATGAAAATTCAGCTAGGCCTTAGCCTCACATCTCCTGGGAAGTGGAGTTTAAATGAGGCACTACTAACCAACCCAGGAACGCTAACACAAATAGAATAGGACATTCAAGAATACTTTACACTAGACTTGGTCCCCGGGGCAAATATGGGATGGGTCTGGGTGGCGCATAAAGCTTACATTAGAGGAGCCTTGATCAAATTAGCAGCTGCTAGAAAGAAATTGTACATTCAGAAAGAAAATGCCTTTTTCAAAAAATTGCAGTACTTGGAAAGGGCAACTCAGGCCAAAGTCCCAGGGGTCTCCAAAACCCAACTGGACAACACCAGATTAGAACTAGACGCGGTCCTAGCTGAAAAAACTGAACAAGCCCTTAGAAAGACTAGGCATAAATTCTATGCCAAAGGTAATAAGCCCTCCCCTATGCTCGCACGCAGACTCAACCTAAGGAAAAACTTATCCCACATCACCAAAATTAAAACAGAAAGTGGAGCAATCACAATGAACCAGTCGGAAATAAAAAAAACATTTCATAAGTGCTTCCAAGAAATATATTCGTCAAAAACGAAAGCAAATAACTTCATAATACAGGACTTTCTCAACAGCCTAGACATTCCCAAAATCTCCGGGGGGGATTTAGACTTTCTAAATGCAGATATAACCCCGTCTGAAGTTATCGATACTATCAAAACTCTTAAGGCAGGGAAAGCCCCAGGCCCAGACTGTTTCTCGAACTTGTATTATAAAAGCCTGGCAAACCTCCTGGCCCCACATTTGAGCAATTTATTTAACGAGATTCTTTCAGGGAAAACAATGCCACCTGAACTAAACCAGGCAGAGGTAATCTTTATACCTAAAACAGGGAGAGATGCATTAAATCCAAGGAATTATAGGCCAATATCCCTCCTAAATGGGGACATTAAAGTCCTAGCTAAACTAATGGCTTTAAGAGTAGCTAAATTCCTTCCCAAACTAATACACAAAGACCAAGTGGGCTTTGTGCCATACAGACAGGCCGGGGACAACATATGACGCATACTAAATGTTACCCATATAGCTAAAAAAGCGAATATACCACTCAGCATGGTAGCCTTAGACTTAGAAAAGGCATTTGACTCTGTTGAATGACCCTACCTGCATGCGGTACTAGATAAATTCGGCATCAGAGGCAAATTCACAAACTTAGTAAACACATTGTATAATACCCCGACGGCAAGCCTGAAGCTCCCGGGGGATAATAGAGATCTCATTAACATTTAAAGAGGTACGAGGCAGGGATGCCCCCTGTCCCCTTTATTATTCGCACTAGCCATTGAACCCCTTGCGCAAGCCATTAGGTCATGCCCTAAAATACAGGGAATAGAAGTAGGATGCCAACAAATGAAATGCTGCCTGTTTGCAGATTACATTTTGTGTACGTTGGCAAACCCGGTGACCTCAATAGCAGCCCTAATGGATTTAATGTCCCGATTTGGGAATGTATCAGGACTTAAAGTTAATGCAGATAAATCTGAAATACTATGCACAAGAGTACCCTCAGACCAGGAACAAGCCCTAAAAGGTAGATACTCATTCTCATGGCCAAGGGGAAGCATCAAATACCTGGGAGTTAATCTCACCCCCGAGATGGCAGCACTATACAAAGAAAACTACACCCCCCTCTACAAGAAACTACAAGCAGATCTACTTAGGTGGAATAGATACAACCTGTCATGGACAGGAAGAATAAACGCCTTTAAAATGAACATGTTACCCAAAATATTATATTTATTTAGAACACTCCCAATTCAGATACACAAAGGAGATCTAGACGGGTTCCAAAAGGCGGTATTTAAATTTATCTGGCAACATAAACGCCCGAGAATCAACAAGTCCTTAATGTATAGAGACAGAGAAGCAGGGGGGTTGGCCTGTCCAAATTTGATACACTACTTCAGGGCAGCCCAGCTTTACTTCATACCACAAGCCCACTCCAGAGAACACCAACCAGTATGGGTATTCATTGAGAACTACCAAATGAACCCCTACAAATGGGACAATATCATTTGGTCCCCGACACTCCCCATGCTGTCAAAATCAGGCTTCCATAATCCAATGATTAGGGTATCCTTGCAGATATGGAGGTGGGTGAACTCCAGGCGTAAGTTGGCACATGTCCTCTCTTATCAAACGCCCGTCTTCTCAGGGTCCCAGATAGCGGGGGAACTAGGGGGAGACTCAATTATAACAAAATATGCCATAGAGTCCGAGATCTGGTCAAAAAGTGGGGACCCCCACAAGACACCTGGTTCTCAAAGCTATGTAGGCAGACTCCCCTAGCTAGAGGCATAATAGGCGCTATCTATTCGCTAGCTAATAAACCGCCTGCTGATCAAAAACCCAAACACGTCCTCTAATGGGAACAGGAACTGGGAATAACCTGGGACACGCAGAGATGGGGAAAATGCACAGAGAGCTGACCAGGGGTTCCCTCTTCTTTAGCTACCTTGAGACGGCAACTAAAGTTTTACACAGGGTATACATAACTCCTGACAGGCTAAATAAGATAAATTTACATTCCCCCCCTGAGTGCTTTAGGAACTGCTCAGATAGAGGAACCTTTGGCCACATCTGGTGGGACTGCCCTGAAGTACAAGCTTTGTGGCGAAGGGTTACTGCAATGATCTCTGAGGTACTAGACAGGGAAATACACCCCTCTAGGGAGACATGCTTACTAGGAATGCCGGTATTAAGCGTTAGCAAGAACCATAACAAATGGATACAAATGGTCATGCTGGCAACTAAAAGCCACATCGCAAAGAATTGGAGAACGCCTCACTTAGACCCCCATGAGGTTATAAAAAAATTAAATCACATTATGATATATGAAAGAATGACGCACTCAATAAATAACTCCCTCTCCCTGTTTAGTTAAATTTGGGACAGATGGATGGAATCGGACAAAGCTATTTCAATTTAGAAAGGAAATAGAGATTGGCACACTTTAAAGGGTAGATGCAACTAAGATAGGATGGGAGCCCCTTATCAAGGAAATGGGTGCCTCGGGCGTTGACAACTGCTGGTGGCCCGCGCGGACGGAGGATAAAGGAGGGAGGAGTATGCAAGAGGGATACAGGTAATAAGGTCATAGTTCTTCTATTTATTGTTTCTGTTTTTTTTTGATGTTATACTTCCCACACATCAAGTGCATAGGGGGAACCCGAGCTAGATTATAAAAAAAAAAAAAAAAACTATAAATCGATAGGCAACAAGCTAGCTAGCATACAAGACCCTATCAGGCCTAATCTTGAAGGGAAGGAGTAGTTCGCAGATGTTTCCTGCAAAGTTAAGAAAACGGAAAATGGTTATGGTGGGCACATAGAGCAGAAATTACAATAGACAGGCCTCGACAGACAATATAAACAATAAAGTTGTAAAAGATGTCTAAAACGCTGTGTTAAAAAACCTGTCTATGCAAATGTGTATTGGACCTGCGAGTCGGATACACCAAGTTAATAAATAATGCATATGTGTCAATAAAAAATAATAAAAAAAAAAAAAAGATTGACAAGCAAAATTTTTAAATTTCTTTGGAACTCAAAAATTTAAAAAATTAAAAGAGAAATCATACATAAAGACCCACAAAATGGTGACAAAGGAGTCCCAAATTAAAAATTGTTTTTAGTTACTAAATATATTACTTTTACCTTTAAAAAAATAGAATCAAATATAAAATGGTTATATTGGAAAAAAACTTGAAAAAATGGAGAAAGAAAATTTTAAAGATGCAAAGAAAACGTATTCTTATTTTAAAAAAGATGAATTAATATGTAGAGTGGAGTATTTTAATGAAACTATCTCTAAAGAAATATGGAATTTGGTAATAAATGAAAATTTAACAAACAGCCAAAAAGGCGATAATTCATGAATGTCTACCAGTCAATAAATTTATATAAATTCAGTATAATAGAGCTTTAGTAAGAAGTGCTAAATGTCCTAGATTTAGTTTCGGAATTGATGAAAGCATAATGCATTCAATATGGAATTGTCAATATGTGCAAAAATTATGGAGAAAAATCGGACTAATATTAAAACTTTTTTAAAAGACATACATTTTTATTTAATATGTTATGGTTTTAAGATTGACTATCCTTTAACACAAAAAAAAAACAAAGTTTGGCAGATTGTTAATGCTGTGAAAGAAGTTTTATGGGAATGCAGAAATCATCTAGTTTTTAGACATAAAATGTTAAGGTAAAATATGCTTTTAACATGGTTTTAAGTAAAATGTATTTAAATTATTTATGTGACTTCAAGAAAATTGGCGCACAAGCAAACATCGACTGGAATGTTAAATCTTGGTATTGTTTTTAAGCTTTAATATTTGTTGAGTTGTTATAAAAAAAAATATGTTTCTTTTAGTGATACAATAATTATGAATGAATTGGTTCTGTAATTACAATGGAAAAATAATACAAATATCCTATTTATTTTGATCATAAGGATGTGAAATATTATTTCAGTTTGTTCTACAATTTTTAACATGTTTCAAACTAAAATAAACAAAGTTTGCAATTTTGCATATTTCCTTTGTCACTGAAGGATCAAATAAAAAAATAAAAAAAGTAATGTATGATAGTGGGTTTATGATTTGTGCAAAATCCAATCCTTTGCTTTGCTTTAAAGCTGTGGTACAGCATATGCATTTGGAGCTATGTATAAAGTAACATTTTGGATTTAAGAGCAAGAATGCATTGTCTGCTCATTTGCATGTCCCTGCCCAGCGGCTCAGAATACAGTACAAAACCGTTCTCACGGTTATTGTGGAATATATATATATATATATATATATATATATATATATATATATATATATATATATACACATATATATATATATATATATATATATATATATATATATATATATAAATATATAAACAGGAGGGGGACCAGCGGTGTGTGGTGGCCCAACACAAACAAAATTTGTGTGGTACCTGAGCCCTCCTTCATTAGTTTTGCCACTGGTTTAATTTACCAATGCATTTACATGGAAATAATATGTTCAAGTAAATCCCCAACCTATTAATCTCTCTAATCACAACTCCTTATGTTTCCCATTCAAAAAAACCTAAACCTACCTCCTGGGACATGCTGGTTAGCATGACTCAGTCAATGGTAAAGCAGGAAATACGTAGCTTTATAGACTCACTTTTGATATATTTACTGACTTTCTTTAACATTACTGGGATTGCTATTGTGTTTTTACTTGTTAGTGCAATTCATTAGCTGCTTAAATGCTGTAAAATGTAAGAACATTTGTGAGTGCTAATAAACTTAATGTCAGAACTCCCCTGTCTATGTAAAAGTAAAGTTCCTATGTTCTCTCGTAAAAAACTTATTTAGGGCTAAGGCAGCCTTATAGGAGTTCCTACAGGTGCCATGTAATTGAGCCCATAGTCTTCAAGCTCCGATATTATATCATGGAAAAATCAGACTGCAAAGTTAGTGTTCTGGTTCTATTCCTAGTACATACCTAGTTAGTTACAGTTATGCATCCACTATGTATACCAGAATCTTTGTGTTATTAAATGTTGCTGAGCCAAGGGAACTTTGTCAGCAAGAAGATTCCATTCTAAAAAGTTGTTTTCCACAACTCTCTCTCTCTCTCTCTCTCTCTCTCTCTCTATCTCTCTCTCTCTCTCTCTAAGGGCTAATTACAGTATCAGATGATCAAAGTGTAAGGTTCTTTCTCCTTATATGGGAAGATTGGGAGGGATATGTATTTTTACTTCTTAATGTAATACTACAGAGGACTAGTCTCCATACATTGAATTTCCAGGATTCCATACTAATTAATGACAGTTAACCATATGAGTGCCAAAATGATTGGCTGTTTGGGACTCAGAGGCCAAGTACTTTAATTTAATGTGCTGTGCTAAAACAGCTTATTGCCCCCATAGAGATGGGGATAGATAGAAGTTGAGAGAGGGAGGGAGGGAGAGAGAGAGAGAGAGAAAGAGAGAAAGAGAGAGAGAGTGGGATGAATAAAGAATGAAAGGGGAGAGAGGGGGTTGGAGGTTAAATTGGAAGGGGAGATAGAGGGATATGTATGGGAGAGAGGAGGCTTAGGAGACAGTAAGGGGATGACAGGAGGATGGGACATATATAGAGGGATATCATTCTGGAATTAGCTGTAAAACCTCAGATATAAAAAAATAATGTGACCTCCATTTAAGGAGTTAGTAGGAGATAGATCAAGGCAAGTGCATGTAGTTTTTTTGGATTTTGCAAAGGCTTTTGACACAGTGCCACATGGAAGATTGTTGTGCAAATTGATGCAGGAACTGCAGTAAATATATATGCTAAAAGTCAGGAAGCAAAGGGTCGTTGTTAAGGGAACATTCTCAGATTGGACTAATGTGGTAAGTGGGGTTGCTCAGGGTTCAGTATTAGGTTCTCTCCTTTTTAACATACTGTATTTATCAATGACTTAGAAGAGGGACTGGAAAGTATTGTCTTCATTTTGTGCAAGGTAATTAAAATAGAAAATGATGTACTAAGGGGCATGGAGGAGCTAAGTTATGTAGAAAGACTAACCAAATTAAATTTATTTTCTCTAGAAAAAAGTGTCTAAAAAGGGATTTGATTACCTTATATAAATATATCCAGGGTCAATATAAGGCTTTGTCAATTTAACTTTTTCAACTGACAAGAGGACATCTCTTTACATCACTGGAAAGAAAGAAAAGGGTCCATCATATTAAGGGTGATTAATTTGTTGAATTCTCTACCAAAGGAGATGGTGACAGTGGATTCGATAGAGAAGTTTAAAAAGGGATTGGATATATTTTTGAATAAAAAGGGCGTTTGGGGTTATCCTGGATAGCTATAGAAGGAGTATTGATCCAGGGAGGAAAAGACTAGTGATTAGATGTTTTTAGAGAATAAAAAAAGCCAGATATGTTTGAATTCTCTATGGTCTGTTTCAGACAATATATACTTTTTTATTGATTTCCCGGGATAGGAACCAGCCTTTTTAGGAACCGGGTGTGTAGAATGTGCTTATCAAGGCATGTGAAGCCTTGTGTCCTCTTGCCATTTAATAATTTATCTTTGTCATAAATGAATGTTATGTTACCCAAATATATTTTGAATGTACTCAGGAGATTCCAGGCTTTTGCACATTTGCTAAAATTGTACTCATCATAATAGTTTTAGTAAAAGTAAAGAGCACCAAGTTCAAAAATTACTTAATTACTAGATTTTTCTTTTCTTGTTTTATATATTTAACCACAATAACAAACATACCAGTAGAAAACTAAACAAACAAAACAAAACAATAAGGAACTGTCTAATTAGTTTGATTGCAAAATGTTATTAATGTATCTGGCTTCCTGGGTGAGGAAATATCCTGAACTCCTGATGATGAAATGTTTAAAGCCTGGTACAGCCCAATAGCAGATTCTCTTCTAGCTGCTGATTTGTTATTCAAAGGTAAATTAGATCTACCTAGAGATTCTGCACATTATACATTTTTGAAGGCTATGTAGCTGATTACTCTTTCATTTGTCTTTGAGTCTTTGTACTACATGTATTAGATCCCTAAGGTATAAAACTGCTGCAATCATGTCTTCATTTGACTGAGTTTATGCATTCAATCTGTGTAATTTAATCTTATTTCCAGATCTTTAAGTGGGGTTACCATTTGTAATGTCATTTTAACTATTCCTATCAATAGTGGATGTTTAAATAGCTCTGTTAATGGTTATTTGAGCACACTTGTAAGCTTTTAATATCCATACATGTGTCCTAGCATCTCTTTAAGTTACCTGCTTTAAAATTCAAGTGCTTCATTATGAATGTCTTTTGTGAAAACAGATCGATATGCAATTCTTCATATTTTCTATTCTTGGTTACGAACAGCTAGCAAAATGTGTAAAAGCTGAATAAATGCCACAAACTTATAGACATATTTTAGAAACATATTGTATCTTAATAACAAGCTATTTTGAATGAAAAAAACAACTGTTCATTTCAAGTTACATGGAAAACACTGATCTCCGGCCAGCAAAGATTTTAAATGCTGAAACATATCTCATGTATATTAACACTACTTTGAAAATCTCTGTAAAGAAATGGTATGAAATTATTTTGGATTTCACTCAGTAAATATCCAATGAAGAGCACTTGGTGCTTTTCATGGTCAATCATGTTCGTGCTGCTTTAACATTTTCAATCTGTCACAGATAAGTATTTATAATATCTGAATAGCAAAAAAAGATAAAGTACAAGCCGACCCGAGTATAAGCCAAGGCACCTATTTTACCACAAAATACTGGGTAAAATGAGTGACTCGAGTATAAGCCGAGGGTGGGAAATGTGCTGTCCCCTGTGTCCCTTTTGTGCCTTCTGTGTCCCCCTCTCTCTCCCGTGTCTCTTCTCCCCTCTCCCTTCCCTGTGTCTCTTCCCCCCTCTCCCTTCCCTGTGTCTCTTCCCCCTCCTCATTCTCAACCTCATCCTCCCTCCTCATCCTCCCTCCTCAACCCCCTCATCCTCAACCCCCTCCTTCTCAACCCCCCATCCTCATCCTCAACCCCCTCCTCATCCTCAACCCCCTCCTCAACCTCCTTCCTCATCCTCAACCCCCCCCTCAACCTCCCTCCTCAACCCTCAACCCCCTCCTCAACCTCAACCCCCCTCCTCATCCTCAACCCCCTCCTCAACCCTCCCTCCTCATCCTCAACCTCCCTCCTCATCCTCAACCACCTCCTCAACCTCCCTCCTCAACCTCAACCCCCCATCCTCAACCCCCCCATCCTCAACCTCCCTCCTCAACCTCAACCCCCCATCCTCAACCCCCTCCTCAACCTTAACCCCCCCCAACCTCAACCCCCCTCCTCAACACCCCTCCTAATCCTCAACCTCCCTCCTCATCCTCCCTCCTCATCCTCAACCTCCCTCCTCAACTTCCCTCCTCAACCCCCCTCCTCATCCTCAACCTCCCTCCTCATCCTCAGCCCCCTCCTCAACCTCAGCCCCCTCCTCACCCTCAGGCTCTGTCCTCATCCACAGGCCCTTCCTCATCCTCAGCCCCCCTCCTCATCCTCAGCCCCCCTCATCCTCAACCCCCTCCTCAACCTCCCTCCACAACCTCAACCCCCCATCCTTAACCCCCTTCTCAACCTCCCTCCTCAACCTCACTACTGTGTCAGCTTAATATACATTCATTGTTTTTTAGACTGTTCACATAATGTTGCTTTTAGCCTAATACATAGTTTTTACAGTTTTTTTAGTAAGTGCAACATCCTGTGCTACATAAGTAATTTGATGTTTTTCCAGTGTTAAATTTCACACAAGATAAGGACCATTGGCCTTGGTGCCTGACATTTTACAATATTGTTACTGATCTTAGCCTGATTATGCTGGCCTTTTGTGGTTGTTTCTCCATGCCTACAGGGAGAACATTTGTAGAACACACTCATATTAGTTAGTAAGCTTCTTGCTATACTATAAAAGAGTGTGATTTGAGTTTACTGACAGATTGTTGTGATATCATTTATGTGAGACTCACTTGAAACTCTCCAAGCCAACTTGTGATAATAAAGATAAATTATAATGAGAAGCTGGTGTTGACTGTTTTATTGAGTGTTTAATATGAGAGAAACTGAGAGGAATTTAGACACTGCTGTGATCTGGCGATATCACCCTCAGTTTTCCTGTGGTTTTAGCTCTTACAGAAAGATAGCCCAGGGCCACCCTAAACAAGATGAGACAGGACCTCCTTTGCAAATCTGCTTTAAGGGGTAATGGGTGTGTGGGGGCTGAAGGAACTGAGACAACTTGAGTGGTGATGCCTGGTCTGGAAAAATTGGCCTCAATCAGTTCTCTCCCAGATTGCACTCAGGTAAGAGGTCTATATTTGTTTTATGGAAAGGTGACTAAGTAAATATAAAATAAGACCCCCCAAAAATTGTTGTTTACATGAATAACAGTAAGTGACAAAGAAAAGAGAATGGTCAGGACCCTATGAGCCCCATTCAATTGAAGTTTCGGGAGATCAGGAGGCCCGTAAGTGTGGTCACAAGCTACTTTGCTATTCAATTGGCGTCTATTTGCAGGCTCCAAACGACTTCCGAGTTATGGGCTTGAAATAATGGCGATGGTTACCCTCTCAAATGACAGCCTCCAGAAGCCTTTGATCTTTCACTTTCGCAAGGCTATAATAGCAAATCGCTATTCAATTGATGAAATTCCCCAAGCCGTAAATATTTTCCCATGCATAACCTGCAAATGAAGGATAAAATCCAAGCAGTGCTAGAGAGGACCCGCAAGGGGGTTAAACACCTATTCATAGCACTGTAAATGCAAATAAAAAAATCACTACTGCACTGTAAATAGCGGGGAAAGCGATGACAGACATTACAATTAATTGCACAACAGTCTCAAGCTTGCAAATTGGCAGGAAATATTTTTATGTATAATTTCGTGGTTAAATCGATTTTGGGTATCAATGAGTTAATACATATCAGGCCACCCACATGGACTAGAAAAGTATTGGCATTCATTTACATAATTCCTTATTTCTGGGATTTGCATGTCGCATATCGGACCCCCGAAAAAACATGTAACATCCATTTTTTACTGCCGTAAAAATTACAGTCTAATTTTCTATTGGCTGATTTGAAATGGTAGGTTACATGCTGTCTTAATTGATCATGTTCCCACCCTGAAGTGCTCCTAACCAGTGCATGGTTTACGGTTTTGGCTTGGAGCCCGTAACTTGCACCCTTGAGGAATTGAATAGCATCGCAATCGGAGATGAACGGAGAGCCCACAACTGACTCAAACATTCGGCTGTCTGTGATCGAGTTGTGGACTCCGAATTGAATATTGCCCTAAGTTTGGAGAGTCAGGAGATATTGCTAAGATTAGGAGTAACTGTTGTGGAGTCGAAAAATTTATATAAAAGATCTTTGCTGTAGATAGAACTGTTGGTAAACTAAGTAAAATGTAAGTTTTGCTAACTCACTAAAATATGCTTTGTATGCATTGTTGTGTATGTCCCTTCATAATATTAAATCCAGTGGGTAAACAAATTGGTGTAAAAATATTGAGTACAGTATATTCCTTTAAAAGTTAAACGTTTTATTACCGTATGTCACCTTTTTTTCTTTTGGCCAGCAATGTTGTTATGGGCAAAACTAATTTTGGCCCGTTATATATATTTTTATCTGACAGTCAGGATAGAATATATGCTGAAGAAATATAAAACCCCTAGATATAATAAAAACAGGAAATAGTAGATAAAGTGCCAAGCTAAATACATTTTGTATATAAATATTAGATTATACCTTAAAGGATTTTATTACAGAATTGAATAAACTTTAAATCTAATTTATCAAAGCACGCAATCTATTTTTGATAGAATGGACCCAAGGAGAAAACAATTATGGATTGGTGATCATATCCAGATTATGACCTCCAATACTTTATTTCAGGTGTATCCACTTTATAAAATGTAACAGAAAGATTGTATATGGATTATTTCAGTCCTGTTATAAAATAGAATAGAAGCACACAGCTGTACTTTACCAATTATGAGGTTATAGAGTAGACCACTGTCTCAGTAGGACTCCTTCTTAAGTTTGGATAGAAGTAATCCCTTTGTGGTCTTCTTTTTAGTAAATGATTAAGCAAAATATATATAGTGAAAAATCGCAGATGAGAGAGGGACAGAGGGATAGCCCCACCTATCCCTTTGTCCCCCCAGATAAACTACCTCCTATCTTCTTCTTCTTTCAGTAAGCCTACTGATTCTTAACCAATGGCCAACCTCACGTACTGTTGGTACACACACACATAATTAAAATATATTAAAAGAGAAATTGTGTATAGATGTTTTTTGATGCCTACTAGAGTGCAGGCTTGCTCCTTGGCCTAACAATGGGATATATGGACTATTCGTGTTGACTTTTTCAAATTTAATTTTAATTTTTGAATCGAGCATTGTCTGTTATCAAGCACCTGTTTGATAGTGCTTGGCTAAAACAATGGCAAATTGAATGGTGGAAAAGTCTGAGTGTATGCATTATCATTAGATCGTATTATAATCATGTCTCAAGATTGCTATTTGGCATTGGATCAACTCCAGCTTGTGAATACTTTTAGTAGATTATACGTGTGTGTGCACTAGGAAAATGATTAATCTTTCTTGTATGCATTTACAGTGATAATTACATGCTAATGACAAAACCAACAAACAATCAAACAAAGTAGATGGTATATATGTTTTTTTTTGTATCTACAAATGTGACAACAATGATTGTAGCATAACATAACATTTTTATCACAATAAGTGAAATTGGTGAATTGAGAGACCAGTTTCAAGCCATAAACTTTTTTGTTTTGTATCTGCATTTCATGTCATGAACTTACAAACTAGTTGTATTTAGTTAAATTGTAAAAAACTACAAACTATCACATATAATAGTTGTCAAACTACGTTTCTTCGTCACGCTTTGCGAGCTCCCACGCACGAAAAATACGACCATAACGGCCAAAACACACCAAATACTCGCAAAATATACATACAAAGCTTACCCATAGCAGGGGGGGGCATCCAGGACCTCTGAAAGTGAAGTTACACCTCCATTTAAGTCTAAATTCCAGAGTTCAGACACACGAGGATCCCCTAAGCGAGAGAAAAAATGGCCACCGAAAAAACGAAAACAAGGCTCAAAGCCCAGGCCTGCCCAGCCACACACGCGCACGACTTAGAAAAAAAAAACGACCTCGGAAACCCGACCTTAACTGAACAAACACCCACAAGCACGAAAAATACAACCATAACAAGCACCTAAAAACAGTCAAAACACACCAAATACTCACAAAAAATACATAAAAAGCTTACCCATAGCAAGGGGGGGCATCCAGGACCTCTGAAAGTGAAGTTACACCTCCATTTAAGTCCAAATTCCTGAGTTCAGACACATGAGAATCCCCTAAGCGAGAGAAAAAATGGCCGCCAAAAAAAACGAAAACGAGGCTCAAAGCCCAGCCACTTACAACTTACCCAAGAAGGGATCCGAGATAAGCTTGGAAACCTGCATTAAACCCACGAGATCCGAGATAAGCTCAGAGACCTGCATTAACCCCACATTAACCATCGCAGTGGGGGTCCCGATCTCAATGAAAATTCAAAAGGACCCGTTATAAAAGAAAACAAATATACACTATCACCCTGTTACTCATGGGGGTCAATATAGACCCCCATAAGACCCTCAGTAACCCTGTCACTCAAGGGGGTCAATACAGACCCCCATAAGCACTTAATTAACCCTGTCACTCATGGGGGTAAATATAGACCCCCATAAGCCATTCATTAACCCTGTCACTCATGGGGGTCAATACAGACCCACATTAACCCTTCATTAACCCTGTCACTCAGGGGGGTCAATACAGACCCCCATAAGCACTTAATTACCCCCCTCACTCATGGGGGTCAATACAGACCCCATAAGCACTTAATTAACCCCCTCACTCATGGGGGTCAATACAGACCCCCATAAACCCCTAATTAACCCTGTCACTCATGGGGGTCAATATAGACCCCCATAAGCCCTTCATTAACCCTGTCACTCATGGGGGTCAATACAGACCCCCATAAGCACTTAATTAACCGCTATTCAATGTCAATCAGTATTACAGCCAATGGTAAGGCGCAGATGTCTTCACCAATCAGTACGTGGGGGTGTATCCCATTGTGATTCGCTGATGGCAATAAAGCCTTCGGATTGGTTCAAATAAAGATTGATAGGTTCGTTATCCAATCAGCGTGGGATTTTGGGGTGTATCCCTTTCTCGTTGGTTCACAATTGGCGTCTTCTCATTGGCTGAATTTGATAGAAAGCGTTTTTAAGCCAATCAGAAGCCACCATTGCCAATTTTATTCTGGAACACTCCGTAGGAAGCTCATTAGCGTCGGGGACATACGCCAGGGCTGATGTGTGTTGTTGTTTTTTTTTGGGTATTAATTTTTTAAATCTTTTTTTACTCTAGGTTAGTGATCTGAAGAAACATCTCAAAGGTAAGTGGTCTTAATTATTTTATTGTAGCTTAGAATTAGGGTTGCTATATAGAGATAGCATGTACTGTATATTAGATAGATAAGGGGATGTATATTAGATAGATAGTATTGTATATTAGATAGGGGGATGTATATTAGATAGGGGGATGTATATTAGATAGGGGGATGTATATTGGGATGTATATTAGATAGGGGGATGTATATTAGATAGGGGGTGTATATTAGATAGGGGTGTATTGTATTGTATTTAATTGTATTGTATTGTATTTAATTGTATTGTATTGTATGTATTATATGTATTTCCTTTTCAGGTGTGTAATTTTTTTAGTAGTGTGGGGGTTTGTAATGTATTTTTTATTTTCTGTAAACTTCCTTTTTTTATTTTTGGTGATTTTTGTTTTTTTATTTTATGTAATTCAGATTTTTGATTTTTGATGACTTTAGTTTTTTTTATTTTTGTAATTACAGTGGTGGGGAGGGGGTTATTAGGGGGTAGGTAGGTAGTGTAGGTGTTAATAGGTTAGTGTAGAGGGTGTTTAGTTGATATTTTTTATTCCAATCTTTTTATTAAAGACCAAAGGTAAAACACAGCAGGTAAAGATAGATCAGATAGACAGATTCTCCATTGCCAAGCATTATATGTTAAACATAAACACAGTGTCAGATTTGAAAACTTAAATACTAGGTGCAATCAATCCAAGGATATTCTGCAGTCTTCACACATTTTTTTAATAATTTTCCGTGATTTACTTTCTGAGGAGTTCCCTCCTCAAATCTAAACTTAGCCTACACGATATATAAAATACAGAGGAACTCTGAAATTAGCCAAAAGTAATTGCAACTAATTTACTTAACATAACATCTAGTATAAACAGAAACGGTAATTAAAGAGAAGACAAAAAAAAAAAGAAAAAAAGGAAAGAAAGAGAAAGATAGAAAAAAGGACAAAAGGCATCTCCTGGTTAGTTACCTCACTCATGTTCCCTTCAGGTCCATGGTCCAGCCGGCCTCCGCCTCCCCGCAGGGCCAGGGACACAGAGGAGAGAATAGTGTGCCTTACCTAATCGATATACTATGTTGGGAGTCTAGCCAAGGGGTCCATATCTTTAAAAACTGGGCACTGATCTTCTAAAGTACTGGTTAATCTTTCATTAATCATAATGAAGTTAACCTTGGTGATTATCTCACCTAAGCTAAGCCTTGGGGATTTCCATTTTCTAGCTATATGCTGTTTAACTGCTAAATTAATAAATTGCAATAACTTATTTTGTATTTTAGTTAAGGCTTCTATATGCATTCCTAAAAGGCAATTTTCAATTAAGGGTCGAATTCGGCTACAAAATAATTTGGATCCGAGACTCATAGCTTGTTCCCAAATGTCCCTAGCCACTGGGCATGACCACCAAATATGCAAAAACTTCCCTTTCTGATGACAGCCCCTATAGCATTTATCGTTGTTCTGTGAGTTCATAGAATGCATTCTAGCGGGGATGAGGTATGTCCTGTGTAGGACTTTAAGCGACACCTCCAGAATATATGTAATAGAGCCCCTAGACAGATTGGTAAAGGCCTCCTTCCACTCCGCCGGCCCCAGTCCCCTTCCCAGGTCCTGTTCCAATTTGTGCATAAAAGGGGGTTTAGGAGTTTTATCAGCCCTATTAAAAAAGGAGTACAGGGCTCCCAGTGTACCCCTAGTCAGAGGCAGGCTCTTACACACCACCGAGAACCAGGTTGATCTTGGGGGTCCTAGACTCTGTACCAACAACGTTAACCAGTGCCTAAGACGCAGGTAACGCCAATTTTCTCTTGGTGGGATATCGTACTTATCCAGCATTTGAGCGTGTGGGTAAATTATATCGTTGGAGAACCAGGTGTTTATCCTATCTAGTTGTCCAAGAGCCCACCACTGACAGGACTCTGCGTGAAAAACTTCTTTAAAATTTTGAAAGGATCTAATGGAGGTTAGAGGGGACAGCGGGGTTGACAACTGATGCTTCTTGACTGCCCAATCCCATGCCGAGAGAGTTATTTTAATCATTGGGTTGGAAAATTTAGGAAGAGGCTGGTTAGACCCCGGATGCCATATAATAGTGTCCCACGTCCAGGGCTTGAGATCTTGATTCTCCCTAAACACCCAGGTAGGCTGGTGTTTGACTGAGTGGGCTCTAGGTAAGAAAGCTAGCTAAGCGGCCATTAGATACAGCCTAATATTGGGGCAGGAGAGACCCCCTTGAGTTCTATGCCTGTACATTAACTGCTTAGCTATCCGCGGTGGTTTGTTTGCCCAAATAAATTTAAAAATATGTTGTTGCATTCTTTCTAGATCTCGGGTTTCTACTGGGATGGCCAGTGTCCTAAATAGGTAAAGAATTTTAGTTAACACATTCATTTTAATAGTAGCGATAGGCCCTGTCCATGATATATTATATTTAGACCATTTTTGCAAGTCGTCCAACAGTTTCCGAAACAGTGGGGGGTAGCTTTATACAGCCCTGAGACTCTCTCCGTGATCCTGACCCCCAGGTTTTGTATGCCGTCTGACGGCCAGACAAATTTGTACCTAAGTTTCACAACCTGAATGTCCGTCTGCCGCATCCCCACGCCCATCGCCTCAGTCTTATCCCAGTTAATTTTCAGACCTGAGTGTAAGCTAAACTCATCGATAGTGAGCATAAGATTGGCAATCGATGCTACCGGATTTGTCAGAGTGCAGAGAAGATCGTCCGCGAATAGCGAACATTTAAAGTGTTGAAATCCCACCTCCGGCCCTGGATGTCCGATCTGGTCCTAATGGCCTGGGCAAGGGGCTCAATTGCCAAAGCAAATAATAGTGGAGAGAGTGGACATCCCTGCCTAGTCCCTCTCTGAATTTTAATATCTACTTTCTTTGTTCCTGGTAATCTAATATTGGCTGCTGGGTAATGATAAAGTGTTTTAATTAGGTTAATGAAGCGTCCCCCGAAGCCAAACTTCCCCAGGACTGAATAGAGATAAGGCCACTCGACCGTGTCGAAGGCCTTCTTGATATCCAGCGCCAGAACGCACAAAGGTGTGCTAGCTACTTGCGCAGAGTGCAAGACATTCAGCGTCCTCCTGATATTATCTGCTGTCTGTCGATAGGGGATGAAGCCTGTTTGGTCCTTATGAACCTAATCTGGTAGGAAGTCCGAGACCCTGCCCGTCATTATCTTAGCCAGGAGCTTAATGTCTCCGTTCATAAGGGAGATCGGTCGATAATTCTTGGCCTTGAGAGGGTCCCTGCCCTCTTTGGGAAAGAGGACTAGATCCGCCCTATTAAGCTCTGGGGGCATCGAGTCACCATCAAGAATTGAATTGAATAGTTTACAGAGAAAGGGGGATAATTGGGCAGCAAACTTTGTGTAATATGAGTTAGTGAACCCGTCCGGCCCAGGGGCTTTGCCCGTCTTAAGGTTCTTAATGGCCGTTTGAACTTCCTCCACTGTGATATTCGAGTTAAGTTTGCTTAAATTTTGGTCTGACACCGATGGGAAGTCGTATTTATCTAAATATGATTGTATGGCTTCTGCACTGCTTTTGGGGCTTTGAGGTGTAAATATCTTGGTAGAATTCAGCAAAAGTTTTCTGAATTTCATTTTGGCTCACCATAATGCCACCAGAAGGTGTTTTGACTCTAGAGATAGTGGTTTTGCCAGATTTTGTTTTAAGCCTCCTTGCTAACATGGAGCCTGGTTTATTGGCTTTAGCATAAAATAGATGTTTAGTGCGCCGGAGGGCCTTTTCTGTTCTATCGCTCAGGAGGTTATCTAATTCAAGTCTACAAGTTTCAATTTTTTGGCGCAACTGGGCCTTGGAATTAAGTTGGTTCTGACATTCCAGTAACCCCAACTCCTCCCTAAGCTCCGACTCTCGCAGCCTACATTGCTTCTTATAGCCCGTTGGTAGCTTTATACAGGTTCCTCTCATAAATGCCTTATGGGCGACCCAGGTCCAACCAATTCCCACGTCTGTGAGTGGATTCTGGTCCAAGAATAATTGCAAGTCACCGGCCATTTGTTCATGCAGGGAGGGAATTGTGAGAAGTAGCTCGTTCAATTTCCATGCATAAGGGGATTTAAGCTGGGATCCCAAATTCAAGGTAATAAGAACAGCCGATTGGTCCGACCAAGTGCAGGGGAGACATTTATTAATTTGTTTTATTTTGTTGGAGAAGCACCCATTCGTTAAACTATTAGATCTGTCCAATGTGTGATCAAGAGTTAGGTTGAAGTCACCCCCCACTATCACCCTCCCATTGTCCTGTGTTTCTAGAATCCTCAAGATCCTTAACAAAATTTTATGAGGGTATGTGGTGGGAGCGTATATGTAGACTAGAGTTATGGGCTGGCCATTTACAGAGCCGTTTAGGATAATATAGTGTCCCTCCTTATCTACCTTTTTTGATTCCAAAATGAAGGGGAACTCTTGGTGGATGAGTATTGAGGTGCCTGCTTTCGTAGTAGGTTGTGTCGCTGAGAAAAATACTGGGTAGTCTTTGTGTAAGTAGCTAGGGACATGGTTACGGGAGAAGTGGGTCTCTTGCAAGAAGAGCACTGATGGCTTAATCTCTTTATAGTAAAGGAAAGCCTACCTCCTCTTGAATTGGGAATTGAAGCCTTGTACATTATGCGTCACAAATGTATACTCTACACTAGCCATGACCGTGTTGAAGTGAGGAGTGCTCATCAGCTGCTGACTCACCCATCCCTGGATCCAGACCCCGCGGGGCAGGGAGACCAGACGGAGCCCGTAACCTCAGCTTGTGAGCCCGAGCATGTTGAGGTAGAGTGGAGTGGAGATATTTCCCGCCAGGAGAAGGTGAGACAAGAACAAAGGAAGGAGAGAAGAGTAATAATAACGTTAAACTTTCAGTTTTCACATAAGATGTAATAAACAAGAAACAAACGAGTAAACAACTTAATGAACATAATAAACATAACCTCCCTAGACATCTAACTGCAGTGGCGGATTCAGGGGTGGAGGTTTGGCTGACCATACCTCCAAACTACCCTCAAAGGGAGGGGTACTAGAAACAGTTAGAGTATGTGTCGGGGGAAGGGGGGAGAATAAGACCCATAGGGCCTTGGTATGAGGACTGGTGCTGGCCTGGCTAATGACCACTTGTAATGCCGGGGTAGAGAAGCCTACTAATTTAGGTTAAAGTGTACCACTAAGGGCCCTAGTACTTTTCCCGTGAGGTCCTTTCAGTACCTGGCACATTCTTTATTCTAGACCTAGTCCTAGTGCACTGATTAGGGCTATGAAAAATAGGCCGTTCAGCTTTCTTAAGCCTCAACATTCTAAAACAAACAAAATAAACAGTTAACTGTCAGCAGCCGTCCAGAGGAAGATGCGAGTGCAAAAAGCGTTCCAGGACTCCCAAAAAACAGTCTCAAGTAGGGTCTGCCAAAGCGGAGGGGCTCTGCCAGGATAGTCCGCCCTGTGAGGTGCGCAGAGAGAGAGATTGTCTCCCCTTAAAGAGGGCTCCTTTGCCTGTTTAACGCGGATTACTTCCCGCCATTGCTTGGTAGGAAGTGGCATCGGCATATTAGCCTGAGCCTCGCTCGATTCCTCTGCGGGCAACAAGTGGAGGCGTTTGAGAAGCTCTTGGCACTCCTCCCGTGAGCTGGCTGAATAAGAGGAACTATTATGTTGAAACAACAAGGCAAATGGGAAGCTCCATCTATATTGTATTTTATGTCTGATCAGAACCTCCAATGCTGGCTTCATCTCTCTCCGTCTGGCCAAAGTGATGGGAGACAGATCCGAGTAGATTTGGAGCTCTGAGTTGTCCGGGCCTTTAATGACTGCCATCTTCCTGGTGGCCGATAAGATGAGGTCCCTTGACTTTTGCCTCAGAAATCTAATTATCACATCATTTGGCAAGTTCTGGTTCTTTGAGGCTCCTAGTGCTCTGTGGGCCCTTTCCATTTCCCAGATCGACTCTGGGGCGTCCGGTAAGATTCTGCCGATGGTTGCTTTCAAGTACTGCATCAGGTCCTGGACTGCTCTAGGTACACCCCTAATTCTCAGGTTGTGACGTCTGTAACGATTTTCCAGGTCCTCACATTTTTCTTCAAGGATAGAAATGCGTGTTGAGTTCTGACCGATCTCAGCCCTGTCTCTCTCTTGCGCTTCCACTATGTGGTCTGTTGATTCTTCGAGTAGGTGGGTTCTCTGCCCTAGGTCACCAATGTCCTTTTTAAGAGAGTCTACTGTTTTTGTGAGGTGGGCCAAAAACATTTCCTCAATCATTGCCAATGATTCGGGCGAGAGATGCATGTGTTGTTGTGGTAGGGCCACTGGCTGCCCCTCAGAGTCAGAGTTTTCAGACGGTTCTGAATGGGAAGCATGGGGCGGGCCAGAGCTTGCTCCTGGAAGTCCAAAGTGGTCCGTTATAATGCGTTTTGCCTGCGCGCCCTTCTTATTTTTCCCCTTCTTCATGCTTGCACCCCCAAGAACCCGGCTGCGCTTGAAAGACTTGGTTTGAGAGATGGAATGGGCTGGATCGTCTATCAGGGCCCCTGGATTATATCCTCTCGCCCAGCTTGGTCTGGTAATATATGCTCACAACATCAACATTCTCCCCAGGCTAGCGTGCCCCCCCCCCCCCGGGACGTCTTGTTGATCTTAGGTAGACATTGTTAGATTGCTAATCGGCCAGCAATGTCCTGTAGGTAGTATAGTCAGTTTGCTGTATATGCCGCTGGGCAGGGACTCCAGCCGGGGGGAATGTAGGTCTCCCACGCCCCAACTTGCCTAATCAGGCTATGCCAAAAGCCGGGTGCTGTGCAGAGATTGTAGGTAGCTCTTTATGGGCCAAAGTTCTTTCAGCACAAGGTTCCAGCAGCTTGTAGCTGATGCACTAATTTTGTGTGAAAGTTATAAACTTGTTGCAGATGAAAGGGAGACTGTGAGATAAGCCAAAGCTCACATAAATATATATTCTGTGTGCTGTTGACGCTGGGTATAAGGGTGTTGTTGTTGTATATTGTGCCCACAGGTCACATGGATTCATGTACTTATGTGCCTGCACTGATGGAGGAGGAGGAGGGAAAATGGCCGCTCCAGCCCCTTTCTTCCCTAGCCCTTCTGTACTCACTGAGTCCCTTGGGGATGCAGTCAGGCCAGCCGCCGTCAGGGTGCCTTTTGGCCTTCTTTACCACCTCATATGGTATGGTAGCCCTGAGATATGGCAGCTGCAGGTCCGATTCAGCACACAGGCCGCATGGCTGAACCAAGATGGCGGCCGTCCGATCACTGGCTGGCTCTCTTCTGCTGCTTCTCTAGCTTGCTCTGCAGCTGCTGCTCCAGGACTCTTCCAGGCTTACCCAGTCACCTCCAGATGTCTCCTGAGGGGCCCCGGGGTCTTTCCGGAGCGCTGTACCTCTTATTTAGGCTGTTTGCCACCTCCAACATTTAGTTGATATTTAATGTTTTATTGGGGGGGGGGGGTATAGTCCTTATGGGACTGATAGCGTTAAATAGAGGCGTATGAGGGTCTGGATAGACCCCCATGAGTGACAGGGTTAAAATGGTGTAGTGCTTACACTTTGGGTCATGAGGGTCCTGGATGACCCTCATGGCACTTATAGTGTTATTACATGCGTTCATTAGTGTGTTAGAGGGGTCTATATAGTCAAGGCACACAGTACACTCACATTGTGTGGCAAACAGCATTTCAACACTTTCTTTTATTGACCGTCAGTTTTTTGACGGGCAAGTCGCTAGTTGTATATAGTATCTTATAACATAGACTATTTATGAGTAAAGCACATCTAAGGTTCCTGTCTGTTTGCTATAAAATATTTATTTTTGCTTTATTTCCTTCAGTTCCATGATATTGTAATGTTAAAATACAAAATGCTGTCAATTACAGTAGTAAATTATGTAATAAACGTATCCCAAGGCAAATAGCATAAATAACACAAAGTTTGGTGGGTCTGCTTTTAATCCCTATAGAGGTGATTTGTGGAAGGCTATGTGCATCCATTATTTTTGTAATCTTATACTTATCTGGTTATTTGTTCTGTGGCGTTTGTCTTATGTGGATCCTGCCTTGAGTTTTCCATAAGTGTATTTTAACACAGGTACAGTTAAAGTGAAAAAAGTGAAAAAATGCATAAACTATCCATTTTGACTGACAGACAGTTTGACCAATTGTTATACTGGATAGTATGCTTCAGGGACTGATCACCTCTGGAGAAATGTTAAAAAGCTACATTTATATGTTTTCATTTTATATATATATATATATATATATATATATATATATATATATATATTAATAAATGTTGTATGTAGATTTGATTGCTACTTATGTTAAATATTACTGAGGTCAGCATTTCAGGGAATTTGGTTACACTTAAACACACACACAGCCTTATTAAATTGCGATTTGGTAAATTTAAACGGGCTCTATTTAAGCACACAGCATATTTTTTTACAGAAGTTTTTAGTTAGTGAACTTTTATCCAAGACCAAGGTCTTCACTAACTAAAAGCTTCTGTAAATAAAATATGCTGTGTGCTTAAAAAGAGCCCTTTTAAATTTACTGAATCGCAATTTAATAAGGCTGACAGTGTTTGCTAACTTGTTCAAAGAGAAAAAAACTAAGAAAAATATATTTTTGCACTAAAGGTGGAGTCAGAGATTTTTGCAGATTATTTAGGATCACATATATAGTTGTGAGCATACGAGCCGTTGCTTACGGTTGCGGGCTCGCGAAGCCAAAGGCGCTCCTTGCCAGCAACTGTGACTCTCGCAAAATTTAAGTCATAACGCAAAGAAAATACGAGACACCTTACAACCCATTACGACCTCACAAAAATCGTCCGCAATACGCGCACATCCAAACATGAAAAATACAACAAATACACACAACAAATACATAAAAAGCATCCAGGAAGAGGGAGCATCCAGGGCCTCGAAAACTAAAGTTAAACCTCAATTTAAGTCAAATTAAAAGAGTTTAAACACTAAAAAATTCTCTAAGCGAGAGAAAAAATGGCCGCCGAAAAAAATGAAAACGAGGCTACTGCAGTCTAAAGACGCAAAACACCACCAAACACCTACGTATTTGCAGAAAAACACCTACGAGATTAAAAAACAATGACGCAACCTGCGCAACCCCAAAAACATTACAAACACAATAAATACAAACAACAAACACATAAAAAGGTTACTGACAGCAAGGGGGGGCACCCAGAACCTCTGCAAGTGAAGTTACACCTCCATTTAAGCACAAATTTCGGAGTTTAGACACCCGAAAATCACCTAAGCAAGAGAAAAAATGGGCGCCGAACAAAACGAAAACGAGGCTAAAGGTCCCTAAACACGCAAAACACTACCATAAACACGCAAAACACCACCAAACAGCTACCGATATTCCGAAAAAAGTCCACCAAACAGCTACGCATATTCCGAAAAAGTCGCACGACATAGAAAACGAACTACACTACATAAGCCACATTAAATACACCAAACA